>OY294037.1:12943620-13543620 GCA_958510855.1 Rhagonycha lutea
CTTTGCGTTTACTTTTTGCTCTTGCTTTTTTGCATTTGCTTTTACTTTTTGCTTTTTTGCATTTGCATATGCTTTTGCTTTTGCCTTTGCCTTTGCCTTTGCCTTTGCCTTTGCCTGTTCTCAGCGTTGCATAAAAACGTTGCATAAAACGTTGCACAAAAACGTTGCATAAAAATGTTGCATATTTTGTCTTATCTTTTTATATATATAGAGTAGATAATGCGCTAAGAGAAAAGGATATTTTAAAGCGGCTAAACCATCCATTCGTAATTAAAATTAATTATGCTCTCCAAAATGAAGGAAACCTTTACATGATATTGGAATATGCAAGTGAAGGAGATTTGCGGGTTATTTAGATAGAGTGAAAAGGCTGTCGGATGATTCTACTGCGTTTTACATGTCCCAAATGATTTTAGCTGTAGAATATTTACATGCTCAAGGCATCATCCATCGGGATATAAAATTAGAAAATATTTTACTTGCTTCCAACGGATATGTCAAATTAGCAGATTTTGGAATCAGCGCATACGAAGCAAGTAATTGTCGGTCAGGCACCTTGCGCTACATGGCACCGGAAATGTTAATAGGAAACCAGCACAAAAAGGAAGTCGATTGGTGGGCTTTAGGTATCGTCTTGTATACGTTGTTAACAGGAAGAAAACCTTTTAGGAATAAAGATCGCGAAGTACTAACCGAAACTATCATAGCTGTCAAATATAATCTACCAAATAATTTGACATTTTCAGCGAAGAAACTAATTAATGGCTTACTAAAAGCCGACCCACAGGAAAGGTTGGGTGCAGAAGGTGCTTCGAAAATTATGGAAGAGGATTTTTTCAGGACCACTTGCTGGAAAAGCATTCTGACTCAAACACAAGAACCTCCCTTTATGCCCAATAAGAAAAACAAACTTATCGAACTTTGGGATAGGCTTATGGAAGTCGAAAACAGAAAAATCGTCGACAGTTTGTATGATCCAACCGGAAAAATTGTTAAAAAGTACGATAATCTTTTCAAAAATTTTACGTTTATCGGGTAGAATAAAAAAATGTGAAAGAAATTGTTTTGGTGTCGAATGTTTAATAATAAATTATTATTAATATAAACATAAAATAAAATGTTCTGAAACCCAAAATATTACCTGTTTTATTAATTTTAATATTATGTTGGTTATTATATTGTTGATATCGAGATTTAGATAAACCAGTTACGAAGTATTTGCGGCCGAAAACTTCACATTGTCAACTATACGAAAAAATAGACCTGATAGTGTCAAAAGTATGTAGAAAATTTGAAATATTTCATTAATGAATTTCAAATTGTGGTTCATCACTTTTGAACATTTTTTGAATGAAAATTGTTATTTCTACGATTGTAACACTACATTGGATGTTAAATCTATTGTGCATTATCATATTGATAGTTTTATTACATTGATCAATATTGATTGCGGTTCTTTTATGACCTACTTAAAAATTATTCCATTGTCGCCTTTACAATCTCAGATTCGGTCTAAGTAATTTAAAATTGAAATTTCTTAATTACGAAGTGGGCCTAAGTAATTCGAATTAGACTGTCGTTAGCATAGCGATTAAGCGCATAGGCTGCTAATACATAGAACCCGGTTCGACTCCGGGCGAAGTAAGAATCATATTATTGCCGTCTCCCCTCTGTAGGTAATGACAAACCACCGAAGTGTAATCTGCAATGAAAAGCCTTTCTTAAATAGGCTCACCACACCCATCAGAAGGGTTATGGACTGAAGAATTCGAATTGAGTAATTGAAGCGTTGCAAAGCTAATTGATCTAAGCGCCAAAAGGTACTTTTGTGGGATAGTGGTATTAAACATAGTAAATGGTAGTAAACTGTGTTGTTAGAAAGTAATAAAACAAATGTTATATTTTATATGATATTAATTTTTATTGACATTATACATGAAGTAACTAAAAGTCATTTTTGATATTAAACCCAACAGGAGAAATTTAAATGAAAAAATAAAACAACAAATTTGGAAATGAATTAATTAGACTATAGACTGCGGCGCGTTGACATAGACGCTGCGTCACCTTGTTATCGCATTTCAAACTGCAAATAAATTGAAATGTGGCTTAGATCATATAGCACTGTATTCGCCTTGGTATCTAGATCATTTTAATGCAAAAAACTAAAATTTCAAATTTTGGCACTTAGATCAATTAGCTTTGCAACGCTTCAATTATTTTAAACTAGCTGGATACCCGGCTTCGTCCGGGGTTTTATATAAAATAAAATACTTTTTCGTGTGTATATAATAATTAATTTTGGTTTCGGAATATGTTCAATTCCTCCAGTGGATCCATGTTAAATAATTTACCTTTTTAGATATTGCAGAAATCTTTTGGTAGCATGATTGTGTTAGTGCTGAATTCTTTACAAAGCCGTCCATCTCCTAAAGCAAGCCTTTCTTATGGTTTGTTTTTATTTTACTTTTTGTTTGTTGCTTTGTTCTTCCTGCTCTTTTATATGTTTGATTGTTGCATTTACATTTACATTGTTGCGCATTGTTGCAATTACAGTTTCAATTGTTGTTGTGTGCACACACACATACACACACAAACTTTCGGAAATACATATTAGAAGATAGATTGGGATTAATTAGTTTATCCTCCATGTAATTTTTGTTGACTGATTGGTTCGTCCAGTCAAAAAAATATTAAATTCTTTATCAAAATTTTTGATCGTTTGATTTGTAGTTTTCGGGTGATTGCCAGAGCTCGAATCACTTCAAAATTCGCTTGGTTCAAGTTTATTAAATGGGCACCAGGTGCCAAACCAAAAGCGGAGTTGTACTGATTATCACAATAAATATTGTAACGGTCCAATAATCGTTGTAAGAAAGCTTGGCACGGGGTTAATTTTTTTATAATATAAATCGGGGTTGTTTATGGAACAAGTGAAAAAAAAAGATAGAAATTAAAATTTGGAGTGACAAAAGTGGAATTAAAAATTGTACGAGTTTGGCTGAAAAAGTGGTATAGTGGGATAACCAGCCTATAGCTAGGGATTAATCAGCGAAACTCGAAGATATCATTATCAATCTCACTCGAGGATAAAATTACAATTTTTTAAATACTTTTTAACTCAAGGATTCATTTTTTTAATTGTCGACCCTCCTAACAGCTTGAGGTGAGCATAGATTTTATCTTAGTGTTTACTACCGCGTTTTTATTTGTAGGGTTTTAGTAACAAGTTTTTTTTTATAACAAGTCCGTACCAAGTCCGGGTACCGAGTCCTGGTGGGAAGCAGCCAGTGAGTTGGGACTTTACCTGCACCCCAGACCAAGAAAGCTAAGTGTTTGGACTGTTCTTCTTGTTTTCTTTTTGTTATTGTTTAGAAAAAAAAAATAAAATTCATTGGGCAGAATTTTTGGGGAAAAAGGGGCGAAATTATTTTTTTTTATGTTAAAAAGTGTGAACCGAGTATAGCTATACGAGGGGAATTTTATTGTTATTGTCTTGTTCGTGATATTTCCATTTTTCAAGTTTTTTTTGTCTAAATTCCAAAATTAATAAATATATACAACAATTAAACTCTTGTATATCTGGAGCTGCCGAGGTTCGACCGCAACTCTCTACCATCTCGTAATCGGGGTAGAGAGATCGGTGCTGAGGAGTAGCCAAGATTACGTGGCGCCCACGGCAAATTTTACTCTACTCCTCTCACAAACATCTGGAAGAAACTCGGTGGCGAAAATTTCGAGTCTCTCTGCTGGAGCTAGCCAGATAGAGGCGGTGCCATCTCCCTGGGACGAGTCGTCGAGGTAATTTGACCGGCGACGAAGTTATACCGTGGCAATATTTAATTCTAGAATAAATCTTAGATCAACGGATAACATTTAAAATTCATATTTAGCAAATCAATAAAGAATTCCTCTCAATATTTTTACCTTAAACCAAACTAATAAACTTAGCACCGTAGTTAAGTCCACAAGATCCGTTTTGCGGAACTTTAAAACAAAGAAAGTTCCATATCTAACGCATCATTAAACGTGACGTTCTTCAGAATGGAAGCTTTGGTAAAAGTATTTTGACGGGACGGTAAATACATCAATAATGCACAAACAGAGAAAGATATTTTGGAACAACTAAACCATCCTTTCCTAATTAATATGGAGTATGCTCTCCAAAATGAAGGAAACCTGTACATGATATTGGAATATGCAAGTGAAGGAGATTTGGGGGCTTATTTAGATAGAGTGAAAAAGCTGTCTGATTCTTCTGCTGCATTTTACATGTCGAAAATGGTTTTAGCTGTAAAATATTTACATGCTAATGGCATCATCCATCGATATATAAAATTAACAAATATTTTACTTGCTTCCAACGGATATGTAAAATTATCAGATTTTGGACTCAGCGGATACGAAGGAAGTGGCACCAATGCTATGGTAGGCACGTTGAATTATATGGCACCGGAAATTTTAAAAGGAGATACGCATGGAAAGGAAGTCGATTGGTGGGCCATAGGAATTATCTTGTATATGTTGATAACGGGAAGGCATCCTTTTAGTAATGAAAATGACGCAGAACTAGTAAAAACTGATCCACAAAATTATTTGACAATGTCTTCGAGGAATCTAATTTATGGGTTACTACAAACCGACCCAAAGCAAAGGTTGGGTGCAGAAGGTGCTGCTCAAATTATGAAACAAGACTTCTTCATGGCCACTTGTTGGAAAAGCATTATGGCTCAAACGCAAAAGCCTCCCTTTATACCGAAAAAGAAAAGTAAAATTATTGAACTTTGGGACAGGCTTTCGGAAGTCGAAAACGTAGAAATCTTCGAGAGTTTGAATGTTCGAACAGGAGAAACTGTTAAAAAGTACGATAACCTTTTTAAAAATTTTGGGGTTATCGGATAGAATCAAAATATGTAAAATAAAATTGCTTTGATACAAAATCTTCAAAATTTGTAAGAAATTTCGACAAGTTTAACACAATTTATTTAAAGGGATGAAACTGAGGGAATCTAAATTACCTCCTGTTACTACCAAAACTATAACTATTCCAAGACCTAACTTGACTCACGTCAAATCTTAATACGCTTACATTATACATAATAATGATGTGTTCTGGAGAGGAAACATGTCGAATGTTTAATAAAGCGTAATAAGGGTTAAATGCCTGTCAATGATGTATTAATTTTCAAAAATAAAATATTCTGAAACGCAAAATTTTACCTGTTTTATTAATTTGATTATGTTCGTTAGTCTATCGATCCTGTATCATTAATTATATTATATCGAGATTTAGATAAACCATCATTGTGGGATAACTTCCGTAATGGAATATCAGTAATTATTAGATTAAAGGCAGCGAGCGGCATCTATACCACTGTGGAAGCTTATGAATGCGCTGCTGATTTTTCTAGAAAACTTAATATTATAAAGTAAATATTTAGTTAAATTTCAATTATTCATTAAAATTTTGTCAATAATATTCTTCCTTTTCAATTTTGGGTTGCTTTCTTGCTTTGAACTTTATTAGTTAAAACATTAATTTTATGATGCGTAAATATTAACGAACTCCTCTGTTAACTCGGGAACAATTTCAATTTACATTATTTGCATTAGAATGATATCAAATTTAATCTAATAAGGAGATACCTTATTATTAACTGTGCGTAACGCAGTATTTTTTAATTTAATTTTCAATTTCATATTCATAGTATGAATTTTCGTTGTTTCGCAACATTTCACATCACATTAGAATGAAATTGAAAAATGGTTGAATTACCTCTAAGTAAAGTATTTCTAAATTTAATTTTCTTTTTTATGTAGGTCTGAAATTGCTTCGACGGGTCTGGTCATACCCGCTCCACAGGAAGGCGGAAAATGGTCACTATGGGCCCTAACGGTCGCAAGCGGAGGTTTACGATTTTCTTCTCCCGTTGCAATCAAAGTTTTCCGTCCTTTGCAGGCTGAATTTCATTTACCTCCAAGTTTACGCGTTGGAGAAACAGTGGAAGTCGATATTAAAATTGCAAACAACATAAATTATTGCATGGACGTAAGTAGCTTCTCAACATTAAACTAAACTCAGATAAATAATTATTCAGGGTTGCTTTTTTATTTTTGCTATTAAACTCCGTCCTATTCTGTAAGTTAAATAGACAAAGCTTTCAAAAAAGTTACGAAAGTTTCTTATAAATGTAGCGACATGACATCATTCGACAATTTGATATCGAGACACTAAAAAAGTTGCAAATTCAAATAGTTTCAAAGTTTTCTAACCTTAGAATTTTGTTCAAGGTGACAGCACTATTAGCCCTAAGTGAGGGTGCTCAGTTTTTGAGTAACGGATTGCTTTACGTTACGGAGAGACTACGACTTGGACCGCAAGGAGCTACTTCGTTAGTCGTTCGAATGTTGGTCAGCACACCAGGTGTTAAAAATATGACAGGTAGGGATGAGGCTGCAACCCTAAACTTTGTTATGAAACAAACATCATTTCAGTGGAAGTTAATGGCTACAGCAGTCCGTCATGTGAAGGATCTCAAACCCTCACTCAAAATTCAACTTTAGCTGGAGCTGTTATTAGATCCGCTACCGTCACAGTTTATCCCGAAGGGCTTGTAAAATCCGACACTGAAAGTGCATACTTTTGTGCAAACGGTACTACCTTTTCTTTAATCAGCACAAATTTTAACTTAAAATTTCAGAAAATATGGTAATCTCTACAAACGATAATTTTAAGTATGAATGGATCGGCGCGCCACGTAATAGAGCGGGAATCGTTCTTGAAATTAAAGCTGGAAGCTCAGGAGTTGTGGTTCCAGTACATATTGCACTCTCAGAAAGTCGATTAATATCCGATAAAATGTATAGACTAACTGTAGGAGACACCGAAAATACTATTACGTGGTTAGGAAGAGGAAAGCATGGTAACCACTCTAAATATAATACTTTTGTATTACGTTACGTATTCGCTAAAAAAACTTTCTATATTAAGTTATAATTTCTAGAATATGGAGTTCATTTAACAAATGTCGATACCCCTAACATTTTGTCCGCCGACCAATGGCGTACGTTTTGGTTAACATGGGATAAAAACACTATCGTGTTTGGATCCGGCCCAATTCCTCAAAACGCGACGTTATTGAAATGGAAAATGGAAAAGAAAATAAAAATTCAACAAATTGGTTTTGCATCGGCTTGGGGAAGCGTGGCTGAGTTTAGGTACTTGAAAATTAATCAATTTTTCAATAACTTTTTTATACTTTTTCAATTTTTAGAATATGGAACTTTAACGACGAATCTGGGTTTTCTCAAGTCTTACATTTGGATACACCAAAATCGTTAGTTCCCGGATCTGAATCCGGAGAATTGTTAATCTCTGGAGGTTTGGCGCTACCTGGAATAATAAAAAAACATGAAGGTGATGGTTTAGGAAAAACTTTAGCATCCCTAGCACCGATTTTAAAATTAAAACATTTGGGTGTAAAAGCTAATTCGAGTGAAAAGGAAAGTTTGTTGCAAAGTTTGCCTAAACATGTAAGTTAATTAAAATTTTAGAGCAAACATAATGAAATATGGATAATATTGCAGATCCAAACGATCCTCTCGTATCGTAAAGCCGATAACTCGTTTAGTGAACATCAAATGGTAGGAAGTCATAAATCCACGGTCTCTATTTTAAAGGCTCTAATGGACACTCAGTCATACTTCAGCATAGACCCCGAATTAATTCTAAGTGCTATTCGGTGGATCCAATTGCGACAAGAAGATGATGGAAGTTTTACTCCCCTTCCTGCTGATTTAAAAATCTCCTCTGCATCACTCGACAAGACAGAACTAGAACAAAATATTAGTAAAAATGCTTCTCTACTCGAACAAGTCGCGTGTATAACGGCAGAAACTTTGATTACATTTTACGAGTATCCAGTAGAAAACTCCGAAGAAGTTTATAATTTTGGAAAAGCCACGAACTTTTTAGAAACGGTTCTACCGACACTCGAAAGTTCGGAAACTTTGTCTGCAATAACATTAGCTTTAATATTATACAAAAACAAAAAAGCAAATTGGGCCATTGAAAAGCTGAAAAACATTTCCATTTCTGAGGACGGTGAATTTGGATGGCCGCATGCTACACCCAAACGTGACGCTGCCGACTGGTTGTACGAATCGGAAGAAGGAAAAAGTTTGAAAGAGCCCTTAATAGGTACGCCACGTTTCGAAGTTTTTCAAAAAATTAATAACTTTTTTGCTTTCAGCAACTGTTGAAGATTACAAAGCCTCAATTTATGCTCTCTGGATATTCTGCCAAATTGGGGACCTAAAAAATGCGGAATCGGTCGCCCAGTATTTATTCTACCGATCGCACATGTTGGATAAACATCCTGAACTTTTATATCCTGCGATAAAAGTATTTGCACATTTTGATACATTGGTGAACGACAAGCACAGGTCCCTCACCGTATCTTTAGCAACTTCCGGTATGGAACTGACCGATACAATTGAACTTACAAATAAAAAACCATCGCAAATTTTGCACCTTCCAAGTTTACCAACTAAAGTTTTTGTTTATGCAACTGGTGCTGGCTGTGCTACAATTCAGGGTAAAATTAACTATTCAACGTATTCGGTTTCAAATGTAACGCCTTTAGTTGAACTTTGGTCAGGAATAGTTCAGGAAATTCTTCCAGATAGAAGTTCAGTTGAAGAAATTGAAGGAAAACTTCCGATGCTAAAAATTAAGCACTGCTTTAAGTAAGTGGTAAAAAAATGAAAGTTTGTTTACTAATTTTCTTTGTTTAGGTGGAAGGGGTCTTTGCCGTCGGGAGTTTTACGTTTGGAAGTGTCTTTATTTTCAGGTTTTGAGTTAGCTTCGATCACGCAAATTATGGTCAATTCGACCGACAACATGGCCGAAATGCAACACGGTTATTATGCCAACAACTTATGGTTTGTGTTTGCTAATATTTCGACTTCGTGTCCGATCTGTATTCAATACATCGTTAGGAGTAACTTCATAGTGTCGTCTCTTAGACCGGCATTTGCACGAATTTATCCAGCTTCTCGTGAAGACTTGGCTGCTGAAATATTTTTCCATACTCATATGGGCAGCAAATTAATGATGGATATCACAGATGATGATTTCATTACGTGGTTTGGAAAAAATGTGTCACAAGTAAGCGACCAAAAGTTTGTTGAGTATGAGAAAATGTGTAATAGAGAGAAATTCAAGCCCCCAATTAAAGTGGAGTTAAACACGACTCAACCACCAGTGGAATTGAAAACTTTGTCGAATAAGTCTGAGAATATGAGTTACACCACGTACACCATTAATGTAGACAGCAATTCAACTGACGTTCTTAGTAAAGGTGATCTTATTGTTCCAACTGCAACAGTTGTTGTGGAAAACAGCACCGAATCCAATATTTCTACAACTGCTACTCCGTCAAATATTTCTGTGATTACAGATAATATAATTATTCAAGATCGAGTGCCAAAAGATATCCAGATTCTGGATAAACGCGACAGGTTAGAAAATAATTTCACAGTACCTGAAGAAGAAGAAGACGAAGAAGAAATGAATGAGAACATTCCAAAAATGGAAGAAGCTGTTAGAAATGCGATTAAAGCAGTTGCAAACAACAAAACATATTTTGAAGAAGCCCACAAGAAGTTAATGAAGAGTCTACCCATAAATTTAGAAAACGAGAAATTGAATGCAACTGCAATACCAGCCAATTTCACCAATGAAAACAAAAGCAGTAAAATCTCAACAAATGCGGTAAAGCA
The DNA here is from genome assembly GCA_958510855.1 of Rhagonycha lutea. NCBI lineage: Eukaryota > Metazoa > Arthropoda > Insecta > Coleoptera > Cantharidae > Rhagonycha > Rhagonycha lutea. The sequence continues at coordinate 12,953,404 of OY294037.1, forward strand.
GCAAGAAATTCATGTATTCACACCCAAACATGTAAACACCAAAATAAATGATGTTCCACTAAAATACTTGCAAAACAAGAAGGAATCAGACGAAGAAGCTGCTGAAACATTTGATCCAGAAGTAAAAAATGATAGATATTTACTTCTAGATAAGGAAGAACTTTGGGGGATGTTAAAGGAAGCAGTTAGTGATGAAATTAGTAAAAAAGAACAAGAAAAAATTACAAATAATCAACAGAAAAATCGTAAATTTGAGTAAATAAACAATTTTTATAGTGACTTTTGTGATTTAATAATTGTAAGCCAAATTTAAATGTTGCCAAAAATAACGAATTTTGAGTAAATAGTGGTATTTTGGAAGTGAAGTACATAATTATTTATGTAATAAGTAAACGACACCATGTTAAAGATTTTTGTAGATTTGTTTGTAGTTCAATAATCTCAAATATGAAGGCAATCTGATGACTTCCAAGTGCAAGGAACAGGAAATAAAATTTAAATATATTAGTAAACACTGATTTAAATTTTTTGGAAAGAATATAATCGTTTCAGTTACCAATTATGGACATTTCTAAGTGTTATAGAAGCTGTTCAACAAAATTCTATCCAAAAAACGTTTTCTTCCTGAAGCAGAAATTTTCCAAAATGTTCTCCCCCTCCACCGAGCATTCTTTCATTGATTGTGAAACGTTGACGATGTAAAAGCGATAACTAAAATGTTGAAATGAACAGATTTGTCTCTGCAACATTTTCGAAATGAGAAGATGTTGAATTTTATATAATATGAAATGTTCATATTTTTACCTTAAGATTTAAGCCTGTAAACAAATCTTATTTTTTATATAAAAGTTCACAATTACCCTTCATCTAATGTTACATAGTCCCGTTTCTTAAAAAAATTATAATCCCTTAATTATTTAATGAGCTTCCAAAATTTGTAAATACATTTTCTGACGAAATTTCAATTACTATTTTGGAAATAACTTGAGAGATTACTAACTAAATAAAGAATTCAAGTTAATAGGCCCCAATTCTTTCAAATGAAATTATTTGTGTGCGGTTTTTTAATTTTAAAAATAAGAAAAATCGCCTTTAGATACAAACCAAAGGCATCTTGCATTTTTGAATTTTCACTACCGCATTATGGTGAAATGTAAATATAAAATCAGTGTAAAGTATCCGCCCATTAATGTTAGCATTAAGCATTACGTAATTTTAGATTTAAATTACAAGAATTTTTGCTGCGTTAAATGTGCCAATCTATGAAGAAAATGAAGATGAAAACAGCAAAAATTTTCCCCAAAATGTTTTAGGTCCCTTTATCTTCTCGGAAAATATTTGCTGTTTTTCTTTGTTTTTCTCTTGAATATGTTAAGAAAATTATGAAATAATGCAGGTAATTTGATTTCAAATTTGGTTAGTAGAAAAAACTAGAATTAGAAGATAATCATAATGGCAGAGCACATAAAATTAAGTAGTTACAGATAATAAAAAAATTATTTTATAAATCTCAATTCTCTTTCTATTCAATAATTAATCGGTTTGTATGGTTAATAATAAAGGATTTGTTCTTTAGATCGCAAAATGTGTATATAGAAGCGATAATATACAAAAGTCAAGCACCCACTATCTAGAAACTATCGCGCTAACCACTGCACCCGAGAGCTCACGTGTTAAGGCGTCGATTATACATAGATTTTCATTTCGGTTTTGAAACGGTAAATTTAAGAATTTTAATTCAATTATGATAGAAACCGACATCGAAGTTTAAAATTTAAAAAAATTGAATCTCTCTCTATCTCTCTAATCTTATGCGTCTTTATGTACATAGAATCTAAAGCCCTTTTTCCGTCAGCTATTAATAAAATATATTTTGTGTATAAGTACCACAGATTTGATGTTTCTATAAAAAATAATATTAATAAATTGTTAAATTAATAAGATTTGTTGTAAATTTTAATTATTCACACACTGCTCAATGTAATTAATAAAAATTATAAATTAATCAGTTATTAGGTTCATAACATCATAACATACATTTTTGTATTTCTCATAATTAATTTAAGATAAAAATGAACTGAATTTGTTTTACGGTCATCTCACTTCTGATCTTTGATTAAAAATTACTTTAATCTCTTAATCATCGTAGATTGAAGAGGATGGTGAACTCAATCATTTGCAACCTAAACCACCTCGAAATCTTCAAATAATAATTATAATGCTTTTGCTAGGTCTAGCATTGTACAGCTACAGTAATATTCCATATTTTACTACATTGCAGCTTTATTTTCCCATAACTTTTAAATATATCATTACGATTATGTATCATATCAATGTTGGATTTATTCAAAATTGTAAAATAAAGAATTTTGTATAGACCAATGATGTTTTATTATATTATGTATAATATTTGAATTCCTGGTCAAAATTACCTGTATAATATAATATTCTCAAGTGCATCTATATAACCATGACCTGTACCAGAACCAAGCCAAGATGAAGCAGTGTACAAATTATAAAAGGTAAAGTACTTAGGGGGGGGGCCAAGGATACATTGGACAATTTTTGATTAAGGATCTATTGCAAACTTAATAAATCACTTTGAATTAGGTACCATTCATTAGCTAAAAATCTAGACTACCCATTTCAAAATGAAAATATTGCTTCTGAAATTCCACTTTATTAGATTACCAATCCATAAGTGTAATTTCCATTTTCATTTAAAATCATTTTTAAGCAATAAGATGGCCGGTTTCAGAAACATTATGTTATAGATTAACTATAAGTTAGTCTAAATTAATACTAAAATGGAGCATTCAAATTTAGCTTACAATGTAGATCAATTCTTCTACTTTGTTTTATATATTTTCTTATAAATGCAATAGTTTTTGACACTAAAACGCCACAATTAACATAGGTTTAATCACCACTTTAACTAATTAATGCTCAAACAATAAAAATAACTGTGGCGACCGGTACTGTAATTTAAATTGAAGACTAGTTCACCAACCACACAGTAGAGGTCGCTAGGATCCATCATCCTATGGCACCTACTGTGGTTGGACTGAACATTAGTCATCACAGTCGTCACTGTAGTTATTAGGTAGTACCATCACCACATCGTGTTATGTTTTTGTTATGTTGGAATAAATATTTATACGTTCACCTGTCTACTGATTTACGCTCAAAAGAATAGGCCAACACACTTGCCTATATTGGTGACCCCAAGAAAGAACAAACGCAAGTCAAGACAAGGTAAAATTTACGTTATCATTATTTTCCACGTACCAATTCCAACACGTTTCCAATAAATTTACGTAACCGCAACAAAATTTTACGACCACGTGCAAATTTTTGGTTATGTTCGGCGATTTACTTTGATTCAATGGGTAACGACTGGTAACGACGATATGGTGGAACCTACAATAACGGCAGACGGCTCGCAACAAGTCGTGACAGTACAGCCGCAATAAACCGCACCAGTACTCATGCATCCTGCTCCAGCTTCTTCAATATCCCGGCCAGGACAATTCCTCGCTAGGAGCGAAAACCAGATTCCACAATCTGAATTCGTTAAGAAGCTAAGCATCAAACTAGCAACACATCAAACAAGCAACACATCAAACAAGCAACAATCAAACAAGCAACAATCAAACAAGCAACAATCAAACAAGCAACAATCAAACAAGCAACAAACAAACAAGCATCCAACTCCTTCAATATCCCGGCCAGGACAATTCCTCGCTAGGAGCGAAAACCAGATTCCGCAATCTGAATTCGTAAGGAACCAATCAAGCAAGCAAGCAACCATCATTTTTCTTTCTATTAATTTTGTGTCTCGTTCAGACAGTCTTCTCTAGAAGGGGAGTACTGTGGCGACCGGTACTGTAATTTAAATTGAAGACTAGTTCACCAACCACACAGTAGAGGTCGCTAGGATCCATCATCCTATGGCACCTACTGTGGTTGGACTGAACATTAGTCATCACAGTCGTCACTGTAGTTATTAGGTAGTACCATCACCACATCGTGTTATGTTTTTGTTATGTTGGAATAAATATTTATACGTTCACCTGTCTACTGATTTACGCTCAAAAGAATAGGCCAACACACTTGCCTATATAACTTTATTAAAATTTCTATTATAAAAATAAAAACTTAAAAATCCAATTGTTTATTGTTACTTGCACATCCCATGCCAGAAGCCCCAGTAGAGTTAATATCTTCCAATGCTAGAAAGTAAAAATTTAACAAACAACTCAAACTTCATCAAAATAAATTGTTACCAGGTGGCAGATGCAATTTTTCAATATAAAACTTCTTTCTTCTCAATTTAAAAACATAACTACATTCCACGGTACCTGGATGTTTAGAACTAAAGGAATTAATAGCGGCCACCTTATCTAAATGAAAGTAACCATGATAGTTTGACAAAACTGGATTACTTTCCAATTCTGTGCCCGAAAACGACTGTAACCTAATTACAACATCACTAGAATGAATACAACGGTCTAAACAATCCTAAAATTTAAATAGAATTTATTAAAAACTGTAAATTTTCGGTCTCACATTTTTACCTTATTTAACAACTGAGACGGAACTGTAACAACACCCACCGCAAATGCAGATCTAAGAAGCGCCCTAAAGTTATAAATAAATCTAATAAAATCTGCATTATGTTGGCTTTCACTTTGATTACAATTGTACCAAAGAGGTGAACCTAATGAGTGAATTCCAATCCGTAAAATTGATCTCTTTTCGGGTTTGTCTTGAACTGAAAATTTTCCTTCACAAATTTTACTTTTTATACTGTTAAGTAAGTCTTTATAAGCCGCATTGGAAAACATGTCCGATTTTAAGTCAAGATTTAATTTCCAATACGAAATGTTTGCACTTTTGATAACTTCTTCTGATATCGGCTTAGTCAAATCAAAAATATTGTTGAAATGTGCTGCCTTTTGCTTTTCAACTGTCGGTAAATTTTGGTACCTAAATGCAATTTTCATTTTTCCACTGTTTGTGACGTCTCTTTTGCTTTCCGAATCGACTTCCACAATTGACGGTACTTCCTCAATCTAAAAAGTGGGAAATGTAAATTTATGTCAATTGCTTTAGAATTGCACTTACAAGCTTCTTCGTTGTAACATCTTGACTTGCAACAAACAACGAGTGGTTACTGGCAATACCTTCGGCTAAGAAATACTTTAAACAAATTTTAGAGTAAATTCCGGAGGCATCTTCTTCTATAATTATTAGTGTTCCTACAGGAAATCCATCTCCTACAATTTATATTTTGCATGTTTAGTGAGAATAGTAGATAAAACTAAAGTTATTTCACCTAAAAGTTCGTCCAACGATTGAATTCCCGACGAAATTAATAATTGAGCATTTAGAAGATCGGTTTTTGTACCAGGAATATTTAATACACTTTTCGATAGTTTTGGTGTTCTGCTGTTATTACTCATTTTTGAAAAATTTTTAACTTAACCTAAAAACACATGTCAAAACTAATTTGGGCTGCGTTCGCACTGAAAGATTATTACTATGTGTATACAGGGCCATTCAAGATGAAACGGTCCTATCATATTATTTATTGTTTGTGGTGATCTAATTTCGATCCCTTTTTCAATCATATTATCTTGTATAATTAGGTGTTCTAAGCAGCTCCAGTATTTTCATAGTTAAGTGAGTTATTTACCATGAATTGAGAAAAGAAAAACGGAAACGACACAGGCATTGGAAATGGAACAATGAAAAGTGGGTAAAGTAAGTAAATGCGCAGCAAAGAATAGAATGAAAGAAAACAAGAACAAAATGCGAATAGTAAGTTGGAATGTGAGAATTTTTGCTAAGATCTGTGAGCCCACGCTCTTGAAGAAGTTTCTCTGAATTTTAGCCGCACTTGTAAAACGAAATATTTGAACTTGAAAGGAAAACTTCACTGAAGGCCACCGTACTAAAAAAAATTGGTATCTGTAAGTCTATGGATCGGCGTGGTATATTTTTAACTTAAAATTCCTCTATAATTAACGAAATCCAATTTAAAATATTTTAAAGGATAGCAGATATTTATACCGGTTGAGTCGAAAATGTAGTTTGGAAAGTCCTCTAGATACGCGGGAAATCATTTTGAATAACTTTCGGCTTCTTCAAGACAAACTGATTGATTATTTTTATTGATTACTAGGCAGTTCAGCGGCCTACGGCCGCCTTCACCTCTATGAATGTCGGATGTGGTTGTTCGGCCTTCGGCCTCACAGGGTTGAGGAACAGTGGGAATCTCGTTAATCCATTCCTGCGCGCCACTACTAATTAGATAGTGGGTGATAAATCCCTTTTGGATAGGATTTCCGAAAACCCGTTCTTAGTGTTCACCTACGTCATATAAGGAACTCGTGTACAAAATTTCATGCTTCTCTAGACCCACTGGTTTAGGCTGTGCGTTGTCCCAGTGGCGGATTTCCCAACAGGCGCAAGAGGCGCGCGCTTAAATCAAGGGGCTTCAAAATAAGGAAAATTTAATTATTATTAATTAATTATTATTTAATTATTATTAATTAAATTCATGTTGTAATAAACACAAAAATGCTAAGCCCTTGAAAGATGCCTTAGTTTTGCAGTTATTTTGATTTCAGAGCAATTTTTGATTTAAATTTTTTGATTAAATTTAAGTTATTTGTTCAAATATTCTGAAACTTTATGAAAATATTAACTCTGTTGTAATAAACACAGGAAAAATAACAACAAAATTCTAAGCCCTAAGATGCCTAATGCCTGTTTTCACCAATAATTTATTTAAGAATTTCGTAGTAAAGAATTACTTAGCTAGGATTCCATAAATTTGATTGGTCAAATTTGACATATGAATTTTTTATGTCAATACTATGTCAAATTTCACCAATCACATTTATGGAATCCTAGCTAAGTAATTCTTTACTAGGAAATTCTTAAATAAATTGTTGGTGAAAACAGGCATTAGTTTTTCAATTATTTTGATTTCAGTGCAATTTTTTATTTGAAATTTTTGATAAAAATTTAATTTTATTCTATGAAAATATTATTAACTATGTTGTAATAAACACATAAAAAATAACTAAAAAATTCTAAACCCTAAGATGTCTTGGATTTGCAGTTATTTTTATTTCAGTGCAATTCTTGATTTCTTTGATAAAAATTTAATTTTGTTTAAATATTCTGAAACTTTATGAAAGTATTAACGCTAAGGTAATAAACACAGGAAAAATAACGAAAAAATTCTAAGCCCTCAGACGTCTTGGATTTGCAGCTATTTTAATTTCCATGCAATTTTTTATTTAAATTTTTTGATAAAAATTTAATTTTGTTTAAATATTCTGAAACTTTATGAAAATATTAATACCGTTGTAATAAACACAGGAAAAATAACGAAAAGATTCTAAGCCCTAAGTTGCCTTAGATTTGCAGTTATTTTGATTTCAGTGCAATTTTTGAATAAAATTTTTTGATAAAAATTCAATTTTGTTCAAATATTCTGAAACTTTATGAAAATATTAATTCCGTTGTAATAAATACAGGAAAAATAACGATAAAATTCTAAGCCCTAAGATACCTTAGTTTTTCAATTATTTTGATTTCAGTGAAATTATTGATTTAAATTTTTTGATAAAAATGTAATTTTGTTTAAATATTCTGAAACTTTATGAAAATATTAACGCTATGGTAATAAACACAGGAAAAATAACGAAAAATTCTAAGCCCTCCGACGTCTTGGATTTGCAGCTATTTTGATTTCAGTGCAATTTTTTATTTAAATTTTTTGATAAAAATTTAATTTTGTTCAAATATCCTGAAACTTTATGAAAATATTAATGCTATGGTAATAAACACAGGAAAAATAACGAAAAAATTCTAAACCCTCGGACGTTTTGGATTTGTAGCTATTTTGATTTCATTTAAAAATTTACATTTTTTGATAAAAATTTAATTTTGTTCAAATATTCTGAAATTTTATTAAAAAAAAATATCAATTCTGTAGTAGTAAACACAGGAAAAATAACAAACAAATTCTAAGCCCTAAGATGCCTTGGATTTGTAGTTATTTTGATTTCAGTGCAATTTTTAGTAAAAAAAAAGTATTAAAAAAATAAATCGTCTGCGGTGTGCTGGTGGATGGGCCCCGGGCACCAGGAGTTCAAATCAATTGCTTTAGGGAGTGTAGGATTAGTGAAAATACTTAGAGGAGGGCCTCAAAATTGAATTGCGCCTGGGGCCTCATAAGTTCGAAAACCACCACTATCAAGACCTCATTCATATCAATAAGGACAATAAACATGTAAAATTTTACTTTTTCTATAAAACTTTTCTAAAAGTTCGCGGTTTGAATTTGCAATTTTATTTCAACTGTGATGATACATTCTTTGACACTTGCCTGGCTTCTTCACAATTTCTCTTGATTGTACCAATTACATTTAATTGAATAGCATTTCTTATTGTTCGTAAGATTTACAATGTATTTGGAATTACTGATGAAGCATTAATTACAATTTAATTAAATAAATTCAACCAAATTACTTTTTAGAAAATTTGAGTGCAATATGAACCGTGTCAATTAGACTTATAAAAGTAGGAAATGGTAATTTTGCTCCAGTTCAGTAATTAATATTTTTCTTTTTAATCGAGAGTTAATACTTGCAATATGCATTTTAGAATGCTAAAAATTTTAGTTTCACATTTTAGAATTCTAAGGTCTAAAAAAAACTGATTTTACTTCACTTGACTTTAATTCAAGCAGGAAATTAAAATTATGAATGGATTTGTACATAATTGACCTAATTTTAGATAATAGGTACATTTCCGTTAATGAACTTTAAAAGTAAACAAGCAATTCAATATGCATTCAAGTTAAACGGCAAATTTGGTCTTATAAAAATAGTTTAAAATTTGATACATCTTATGCAATTAGATTTTTACATAATTTACGGTTATCTTCAAGTAACGCAGATAATGAGGTTTCGCATTTTAATATTTTGTAGTATAATAATTTTTAATTCATATAAGGCTACGAATGGCTACCACACCGTGAAACATGCTAATATAACGCACTAGAAATTAAAAAATTTAATCGGCCAATCGCGATACGTATCGACAGAAAGTTGTAATTTTTTATAGCACGTAAGGAGTAAACCCTTACCATAAACCGTAGGAGCTGCACAACGTCCCAGGCCACTGATTTTCCCAAAGTTTCAGTTTTTTAAAATTATGTTCCACTTTTTGTATTGGCCCATTTTTTAAAAATTCGATTAATGTTATATTGACATAAATGGCATATTGTTAAAGTAACGTTTCTTATGTTGATTTAAATTAATAAGATAACGGATAAATTTGAAACTCAAACACCGCAAATTTAGAAAAAAAACTATCACCTAAACACCGCTATCCGAAATTATTAATTAGTTATTAAAACACACGTGACCCTAAAAAAGTAAACACGACATTCTGCTCATTCGTGAAATTTGCTTTCAACTTTTTGGTGCAGTTCCTTCCTTAATTACCAACGTTTATAATGAAATTTATATGACACCTTTTGTGTATTGTTCATTTTCTGCTAGATTCATTTATTCCCACTTTCCTCATCTACCCATCCTCAAGCATTCACCGTGGTCGTCGTGCATGAATATATTCAACCCCACTTTTTTATGCTTCGTTAATTGTTATTTCCTTCCTGCCGGTTAATGTTTAGTTTGGTTTTGTAGAAATTTTTATAACAAGTGTTTTAAAAACTGGAATTAATTAGAAATGATCGACTAAAGTTGTGTGATTTAGTTTTAGTGTTGCAGTGCTTCCATGATACAAAAATGACGTTTTGTACGTTAACTCGCAGCAAAGTTCTTTTGGTCTTTTGTAACTTTTTACTTTTGGTGAGTTAAATCCATTTAATTCAATCGGATACGTATGAGAGAACAACATAAAACTTTCATATTTGCTTTATTTTTAAATAACAATGTGGTTTGGAATTTTGTTTACGAGTCATAGAACCAGGATAATTGGAAATAATAGGTTTCAATTTTAGGCGTGCGGTTTCACTCTTATAACGGGAGGATTATTGGTGTTGTTAGATTCGGGAAGAATCCTCCTGTCTCGTTTACTATCACCAGGACCTATTACATCCATGCCACAACCTTTTTTGTACTATTTGGCAGTTGGAGTTACAGCTTTAGGATTAATCCTTGCAGCAATTGGTGTTTTGGGATGTTGGGCTTCCTGTCTTCAAAGTTACTGTATGTTAACTACTGTAAGATGGTTAAATTCTCTAATATCCTCTTTTAAATTTTGGAGTTTCAGTATTTTGTTGTGATAATGGCACTATTAGTGGGAGAATGCGCAATTTATTCCGTTACATGGGCTTGGCCTCATTGCTTAGGACTGGATTTGGATAGGGAAGAGCTCACCAGATCCTTACAAAAAAATTATGGAGTTTCCAGTCAGGAACAATTTACTGCAGCCATCGATTTAGTACAAACTACGGCAAGTAAATCTTTTTTATTCTTTCTAAAATTGAAACAATAAGAAAATGTTAATTGAACAATTTTTATGTAAAACTTTTTTTTAAACAACGCCTCACTTTGCGTAATTTAACGAAAACGTTTTAAATTGTCCTTAATTTAGAAATTTCTTCAATTGTGTTTTTATTGTTATAGTTTAATTGTTGTGGTATTGCTACAGCAAATGAATATGATACTTCTATGTGGAGATTGCAAGAATTGGGTCCTACAAAGCTTGCAGTTCCATTAACGTGCTGCATCTTGAACAATTCACTGGATAAAACAAGGGCTTACCTAAATCCGGATCCCATTAATTCAACCCTTTGTCAAGCACTGGAACCAATACGACATCAAGGGTTTCGACACAATAAGGTACTAATTTATAATACATTTTCTTATTGAACAATGCGTGCCCAGTATTTTTTTTTTAAATTATTGAGTAGAAGTAAATTACGTAACCCCAAATTCAAATTTGTTGCATAAAAGTACATCATTTTAATAATATTTTGCATAATTCTTTAACCATCACCGTTATTATACTCGCTAATTAATTTATGATAGTATTTAAATTATACAGTTTTTTTTTAAATCATTCGAATCCGAAAACAAATAAACAGATTTCAATTTTGTTTGTAGAATTATGCTATTTTTTTTTTTTATTAATTTCGTTTGACCTACTGGACAGCATAGGGGACCACTAAGATTTTCAAGTTGACAATAGTGGGAGTGAGGTGGGCGAATTAAAATCAAAACAAAAATGTTTAGCCTTTAAATACTAAATATGTTTAATTATTAATAAATTACGAATTAAGGAATAATTATAATGTTATATTTGAGCTTTTGATCTTGCATTAAGACCTTCGTCAGAAAATTACAAATAATAAGTGTACATTGTATTGTCATTTGACCGGTAACTAGATAAAATCCAAAAACCGTGAGTTAGGAAAAACCTGGATTGTGTTCCACCAAAAAAGGAAAACCTAGCCCCAATACGTAATTTATTAATAATTAAACATATTTATTTTCACGAATTAATAATAAACCAATTTTAAATACTAAAATATATTGCAAAAACTGGGGACGAATATCACAATCCTTTTCCAGGTTATTAGGGGTGGATCCTCTTGAATGTACCACCCTGTATATATAATATTGTAATCTTATCACATTCTCTCTTCAGTCCATTACCCTTCTGCAGGGTGTGGTGAGCCTTTTAACAAAGACTTTTCATGGCAGATTACACCCCGGTGGTTTGCCATTGCCTGCCGAGGGGAGACGGCCATAATATGATTATGTCTTCTTACTTTCGCTAGTTATTTAGCATAATTATCGAATAATTATATTATTATTGTAGCACTAATTATAATATTCTTTTGTTCTAAGGGTTGCATGGACTACTTAGAAATTTGGTACCAAGAACAATACATCATTTTTGTCATATCTGGTTTGGTGATCGTACTGATTGAATTTACAGTTCTTCTTAGTACAATTTTAGCCTTCACGAAGTTATGTGGCAAAAAGCAAGAAGAAAAGAACGCGAAACAAGTCCCTGAAAAAGTTGCTCAACTACCCAAAGTCTCCGAAAATATTTACCAAAACCATTCCCCAATCAATTACAACCTCGATCACTTCAATACGTCGACCAGCTACAGATCAAACTACAAATTTGCCGATAGGGCATGATGCTGGTTTAAGGGCATTTTTGTGCCTAATAGAACATTTGTATATAATTTGAGAGATGTGGAAGCCCAGTCTATGATGTGGTAGGTAGAAGTACCATTCGTCAATTCCTTCAGCCATAGCACGGCGAGAATTTTGAAACTGTATTTGTGTGTAAAGTAGTTAAGTAGGTTAATATCGTTTTAAAAACTTTGTACATTTACAAAAATAATTGTAACTTTTATAATATTAAGTAATAAATGTATTTAACTAAACTTCGTGTAATTCCAATCTGATTAGCAGTCATGGATGCCGGCAGCAAGATGCAAATCAAGTTAGTGTAATTACTATTAAGGATTACCTGCAGACACATAATTAGTTCTTAATATTAATTAGTCAAAAATTCGAAATTTTGAAAGTTAATAATGATACAAATTTCGAATATTGTTGAGAATTCGATAAGTTTTATACATATTATGCATTACAGACCCATGCTTTTATAAAATATCATCATAAAATCAATAAATAATCATAACCGTATCCAGAATTAGTATCTATTAACTTAAAATTATTCTATTTTACCAGGATGGGTCTGGTAAGATCTGGTCAGGATAAGGTCAGGATAAGGACATGTAATCTATTGGTGTTTGAATTTTATCTATTTTTCTTTTACGTTATAATTAATTCTGTATACGGTCCTGACTATTTATTGGTTTTTCTCATTTTTTAAGAAAAAGGACTCAGGAAAACATTAAATAATGTTATATTGATACTTCTTAAAACTTTGGATAATAACTGACTTACTGACCCCCTTATTAACCTAAATTAAAAATATACAATAAGTCAGTGAAAAGAAATAAATCGATTATGTAAATATTTCATATTGTCGCGAAAATGGATTATAAAATAAACTTCAAATTTTAATTGCAGTGATATAAAGTTAATCCATAAAATTGCATTCAATTTGAGTTGTTATTATTGCTAATAATTTTCAATAACAGCATTAATTTTATAATAAATTGGATAATAAAATTTGTATTACGAACATTGAATACGCAATTATACTAAAAGTTTCTGTTGAAAATGAGGAAAGAGTGGTTCCAAGCGATGTTCTTTCTAATAGGATTAATTACTTACCTTACCTTGAATTTGTTTTCTTGTTTTGATTATGATGAAATAGCTTCATGGCTAAATTCATTTCCTATGTCAAAACTGTGAAAAAATTATGAACGAATTCGTTTTATTGAAATTTTATAATTCAATAATATGAAAGATAAAACCTCTATAAGAAATTTGTAAAATTGAGAAGTTCGTTACATCTAAGCTTCACTGTATGGTGAATATTCATTTTTAATTGGTGTGTCGCCACTAATTTGTACTTAAATATAAAAAAAAATATGTGCCTTTTTGGAATGCTTAATATACAATATAATAAATGAATAAGATATACCAACCTCTATTGTGCCCAAAATTATATTTGTGCGCTTGACTCTTTTGCAATATCTAATTAAATTTTTAATTTTCTATTTTCTATATTTTATATTCTATTTGCGAATGTTTCATATTTATTGTTTCTACAAAGTAGCATACCATATTTTATGAAACCCTAATAGTTCTCTCCAACCTCCAAACCATAAATTACAATATTATGATACATAATTTTGTTGTTCAACTTGATTTATAAATATTTTTGACCTTAATGAACTCTTGATATAGTTGATATTTACCTCACTTTTGTAGTTTTTATTGGAAGGTTGTCGCGAGTTGTTCTTCTATTACGTATCTACAACAAAATTATGCTTTTTCCAGTAATTATTAATTTAATCATGTGCTTTGGGTTTACGGTAGGTAAGAGTTATTAAATTTTAATTGAATCTATTATTAAAATTAAGATTTTAAGGAGTGTGCCCTGAAAGATGCAATGAACCCACGTTATTTTATGAATCTTTAAAATGCATTCCTATATTCTCATCACCCGATGATTGCTGTCCATTGAAATATGATTGCTCAAATATTGATGAAAAACTTATGGATCAGACACAAAGTTGTTATTTCCAAGGACGAACTTACAAACTTGCAGAATCTGTAAATGACGACGATACTTATGGTAATTGTAAAGTTGGCTGTAGTTGCATTACAGACGATGAGACTAGAGGGTATGCTTAATTTACTCTTTTTTTTTCGTTAAAATAAAAAATACCAATGGGAGAAAACAAATAAGTTTTATAATTTAGTTTACGAAATAATTTTCGTTTTCTTTCAGATCAAGATTTCGATGTGCAGGTATTGATTGTCCAGATGGTGAAAATTTGAATAAGGGATGTCACTTTTTCTACAAACCAGGACAATGTTGTAGCATTAGTCAAGTTTGTCGTGAGTAATTTTATTTTGTTATAGAACTGCATTTTTTTCAAATCATATCTAGGTAAATCTGGAGTATAATATGAACATTCAGGCAAAAAGATAGTTGAAAATGTATCCCTTTCCAAAAAAAATTTTATGTTATCCTTGCAACTTACATGGTACAAAGTGTTTTTTTTTTTTTAGCTCCATTCAATACAATTTGCCAAGTTGGAAATGAAACCTATCACGAAGGTTCTACAGTTGAGCATCCGACCCAAAAATGCACTGAATGCGTGTGCCAGGAAGGTTTTAAATTTGGAGAACCATTTTGTAAAAAAAGAAAATGTATAGATGAAGTGCAATACCAAGAGGAAGTGTACAATTATTGCGCACCTTCATTTATAAAGATAGAGGATTGTTGTCCATATAATTGGGTTTGTCGTAAGTTTTATTTTTACATTACAGGATTAAATAATTGATAATAAGTTTGCACAGATATATACAAATAATATCTTTACTAATTACTTTTACTATTTAGCCGAAGCTGCTGCCGAATTGATACCAGCAAAAAATCTATCAGGTAAATACAAATATAATTGCTGCTGGGTTAAAAAACAATTTAATAAACTCGTTTCAGATGAAAAATGTAAATTTGGAAGATCTCTCCATGATATTGGAACAAAATATTCAATAACTAAAGGGAAGGGGAAGTTATCCTGTGAATGTCGTATTCCGCCATATATGACCTGTATCCAAAATTATGATTATCCTACTTATGCTCGATATTGATCAAATCTTTAATAACATAAAAATATTTGATAATAATAATCTTAGTAGTTTAATTAAGCTCTTATTTTTATGGTTAGCAATCTTATGAGATACCACATTTTTCAAAGCTTTTCTTGCATTTTCTTTTTCAAGCTTTGATAACTTTTGATAATTCTCAGAGGTTTAGATAATTCTCCCTTCCTTTTCAAAGCTCTGAAAAGCTGACCACCAAATGATGTCAATAACTCTGAAAATATCATCAAGGTGGATGTTATATAGCCATAATGCTTTTTCCCAAAAGTCGAAAGAAGAATGAGAAGTCGAGAGGTCATTGCATCTCTATGGTTTTTCATGGAATACTTGAGGTACATCTTTAGGTTCCTAACCTTTCAAAGCTCAGGAAAGTATGCAAATTTAAGATAGAAAGTATTCAAGTGGATAGAATTACTATTCTCGAAAGAATTCGATTGTGCGAACGTTGTCATCACCAGGAGACGACAAAAACTAACCAAATTTCTAATTATATCGGCGCTAGATAATATCGACTCTGGAAAGGTCAATAGGCGTAACCCACATTAAAATTGTTGTTTAAATATTGGTTGATATCTATTAAACCAAGGGTAGTATTATTTCACAATAATTTGCAATTGATAAAACAAAACTTATTACACACAACATTGCAGTTTTCAACCATAACAATGCATACATGAATAATTAATTTAGTTTCTCCTGGCAAAAAAAAGAAAAATTTGTAGTGAGGGTTACGCCCATTGACATTTCCAGTGTCATATTATGTTACATATTATGTAAGTGACATATTATGTTAGTGCGCCCAGAAGCAATGCAGCGATTGTTGGAAAATAAAATGTACGAAAGTTCTCATTCTGTGTTGCGACTACCAGTTCATTTTCCAAAACTACAGCTCATTCGATTGTAAGTGGGAAATGAAGTAAGTGCGCAAACCGGTTGCAAGAAATTAAAATCTTGGTTTGAACTTAACAGAATTCCATTCCATAAGTTTAAGAAATGAAGAAGGAAACTATTCTTTATTCCCAGTGCGGTTTCCTATAATTCATTGAAAACATTTAATACAGTGATCCATTATACTTTATACATTTAAAAAAACAGCAATTTAGCGAGATCTTCTTGAATCTGGTGAAGAATGAGACCATTCATCCAAGGATTACTAGCATTCCGCAACAAATGATCGCTACCAATGACCTCATTGAAGCAATCCTTGGGAAGACGAGCGAGCTATTTACCGAATTGTTGATAAATTATTCCAAACGCAATTCATCCTTCTTGATGTTACGACAAAAACAAGACAAAGGACTGTGAGTACCGAAAAACTATCGTTGCTATAGACGGCAGTGTTGAAGAAAAATCCAAATTTATCAATTCATCGGCGTGCCCAAGGATTACTGATTCCAAATTTCCATGATATTAACCTGGAGGACATGTGGTTCCAACAGGACGGTGCCACATGCCATACAGCCATCGCAAATATTAAGTTATTGAAGGAACAATTTGGCGATACAATTATTTCGAGAAGTGAACCTGTCAACTGGTCACCATGATGATCATGTGAATTAACCTTTGGTAGGTAGTATTTTCTTTGAGGATATAATGTTATGTTAAATCCTTGGTATATTACGGTAAATGCTATATCAGAGATATAACAGATATCTCAATTTATTGTTGTTTATTTAAATTTAAAGTTTTAACACTTTAAAAAACACAGTAAAACTTCGATATGATGCACTAATGCGGACTACTTGTGACCAATAGACATTTTATTTGTTATTTTTACGTAGTAGTTGAATTTTATTTTATTATTTTATTATTTTAAATATAAGCGCTTATTTTCTTGTATTTTTACCTAATCTGTAATTTTTTTAAAATTTTTATTTTAATTTAATTAATGGTACCTCAACGTATTCTAATTTTCCAAACAAGTCATTATAACTTACAGGTGCGTAGGAACAGGGATACTAGGGGTCCATTGACTCCCGAAATCTTTATGTAGGTTAAAATGATCTCTTTCGAATTTCTCGGATGGTGAGGTATCAATTTGTATCGCCTCTGCCTCATCAGCAGCTAATTCTCCACAGCTCTCCATTGTAACGGGGATTGGCTTTGATGGTCCGTTAGGTTCTATTTCGATGTCAACTTCCTGTTCAGCTAATCGCTCATCTGAATGAGACACCAAATCAGTAGCAATGCTGTGCAAAAACTTCATATTTATCTCCTTTTGCACAGATTTTGTCATTCAATGTGTTAATTATTTGACTGGCTGTCAGATAACTGAGACCATCGCATCGCTTTGAAGATACTTGGAATCAGAACTAAAAACATTAAATAAATCACGGTAAATAAAGGCAACCATGATGTTCTCAATCTTGCACCAGTTTTCAAGCAAGGTCTTGCTGTAAGCGTAACATCAGGCACCTTTACCAACAAACTTTATTTAGCCGAAACTTATTCATTAATTTAAAATTAATTTGAAAGCTTTTGGCTAATTATTAAAATTGTAAATATACACACGAGAATTTTTTATTTCTTGCATTTACGAAATCCTTTACAAAATATAATAAAAACTATTCAAACACAATTGCAAAATTGAGATTTTTATGCGGACCCCAGATTTAGGTAAATCCCCTGGTCACGTTTTGTGAGCCGTATCCCAGCTCTTAGGCATGGAAAATCCTTAATTAAACATTTTTTTTATGCTAAGGTACAAATCTGACAAAATGATCACGCGCATACTATAAAATTTCCTGTTTTGATAGATTCATCGTCCTTTCAGACAATATGAATCTCGTTAACCCATTCATGCTCGTCTTTAATTTCAAAATTGCTATTCGCGTTTTACATTACAGCTGCGGAGAAACGTGACGTTACCATAGTAAATAAATTTGGAGTTGAAGAAAAAATTAACAGAAGAAGAGCTTTACTAGTTAGAGCATTATTAATTAAAAATATAACACATTTTTCGCGAGTGTGTTCTCTGCACTTTCAACGTGATCATTTTATATTATTAGATGTTCCAACTAAACCACAGTATTTCAAAAGATGTTAGTATTAATTTTGATTCAAAAGTATGTCCCCGCTTTTTACTTGTATTGCTTTATCTTCTTTTTGATGAACAACAACATTTTTAAGTACCCTGATACTCAAAACAGTTTGTCTTTCATTCTCTTCCAAGTCCGGATATCATTCTTTTTGCAACGGTTCCACTAGAACTTCTTTTATTTGTAATTTGTCCTTCTTCGTGTGCGTTATCACTTATCACTATCAGGTTTCCTGACATTGGCAACCATATTTATCTTTTTTCTTTCGTTATACCTTCTTGCTCGCTTCAAATTGCTGTGGCCCCTAAGTTATTGGAACATCTGATAATATAAAATCATCTCGTTGAAAGTGCAGAGAACGCACTCGCGAAAAAGAAGCTCTTCTTCGGTCAATTCTTCCTTCAATTCCAAATGTATTTACTATGGTAAGGGTACGTTTCTCCGCTGCTGCTAAACGATGAATTATTGTATATTTATTATTATTGTCATTATATTATTTTTTTTCTTAAAATATCAAATTCCTTTATATAGATCATTTGAATTACCAATTAAAAATACACGTGAATTATGCTATTATCCATTTTTAAAATATTTTTACAAGCTTTTACTTAACTTCACATCGTGTTTTTTAAATTCAAGCTATATTTATACAAAATAAAACACCAAATAACCGCAAACACACTGGAGATTGCATCTTACTCTTCGACCAGAATGAAGTTTGAAATTAAGAATAATTTTTATTCACATATACTCCCACACAGGGCCGCCGCTAGGGGTATATCCGCCCGTGTGCAAAGTTTGATTTGGCCGCCCCTTGAAACTTCCAATACTCATTGAAAACACCTAATTAAAAATTTTTTCTAAAAAAAAAACACTCATAATAATATCTAATAAGTAGAGACCGGATTATATGCAACATAAAAAGCTCAAAATATGCATGCAAATATGCATGAAAAATGTCAATATATGCAATACCAAATAATAATAAACATAGTAAATATTAGATATTTTATTTCTAAATCAATATCACTAGAAATAATTGTATCAGTATTTTTATTATCTATTTATTTATTATTCTTTTTTGCTACTGTTGTAAACAGAAACGATCAGGTACTGTTCCAAATGTTAGGTAGTAAAAGGTTGTGTTTTCGATCGCTTAAAATATTTTTATAAACAGAAAAAGACCGTTCTACCGAACCGTCAACCGAAGTAACTGGGCAGTATTTGGGTGCTATTTTGGCACTTATTACTTCTGGCAAAAGCTCGCCCGTTCCATTTATAAAACTATTAATTTGACACAAAAAGGTTCAAAGCCTGGGTCACTGTTTGAAATGTTTTCAAACATCACCCTCGCATTTTTCTGATGTAACTGTTTCTGTTCCGCGTTAAGCTGACGCGAAGTCAATTTGTTGGAATTGCCACAAAGGCGACCATACATATCCTAGTTGCTAGGTGGCTCCCTTTTTGCAGAAGAGCTCGCTCTGGTAGATTTTTAAAATACTGTAAATATATCACGAAAATATGCAATATCACTACTTTTTAGTTAAAATATGCAAAAATATGCAATAACCGGTGAAAAGGGGCTAAATATGCAAATGCATATGCAACATGCAAATGCATATAATCCGGTCTCTACTAATAAGTAACGTTTTGTATGCTCGTTGTTGTTAAAATTTCTACTAAACAATGTATTTGCAATCAAACATCAAACCGCAATAAGGAAACAGGCCCGCAGCCAGATCGAAAATGCAGGTAGGGCAAACGGTTTCGTTTGGCCGGGCACAGTTTAGCGTCATGGGTGCGAGGAGGGTTTGCGGGGTCTTCCCCAAGCGCCGCAGGCAAAAATTTTTAAAATTTCAAAGTCAACGCGGTTTTAAAATAGTTTTTTAGTCGTATTATCGCCCATACCCCTTATCGTAGTATTGCCACCCCCTGGCTGCGGGCCTGCAAGGAAAGGACACGTTCCCACTAAAATAGATGTCAATTTTTCAAAACAATAAATTCAGCGAAATTTCATAATACAAAACAATAATATACACTAAACACCTTGTATGGTTGTATGTAATATAATCCAAGTGCAGCTCAGCAGTAAGCTGAGATTCTAGAGACGTTCGATTTTACCAAGTATACTATCGAAGTGCAACCACCCACGGATAAACCGCCGGCGCTACGAATAACATAATAATAATAATAAGAATAACAGAGTTTAATGTTACATTTTCTAAAAATCACGTATCTAGTCAGATTTTCTTATACTAAAATAGTATTATATTTTCAACAAGAAATTAAAATGTAAATTAATTAGTCATTTGGCAACTTGTTACTGGAATTTAATCAAACTGATTTTGGCCGCCCCTAATTTTTGCCGCCCGTGTGTTTTGCACACTGTGCACAATAGGACGCGGCGCCCCTGCGTCCCACAACTTCCTCCACCGAGGGTAGCGCAACTGACGTTCACTTACGTGTCCAACGAAACTAATCAACGAGTAAAGTACATGAAAACACTACTCAAAATGGACCTTTGGCTCCTAACCAAAAGAAAATGTAGGATTTCACCGACAAACGAGTGTCCCCCCCCCTTTCCCTAACTCTTTAAGCTCATAAACGAAATGTCTTTGTGACGTTCCTCTTTTCAAAATGTTCTTTTTACAAGGCAAAACTATAATATTTTTTACATTTCACTATTAGCCCCGTCAATATTTTAGACACTTAGGGTATTCCCCGAATGTTTTACAATTAAAAGTTTGCTACAACAAAAATATTGACGTAATACGCACCCAGTCTACTGCGCTGGTGCAACAGTATATTTTTGTATTTACATAAATAGATAACGAATCCTGGAAAACTCAAAACATAAAATTAAAACAAACAAAATATGAATTTCACTAAATTAATACTACATAATTTATGAAATAATTTAGTGAGCATTAGAAAAAGAAAGCACCAGAAATCAATACCTTTCCAACTCGCGGATGTAGGGTTGGTTGCCTATCTTAAATATTAATCAAATCAAATTTTTTGAGATCACCAAATTACCTATTTCAATTTGAAAATTAATTGTAATATACAAATAATTTTTGATATACAAAAAAATATTTTTAATTTTTAAAATGTCAACGTAATAAATTAAACATTTAAAAATAACGTAATTAAATTCGCTAATTTAATTTAATCAGAGCAAATAACAAAATAATTTATAAGATCCTTTATATTTAAAATTTAATTAAATAAATAATTTTTGTAGACTTGTATTATCAGAATTTGTCACCCTTTAGTAACCGTTGAACTCGAATACCCTTCGTGAGTATTCGCTTGTTACGCGCATGCTAGCCAAGCGCATAAACTCATCATTTCACATGTGACAGGTGGCTGTACTGGCACGCTATGGAAAATGGCTGAACTCGACGAGTTAGCGAGAAAGTTGATTGTGATTGCTTGAATTTGTTATTGTGAAATTTAATTTTATGAAACGAACACATTCTAACTAAATTATTAAATTACGATACTAGACGTGTAAATTAAACCGCTTTTTGTGCAACTTTTAAGTAAAAACATCAGTTAAATTGCGATTTTTTGATGTTGAATGAAATAACCTCTAACCGTAAATTGTGTATGTGAAGTTTGTGTAATCAATTGGTTGCATTGTATTAAATAATTAAACCTACTAATTGTAAGCGCAAATCTATCGAGAGATTCGACGTCGAATTTCATTCATAAATCGTCGAGTGTTTTTAATTGAGGTTATAAACAATTACAACTTTTACAACAACCTGTTAACGAACCAACGAGTTAAGAAGTGTAGTGAACTTTGGTGTTTACATCTTTTAAACTGCATTTTTATCTAAATATTACAAGAACCGATTCGATTTTGTTTACGAATGACTTGTTTTTGTCATTATAATTTAAAAAATGCACATGGATACTAAGCAAAAGTAGAATCCTCAAGTTCCACAATAGTCGGAAATAAAGTATTCGTGCTAAAAGACTTAAAAATGTGTTTATCGAGGACTGGAAGTGATATTTGTTGATATTGTGCCAATAATCGGTTTTGAGGTTATGTTGATATGTACAGGGTGGTTTCTTCAAAATGTGAGGCGCTCTAATGGTTAGCTTATAGATCACACTGGAGCGATCTGGTCCTGGCCCGGGGGGTTGCCTCGACGGTGGAGGGACCGTTCCCCCCTCGATCGTTTCTCAACCCCCGGGTCTATCGCCGCTGCATCCCGAAGTTATCACCCCTAAGAGGCAAGCTGTCGTAGACAGGTGGGTGTTTCTTTTGATTTATTTACATGTACATTTTTTTACATTCAGAGTTGAGTCTGGTATAACTTAGATAATATTATACCTACTACCTAGTAGAAATGTTTGCTGTTGAACAACGACATCCTGTTTCAAGTGCAAGGAACTTTTTGCCTCTCTCGAAAAATTCCTTCGTGTTATGGCATAACATAACTCTCTCGCCTGCAAATTAAATGTCTCCTCGCAATCAACTACTTCGTGATGATGGTTTCATCATATTTTAATAATCCAACAATGTAATAATGCCTTCTAGTTGCATTAGTGGTTACAATCGTTGAGTTATTAAGGAAATTCCAGAACAGAAGTGGTACAACTAGAACAATGGTCTTTTATAAAGGAACTGCCGGAGAACTTCAAATGATCTCAATATCAAAGCCACACGTTCTTGCTGAACTACATCGCTTAATTTTTCCGATAGTCTTGATTATTAATACACATTCCAATTCCTATTTGCTCTTGTTTTATACAAAACTTTGCATGGTTGCTAATAATTATTTTTACTGTTGCTATGGTGTATTACGTGACAGGGAGCATTTATATTTAACGTTCAAAGTTGCCTTTCTTAAGTATTGCAGCAAAATATATATTGTTAGTGTATGCTTACGGGAGAACTACTACAATTAACTATTGCTCTCACAATTTTAAATTAAACTGAACCGTTTTCACATTACAGTAATATCAGCTTTGATGGAATCTCATTACTTTCATAATTTTAGTTATGTCGTTTATACTTGACAGTAATAGCAGTTTTATGCTAAGTTCTTTATCAAATTCGCATTGAAATGGTTAATGAAGCCTACAGACACACTGAAATGTTGGCTAAATAATGCCAAGAAGTAAAAGCATAGAATGACACGCTTGTTCCAATTTAATCCTTCAGGTTTCGTGATACCTGTCAAACATTTTGGGAACGCACTGATGACGCAAAGCTTAATAATGTAACAGTCGGAAGATGATTAAGAATTGATGAGAAAATAGTTACAGCATAATTAATTATTAAATTACGAAATGACATTTCAAGATTTAACTACACTGAACCACAGATTCTTTTGTCAAAACGTACAGTGTTGGGGAGCACTGATAAGTTTCTCAAATTACACTGCTCCTAATCTCTTCGATTTAAAGGATGGCTAGCCTTTATTCTCAGTTCTGAGAGCGTGTTAGATTTAGTCGCTCGAACTTACTGGCTGGGAAAGTTGACCATATGTAAAAGTCATAGTTCTTTAGCATCGTAAATGAAAGAAATGTGGGAATGTCGGTCATTATAAAGTCATAAGCGAATATTTACCATGTGTAAAGGTCTCACAAAGAGAGGAAACATAAAAATTTAGAAAAATACGTGCATAAATCATAATGCAACCGTATAATGTAATAATAAACAAGCAAATTTTAACATTTTTTAGAAAACGAACAGTGGTCCAAGTAGTCCCTGTTTCCCCTTAATTGAGAATTCAAATAAAAGTTAGCTATCAATAACTGAAAGCGACATATCGAAATATAAAATTAACGACTGATTTTTATATACCCACAAAATTTACTCAAATTGTTTACGATATCTCGTAAACTTTAAACTACTTAATGCTTAAAAGTTTGCTTGTACGTGACTTTGTGTTACGAACAGACAGACAAGTATAAATTCTTATTTTTATGTTCACGCATAGACGGTAGATCTGTTCGTACATATTAATTATTCTCTTCGTGCACTACATGATTTTCGATGCTGGCGCACCGAGGTGGCAATTTGAAGAACTACATTATCACTATAAACAAGAGAATTATTACAGAAAGTTAGGGCCCTTGTACAAAACTCTTCAACGCTACACCCTTCTGTATATTTTCTAATGGTTATTTGATTTTGTAAAATTTTCAGTACAAATAAAATGTGTTATTTTTTTTATTAGGTTGACTTGCTTTCCGTAGCTTATCGACAGTTACGTCATCGAATTGTTTAAAAATCCGAACAGGTCTTACAATGAAAGTTCAGACACAAGGTATTTTTTGCAATGATAAGCAAAGGACTTTCGAGATTAGACAATTTTTTCGCGTACATCCTACTATAATCTCGAAATTTACGAATACGCCAGCTAGTTAATTATATAATTAACTGAATTTCTTAGGCTGTGCGGCCTGAAGGCCGCACTAAAACTATCTTTAAATTGATAATATCGGTAATTAGTTGGTGAATTTTGTCATTTCAGGGAACAGAGATAGTAGATACCTACTTTAACTTTTTAACTCGTGAATTTCTGACAACGAAGCTATTCACGTTTGAACTCGAAGAATTTTATTTATTACTTTAACAGAGTTGACGTGAAATTTCCGTGACTAAAATATTGAATTTGGCTACTTCAGTGCCTCTGTGCGCAGATAGCAAGAAAGTTAAATGATCTGGTTCCATGTCCGTCCGCATAATTCAGAGCCGATCGGAACGGTTATTATCTAATATAATAATTTTCTAAAAAAAGTTTACCAGCTACCTAATAGACACACGCAAATCCCTTTGAGTGAGAGGGGGGCCGAACAACTGCGGCCTTCACGTACGATCGCAATCGCCACAGTGATGATAATGATCAATCAATTCTATTGGTAGCAGGTAAGTAGGCTCAGCTCGAGAATATTAAATTTATTAAAGAAAACTCGACGGATTTAGATAGAAAAAATATAGACGAAGCGATTAAGGTGAGGATGAAAGTCGTATATCGATTAGTTTGGCCAATAATCGATTTTAAAGTTGGCAATTTTAGCTCGATTTTCAAACGACACAGTCATTCTGTCGTCCGTCCGTGTGCTGTGAGTTACTCTAACACTTAGAAAAACCGGAGCTCGCTTACGCTCCCAGTAGTACCTATAGTCTGTTTTTTTTAAGAAGCGAGTAAAAAATTTCTTTTCCACGTGGATAACGTGAATGTTAACCAATGACTCGTTTCTTAAAAAAAACAGACTATAGTCCGTCGCGCAGTTAACATCGACATAATTGCACTTATTAGGGGTATTGTTGATGGTCACAGTTGGAACATCAAGTTTGTCTTAAGACTTGATGCACCAGCGCCGACCTAGAACAACCCCTTGTGGGAGTAAACCAGATAGGGAGCAGGACCTGTTGTCCTGTGAACCGGAATTTCACCAAAGTACTAGCAAACTAGCACCAAGAGACGTTAGCGAATTTTTGCTGAAAGAAAATAAAAGTTTTATTTTCGTTCAAGACGTAAATATAACTTTTTACACCCCGAAGGCTGGAATAAATGCCACTCGCGTTTTTCAGCAAAACTTCGAGCGCGTTCAGGCCTTGCGCTCGATCTCCGCTCGCCAGTTAATTCTAAATTAGCTGGCCTGCATGTTATCAACGTGACGGTCCTCAGATGTTTAAAGAGACCATGGAACCTTCGGTTCCAGGACGCTCTAATAACTCAGAGATGCTATGTATGTGGGGTATTGTTGACTAAAAAACACGGGTAAATTCATCATACAGTTGACGTCGAGGTAAATTCACATTTTCAACGTATTTTTGGCTTAAATTTGCAGCAAAAAAAAAGCGATATTAACCCCTTGCTAATAGCACAATTTGCCTAGTTGGATCACCCTCGGGGGATGTTTTTAATGAGTTTAGTGTTGCCAAAATGGCTCTGTAGCGCTGCAACGCGGAGCGGCGGCGCGGAAGAGTCAATTTTGGCAACACATCCACCTACGACGAGTTGCAAAAAAAAACGAGATTCAACGTCGTTAAAACCGTAACCCTTTCTAAGTATTTTTGGCCCTAAAAAGAACTGTTTTTTAACGATCAACACACGACACGTTGTTGTGATCGCCAGTACGTACTGAGAGCATTTTATGAAGTACACACCTTATATTTATAAGCTTTTGGTGGGATATGTTAGAGGCGGGGTTTCGGGAGCCAATGAAATGTTGTAAACCGTTTCTAACTCGTAAGACTGCATCGGGCAACACAAATTTTGAAAATTTGACTTTTTAGAGCCCTATTTGCAATGATCCACAAATATTTTGTTTTATAATAGCTTTTAGTACCGTTTTTAATGATTCTTGACAGTGGAAATTTTTAGAATCTGTGCTGAGGTTTCTTACCTACCACCCTCGGATAGTATATAGAATATAAAGTATATTTGACGTCCAAAAGCTAAAAGACATGACATTATATATAAAGATCCTGCTATAAAGCACTGCCGACGGTGTAAATATGTGGGGAGGCTGTTTTTCCCATGATGGCGTTGCACCCTTGCACAAAATTGATAATATTGATAATCACGCGGATGGATACTTCAGCAAGATAATGATCCATGGCATACTTCAAAACGGTATCCCGTCAATTCGTCGCGGATATTTGGACGCATTTATCAAAGATACATAATAAATAGACAAAGAGATGCACTGGATTTCTCGAAAACGGCTTACGCGATTTTGTTTCAAACACAGGGCCGTTTGAACGCGAACAATTAACATTGTCAAAGGATACCTGTTTATAGCTTAGGTTATATGTTATTTTATGTTATTTATCTAGTAATAGAAACGTTAATATAGCATCTTTTTCATAAGCAATTCCTAAATACGCTACTGACGCGTCCAATTGTCGTTACGTCCAAATATCCGTGACGTTTTGATGTAGAGCTCTTCAAAACATGTAAAGGAATACATAGACAAGGCCAAAATTCGCCTATTTTAGTGGCCTAATCAGTCTCCGGATCTGAATTCGACAGATCATTCAGTAGTGAGAAGAGCTCGAACGACTTATCAGTTTTGGAATGGGCAAAAATACCATTAGAGCTTTTAGTGAATCTGGATGACTATGCAATTACGGTGGAGAACTGTTATTATTGCAAACAGGTTCGCAACGAAGTACTGATAACGATGAGATTAATTAACCCCTTAATGTACAATTAATTGTGAAAGGTTTTTTAATTGTAATAAAAAAGGTAAGCACTATTTCTAAATTTGAAAACGAATTGTATCGACCAAAACTTATTTTGTATGAGAATTTTATAAGAAAACACTCACTTGTCCTCCAGAAAAATTTTATTTACCCCCCCCCTTATATACGGCCCTACATGCGGCCGTACAACATTTTTTAGTTTGTAAGTGGCCCGTGGCAAAAAAAGGTTGCTCATCCCTGTGCTAATGTGTTTGTCTATACCCGTATCTTTTGAATTGTCGATATCTACAATTGACACGAAGAAGTTATTAGTCAACCGCCTTTCTCTCCAGGTTGTTAATTTTATGCATCAACAGTCTCATTTTATGCTCATCATTAAATATATGTAGTTTTTATGTAATGTTACTTCTAATTCCACTTGATTAATACGAAGTGGCTTACTGACATGATAACGCTGCATCCTTATTACTTTGATATCAAATTAACTGATCCGAAATTCTTTGACTTCTTACCCATGCCAAAATTGCAAAATAATGCCGTTCCCTTCACAATATTGTTTCAGTTAATATAATGGTATGAGTAACATCTTAAAATTTGCCTGCCGTAATTCGAGTAAAATGTTCTGTTTTAGAAAGCAATATTGTACTTTCA
This sequence comes from Rhagonycha lutea, assembly GCA_958510855.1. Taxonomy (NCBI): domain Eukaryota; kingdom Metazoa; phylum Arthropoda; class Insecta; order Coleoptera; family Cantharidae; genus Rhagonycha; species Rhagonycha lutea. The sequence continues at coordinate 12,981,597 of OY294037.1, forward strand.
AATGATATTATGATTTTTCTTGAAATGATAGTAGAATCACCTTTCGCTAGCAGTTTTCAACAATATTCGATGTGGCCCAATTCAGACCGGACACAATAGTCGAATTATTATAATCATCGCGGCGCGGGTTTGAACCTGGTATCTCTCTCTGCATGTGCAATCTATCTATGGTCAGTAAATAACTCATAATATGTGTGTGGATTTGCATCAAACTTAAGAATACTGGCGATGTGGTGTTCAAAATACAACAATTACTATTGAAATCCAGAATAAATCAATATCCTATAAAGCAGTAATGGCAAATATATAGCATGCATGCCAGATTTGGCACTTAAACACTATTGTCCGTATGAGTATTCATTCAGTAGCCTTCAGTTCTCAACATTTTTGTGGCACATTGAGCTTCGAATTTTGATTGTTATGAAATAACTTCGTGTTTAAATTCATTCGACATTAACAGTTGATGGTGCACTTGCTAAACTGAGATGGTCTTTGATTAACGGATCCTTTTTCGATTAAATTTAAACGTTTGTGGAATAACGGATGATTAGGAGTTCTAACAAAAATAATAAATCTAACTAGACGGAAAGGGTTGTAAATAATGCACTATTATGGCACGGTACAACTTTGTTTATTGCAGCAAATTGGATATTGTTCATTTTGGACTAGTCAAGTGCTAAGTTAAAACCGACGAAGGAAACCAAGGTATACTACATTATGTTCAACGAAAGGATTTGAAAATCATCAGCTCAATAGCATGCATGCAAAATTCCTGATATAAATCTACAACAGGTTTTTCAAATCGTGGTGCAATATACCTTTTGTGGCTGACTGACAATGAGACTAATAAAAAATTATCATTGGCTACCATTAACTTTCGATACCTAAAACCACAAGAAACCAATGCTAGATAATGCAAGAAAAATTTCATTTTCGCCAGCGATTTATAATAAAAGCGAAGGAATGAGGGCGTCTTTTCAATATGAGACAGAATAATAATGAAAAATGCGAAAAAGTAGTTACAATTTTAAAAATTCGATGTTCTCAAAAAAAAAATTTTATTTCAATTTACAAATTGAATATTATGAAACTCATATGTAAACAGCACTTATTTTTTTGCAAATTTATCGTCTCGCTTATTAAAGACACATTCTTAGCAGTATAGCAGAATTAAATGCAATTTATACCATCAATTTAGTTTGTCACTGCCTTTTTATCTACTGCCATGTATTTAACCTTTGATGATTAATATCAGGAATCATAGTTTAATTACATCCTTATTTAATTTGCAACATTGTGAATATGATCGTTATCATCGATTAAAGATTAGTTTTTGCACTCCAAACTAAATGTTGATTTCCTTTTTGAAATAAATTGAAGATTTCTGTGTGAATTAAATCATCGTCCGGTATACAGGTAGTCCTTCAACAACGTATCTTGAGCATTTCCGTTTCAAATGAATCTGAGAAGACAGCTGAGGTTCTTCTCTCTTCATTTTTGTCCGGCTGCTACTTAATAAACTAGACACGATAAATAAAATATAAATTTAGGATATTATCAAGTTTTTTGGTTTAATGTACGGTCACTCAATCGTAGTGTCTTATTTCTAACGGAAGTGTTTTTATTAGTAAAATAAATTCTTCTCTAAATCTACCAAGTATTAATTGCTTGTCAGTGAGGTGCTTTTTATTCCGAGCTTCGCTGGTTCGCTGTTATAATAAACCAGGTTAGATTTATGAAAGGACCTTAGGCGATTTGAGAAAATGTTTGCATTTAAAAAAATTTTGACAACGAATTACCTTTTGCTATTCTTTCAAACCACGATTATCCTTTCATATTAAAATGTTAAACGATCTGCATGGGAATGTTTCCTTTTAGTAGGACGCATAATAAAAATTTATAATTGTTTGTTTTTTTTTGAAATTTTACTTTTACATTCGATTGTTGTCAAGTAGAAATTTTAGTGGTGTATTTTTACTTTCACCAATGCTAGACACCAATTTTTCTACTTGCAGTTAATCAGTCGGACACTCGCATTCCATAGATGCAGATAACATTCTACCAGACGATAATCACTCAATATTATGGTGAAAAAAGCAGTTTGACTTCATAACTTTCGATTTTACTGCTGTAAACACAGCACAAAAAATCAAATCGATTACGTGTTTTATTTATAACCTTATCACTACCGCAAATTTTTACATAACGTCATGTAATCGTCATTTAAAAAAGTAATTATAGGTGTCACTGATATGAATGGCTTAACACCTTAAATAATCAATGAATGTTCAAGCCATATACAGGATAGACTTATTGGAAGTAGTAAAAAATGTTTCTGCCATACAAATAAACTTGCAATATTATTTGTTAATGAAATTGTTAAAGCTAGTACAACTCTCGGGATAGGGGATGTTACTTGCTTCAAAAGCAACAAAGTGATCTTTGATGCTACGAGTTAATAAGATTTTACCTTAACAGAGAGGCGTAAATTACACCCCCGTATCACATGGGGACAGCAACTTGAGAGGTCCTTGAGACAACTACTATAAATTTTTTCTATACGATGATAAAATCATTTAGAATTTTGTTAGTAAATTAGAATTTACTACCACACCCTTAATTTAGTAAATTTAATTATAGTTACTAAATTGTAACTTGTATTATTTTATATTCAAGTTAAGGATAAATAAAAATTAATTTAGTAAATATTATATTGAATTGATCAAAATTCAAAGTAATAACAAGGCAATATACAAAATATATTTGGCACAAAGTTCGAAAACAGCCATTGGTGATAGGTTTGGATGTTTCATTTCGACCAAAGCCCGAAATATACTTCGTCTTCAAACTTTGGCTGCATAGAAGGACCAAGCCCAGAATTGTAGGTACAATTAAACAGAAAAAAATTTCTTCTTACTAGTGCAAACTAGGCTTATCCAATTATAATAAAATGCGGGGTGCGTATAGTATTTTTTTATACTATTAAATATACCAGATTTTAAAATTAATACAATTTATTACAGCTTATTACTAAAATAATGAATGAGAATAATTAACAATGTAATTACATAAATTGATTTCGTCTAGTATTGCATGCGTATGTCGGAACAATATTATGTCGACCAATGGCATTTGCTTCGTTATTTTGAGTAAATCAACATGAATTATTTCGGAAACTGTACTAATATTACAAATACCACTGGAAAGTGGTAGCTATTCTGTAATCCAATCCAAATTTTACAAAATTTATTTATTTACACAATAATTGATACATAAATTTTTACAACTTTATAGACATGTAGATTTTTGTTGTAAACATGCATCCGCACTATCAATAAGAGTGGAGTAATCCACCTTTTGAAAAGCCTAAAAAAACGTTAAGAATCGAACATTAAGATAACAAGAATTAATTCACCTGCGAACGGTAGCATTCCGTTGACTTGGATTTAATTTGATATTTAAGCAAACAAATCTCCTACACAAATAATATTATCGATGATTTTCCCCATTCATACTTCGTCGACTACTTCGAATACCAGTGATTCTAAGGTGAAATGAATTCAAAACCTCAGCAGCGATTCAAAGGATACCTCCTACTGGAATTCGGGAAGTTTCAACTGTCAAAGATGACGTTGTTACCCTGAGGGGAGCCGGGCGGACAAATCCGATGTAACTATAAAGGTGCTGACGATTCAAGCCCAAAAAATCATCTCATCTTTGCTTATCCAGGCGAAACCATCGCCTCAAAATGACATAGGCACAGACAACGTCAATCAAATCTGGTGCAACTTCGGATGATGGATTTTACCAGACCCCAAACTAATGCCATTATAACTCTTCTAGTTAGACTACGGCTGCTTAAAACCCACAACTTACGACTGCGATAAAAATTTGACCGCTGGTATTAATGCCAATATCGTCAAAGCTTCATTAAAACGCAAAAAAATGGTGACGAATACAAAAGTGACAATCGGTCGTCGTTATCAATAACAAATAGATGATAAAAAATTCAATGAATTTGGTGGTGCTCCTGATTCTATATGGCCTATATATAGGACATAAATAACAAGCTGAATTCAAATTAATTTAACACCCAGTGTTACCTTGCAAATTAATCTAATGTACCAAATTAGTAAACTACTAAGCCACTGCTAAAAATTCCAATTTCAAAGTGATATCTGTGGTTATTTCAATTTCCTTACATAGAGAAAAATAATACTTAAATCCTCATAATATGTATAATTATAATTTATTAAAAAAGAGGTGAAATTCTTCACGGAAGATATTTTTACTTATGTCATTTTATATTAATTTGATTTCATAAGTTGGAAACAAGATTACCACGAGTTTCGCACTACGCACAACTTTCTAATGTACTGAAAATGTTTTATTTTTTGTATTACGATATTTTAGTTTTTAATGTTACATTTTTTTTTCGTTTTCATCTAATTCAAAGCATTGTTTTTGCTAATGATGAAGTCGTCATGTTGTTTTGACCAGATCATATCGATTTGTTCAAACACGAATTTCGTATTCTAGTATAGAATGTTAGTCAACAAGTTCAATGCGGAGATTTCAAATTGGAATCAACATCTTTGGATAGATAGTATCATCATGTTCACATTTCACCGTGTGCATTTGACTGTCAAAATCAGTATTAAATGACAGTACAGGCACAGTAAGTGAGTGAACCTTTTAGCACCACGAAGAAGATATGAACCTGAAATTCACGTATTTTTAAATACGTAAACATGCAATTGAGAGAAGTGTCGCAAGAAGAAGTGTCAAGGCAAAACTAACAGTTCACTTTTAGGTCGGTACTTTTAAATTTAAAAAAATTGTATTCGCCAACTCTCGACTTGCATGTTTTAATGATTTATTTTTATCTGTCAGGGGTGTTATATAGATTTTCAGGGTTGTGATAAACTGATATGTCAAATACGGATTACCCCCTCAGCATAATAAAAGACATTTATGCTTGTTTTGAAATTGATCGTAAAAATCCTGTAAAAATCTCAATGATTGCATTATCATACCATCAGATTTATCGAAATGTTCTTTGTAACCTTTGTTTAGTTCCTCATTTCTATTAGTAAGCGCAATTTTTAATAATTATGTCATAAGGAACTTGCACTTCTCATAAATAACATTCCATCTAGTTTTATCCAATCACTTGGAAAATTCAGTTGCTCGACTATCGGAATAATGGCATAAAGCGGAAAAGTATTTTAAACTCGAATGATTAGGTTAAATTGCGCATATCTGAAAAAGTAACTGTGTAAACTAAGGAACTTATGGCATTAAAATATATTCAAATGGAGATAAACTATTTACTTTGGAAGTGTTTGCTACCGTGACATTCATTCAAAATACGTTGAGTAAATCGAGAAATTTAGTTAATCACGGAAGCGTAGAACTCGAAAGTATGTGTAATTATTTCACTCTAAACGCATTATCGCTGTAAGATGATAGTAAAATTATTTTATAGTAGTGAAGGTATTTAATGAAATAATTAGGATAGGTAACTGCATCAAGTCCTAGAAAAATAGGTAACGCCTAAATAGCGGTTTACTTGATCGGAGTTTATAATCTAAATGAACTATCGATTTTAATTCCTCGTTATTTGTTATTGAAAACTGTTTAATTGGTAAGGAAGTAATCGTGCGCTTCTCATTCGTTTCCTGCTTGTCCAAACTGTGAAAATTTTTTGCCCTCGAGCTTTCTTACAGAGTGATAGATACAAATGGATATTCTTGGGAGCATAATGCGGAGATTTTCCTTGTTTTCTCCAGAAAGATATAAATTGAGTCAAATTATACACACTGAAGACAAAATTTAAAGGTGAATTTTCTTTTCTTCGCAGTTATTTAAGGAAAGAGCTATTGGTGCGAACACATCGACAGTGCTTCGTAATTGGTTGTATTATTATTTTAATTGTATAATTTAGTTCTTTGTCTTTCAAGTCACGTTGATATTTAAAATTTTAAATTTCATGAAATAGCAGAAATATTAAGTTACATGTTATGGTTTTTAATTCAAGGTTTGGTAAATTGTTTTCACATACAATCGCTTATTAAAATGCACTTTTCAAATTATTAAATGCAGTAATTTTATATCAAAAACATTCATATTTAATGAACCAGACGATGGCGATGTGCTTAATAACGAAAAGAAAGTGCTCTAAATAGAGTTACTACTTGCGAAATTTCTAATTTATCGTTAGAGTTGAACTGTTACTTATTATCCTTGGGAATAGGCACGATTCCGTTTGCCAACTAACAGCAATATGCAATTTCTTATTGGATATAATTGAATATTGCAGATCAATTTCGCATCCAATTAAATAAAATATAAAAACATTACTAATTAGGTAATCGAGAGTCTATAATTATTATTAGAAAACTAATGATTAATTTTTATGTGTTATGTTGTTAATTTTTAAGTTTCCTCTTTTATGTTTACATATTACCTATTGATTTTCAAGGCTGACATATGAGCAAAGTATACTACTTCCTATAAATTTCATCGATGTCCAATACGCTTCGAGTTGTAAATATGGCGTGGTTACTTTTTGCATACGATAAACTAGGTTGAAATTGATCTTCCTGGCATACATTCAAGAACCTTAATTATATCTTCAAAGCAGCATATTATCTAAAATATTCTTTTTAGTAGATTTTAATGTGCAAATTTAAATAGCGCAAAAATCTAATGATTTGGGTTTTATTTAATTTTAACGCAGCACAAGAAACCCCATAGCTTACGGTGCGGTGAGCAAAATGAGCACACTAAATTAGTGATCAATATCTTTAAAAATGATTATGGATTATAAAATATTTGCTACATGCAACAACTACGTCGTCGGTTGCAAAACTGTTAACAAGAGCAGAAGTAGTCGTGGGCGGCTTAGTATTTGTTATAGATAGTGCGAGATTGGGGGGGGGGCATTTTAGAACAAATGCAGTCTAATGTTCTACAAATATACCAACGCAGGATGACGGAAGTGCTGAATAATATTGTTCCTCAATCAGGATTCGAACACTGACATACGAACTGTACACGATAACCAACTACGCTACTGTCATCAATTCTTGCACCGTTACAGTCAACACTCCACCAGGACTCAATAAACAAACAAGATAATGTGAGGAATGTTAATAATTGTATTCAAATGAAACAATATTTCCATTGCTTGATTTGAATATATCCATTGTTCGATATGAATTTTCTGCATTCCTTGCTATCTTGTTTTGATTGTTATAAAATAACTTCGCGATTAAATTTGTTAGGTAGCTGCGTCAACAACATTCAAAAATTCAATTTCAAGTGTTAAATACCATCCATACCTCATTAACAGGGCTCGGAAGTTATAGCACTAAAAAAGTGTACTTTTAGCGCTTTAATATGCACTTAAAAACACCAAAATTAGCGCTATAAATAGCACTAAAAAATATGCAAAATAAAATTGTCAACCAACAAAATTTCAAATATTTTAATAAAAATTAATAAAAATTTTGTTTATTTTTAACCCTACAGAGCACACGTGAAAAAATCCCACCAGTGAATACGTGAGGCTTGTCAGGCCCATACTTTAACAGGCCTTCTTTTCATAGTTTGAGCATTTTTCAAAAATTTTTTATATAGAAATCGATAATTGACATTTATAAACATAAAATATTTAGATATTAATATTTGTGATAAAGTAACTATAAATTAATACAAATGGCATTATTACGTATCATGCGCATGTAAGTGCACAAAAATGAAACAGCGTATGCCTGTCAAGCCTCACGTATGTTCTGTAGGGTTAAATGAATTTTAAATTTTTCTCAATTTAACAATTTTTAAAAAATACATTGTATTATAGAAAATAATATGATGGTAAGGATTTTATGAACTACTACACGTAGGTACTTGGTCCGGCTTTGGAACATTTCCGATTCTACCGATTCGAATCCGATTATACGATACGTCTGATATACTTTTAAAAATAAGCAAATTCTTGGAATATGTACATACCTATTATTTGAAAGTCATAATACGTGTTAAAATAGTATTACATGTTTGTTTTCGTTGGCCTATTTGTATGCAGTAAAAAAAATTTTTTTCATTAACATTCTGCTTATTTCTTCAATTAATATGTAAAAATATGCCTGTAAATAGCACGTAAAACGCAAAAATAGCAAAATAGCATTAAAAACCTTAAATATGCAAAAATTAGCATTATAAAATTTCGTATACGGCATCAGGGAAGTGTGAAACAAATTTGTGTCTTACTTCGAATATTCTAGGACTCTCCAGAAAAAATATGCATTTGCTAGAACTTCCGAGCCCTGCTCATTAATATTTTGATATAATCCAGAAAAAAGTAAAATATTTTTTTTTTATAAACGTCACTTTTCAAAATCGACTCATGTTGTAGAACGTGTAACTATTCGGAACTAGACAGGAAATTAAAGTATTTCGCAGGTGGTGGTGAAATATTCAATTGAGCCATAAATTTTTATTTAATTTTTTATTCCGTTTTTATTGTTTATGGTTACGCTGGGGTGATTTTTATCAGATTCTGTTATGCTACAAATGTAAGTATATTAATATTAAATATTCCCACTCTACCTTGTTCTTACAGGTACAGTACTAATATTTACAGAAATTAATAATCCCATTAGGTTTTTTTTTTATATCAAAATTAGCTATAATTTTTATTTTAGCAGTTTTAAAGTTGTACGGTAGGATTTCAAAATATATATAAAAAATGTAATTGCTATCTAACAAATAATTATTATTCTTACAATATAACAACACAATATAACAATTTGCTAGAAAACTCCTCCTTACTATTACGCTAGGTATAGTAATATTTGTTAATAAAAAACACCACTAAAAATATTAGTTTTGTGCTAATTGGCACATAGCCATTTAGTGCATGATTATAGTGGTTGTTCGACCCTCGGCCTCATCAACATTTAAGTAAGTAAATTTATTTTTGTTGGTAATAATTAAAATAACACGGAGCATGAGCTTTCCCAGGCGCACATTATCAGGGGGCCATTGGCAATTGGACCCAAAATCTGTAGATCCTGCAAACGAGATTCATTAGTAATCTTAATTGCTGGTTGCATTACACTATAATGTAGTGAGAATTTGTGAATAAATCACAGTATCGCAAAAACAAAAAAAGGTGGTAAATAGACAAAATTGATTTTCAAACCAACTCTGGGATTTAAGGTGTCCTCTATAATGGACACCTGTAATTTTTTCCGAATTTTTTACCCATTTCTCCTCCCTTTGTCAAAATTGACTGCGGCCTTTGCACTTCTCTCCCTCTGTTGATTTATAATTTTAATCCTCAATTCTCTTCCAATAGAAGCAATCGCAATTTTTTATGAATGTATCAGTCAATAAGAACTTGACTGCCTAATGCTCTTTGCTTCGAGCTGGAGCACAATCTTATATCTACAATTAAATTTTCTACATGTTTATTATGTATTTTGTGAAGTGTGAGGCCGAAGACCTAGCATGTAACACGATATAAAATGTGCGAAGGTTGGATGCCGTGCTATGTTTTGTGATGATGAAGGAGGACAGCTTCCCAACACTAGACAAAAAAAAATGGCCACCCTTACTTCGGGATCCCCCCCCCCCAAGAACGTCTGATCATCACAAATCAAAGACAAAGATTATTTCCCTAATATCAAACTTGACGAAATTTATGACTTATTAAAATTTGTATAAACACTCAAGAACTTTGTTATTTTGTTATTAAAAATGGGATTTTTATACGGTCGTCAGATTTGGGCACCTCCGGGTCTCCCTTTCTCCATAGCCATGGGCAACCCCTAACTACACATTTTTTTAATATTAATGTGTAAATATGACCTGATGCTTAATACATCATCTAACGTATAATTTCCCCTTGATATATTCAACATTCTTTCTTAATTTCATTTGTTTAACGTAATCCAATTGTTTTGAATGGGCAACAGGATCTCGTTAATCCATTGATGCGCATTTTTAATATTAGAATTGCCATAACTTGAAGAAACAATGTCCATGCCGAAATAATTACCGTATCGTAAGAGCATGAAATTGGCAAAATTAATTTTTAAACCTATTCTGGAATTTAATTAATTATTTTGTTTTATATTGATGGATTCCACATTCTTTTATAATTGCATTTGTTTAATACAAATAATTTTTTTATTCGTTCTTCCATTTTAACACGTCCTCAATTTTATATTCGAAAAAACTTGCAAAGTAATTGTTTTACATCTTTTTTGCTAGTCTCACCGTTCCCTTGACAACGCGACGGTGATATTTTTCTCGATTTCTGTGCAAAAATAATTTCAGTATCAAAACAAAACTTTAAAATCGAAAAATATTTGAACAGCCAGAACCAATTGTAAAAAAAACTATTAAAATGAAATGTTAGGTTTTTGAAAACCAAATCATCTAAATGGATGTGTCTATTTCGTAAGCAGCATACATTTTTTAAGATGGTAAACTTACAAGGGGTCACTACAGTGAGTATGTCGCCAATCGAGATCCCAATTTTTTTGGTGATTCTAGTAGCTAAAAAAATTATCACTTTTTCGAATTTTAGTCGATTGCCTCATAGTTCTTGAGTTATGAATTTTTGAAAGTGCAGATTTTACCATAAGCTTAGCATTATGGACGTTGTAACGCGTAGGTCCTTTATTATTATTAACTAATTAGGTAGGTCCTATTAACCGCTAGACCACCACGGTTTTTTGTAATAATAGCTAATAATAATAGCACTTAACCCACCATAGTATCTTTAAAAATTCATAACTCAAGAACTAAGGGCCAATCGACTAAAATTCGAAAAAGTGATAATTTTTTTAGCAACTAGAATCACCAAAAAAATTGGGATCTCGATTGGCGACATACTCACTGTAGTGAGTATTAGTTTACCTTGTTAGTTTGAGTTAGGATCCAAATTAGAGGCGTGGATATAAATGACACAGAGGAGGAGCTTGCTAGTAAATTATTACATTGAATTTAGCAGTTAGGGTCTGCTCTCAAATTTGAAAGGTGCTAATTTAACAGTAAAAGCGGATACTCGATTTTCGCTAGTGAGGTTTCAGATTTTGCGTATGATTGGATTGAAACAAGCTCTAACTCCGTCTAAACTGCATCGCATGTTTTATATCTCTTTTGGTAATCCTAATGAATCATAGCTTGATCATGAATTTCAAAAGAAACAAAAACAATCTTTCAGAAAGAAATATTCAAAAAATGTAAAATTCAGAGTTGGGAGCAAAAGTTTTGTTCCTTGAAACTGGGTGATGGCTACACAGATCATAATGTGGCCAAATTTACCTTTACAATTAACACTTTGGCTACTGGCTGAAAACTTAAAAATTTGCTCAGAAGCTTACCACACCATTTCTTGTTGCCACATATGGATGGACATTTTCTATAAATATCAAGAAGTGTGTACCAGTTTTGGATTTACACATAGTAACCAAAGTGTTAAATTGACTAAACGGCCTCTCTGTTTTGTATTCAGCCAATCATAATTTTGGAAAATAAGCAGGTAATCAGCATCAATGATACCGAAAATTTTGCATTCTCTTGTTTCGCAAAAGGATTAAATATCGTCCCTGTGGTGACGTTTGTTATCGTCGACGGCCATGTTTAGTCCTTTGCGAAGCAATGCGGTACACGACATCTAGTGGCTCTGCTAAGAATTACACTGTAGTATCAGCCATTTACTAATAAGCTCGACATTTAAACCAATATAATTTGTATTTTAAATTGTACTTTTTACATTCAAAAATAACTTAAAAGCTAAAGCTACTTTTTCCAACAAAACAGAAGCTAAAGCTAGTGTTGCTATGACAACCGATGCCTGTTAGTCTTTTCAAGACATATTTAATTCACAATTTTATGGCTCTTTTACCCTTTTATAGATAAATGTACATTAAAGGAGATGCAAATTAATACCTTTATTAATATTAACAGTATTGGCACACCTAAAGTGAGTAATACTAATTCATGCTTGGCAAAATTGTCAGAATTTGCTATTGCCTCATGGTCACTCTCCCCCCAAAAAAAAGATTGCCATGACTATCGGTGGAAATTACATAAGCTTTATTTTTATAACCGAAAAAATCCTTAACGCATCAGTTATTTGCAAAAGTTGCTAGCAAATTGGCAATCGTTGAAGAAATCGCCTACACGCTTGATTTTCATTAAGTCGAGTTTTAATTTAAAGTCATGGTCGAGGGACTTTCCTCCCTTCGTATTTACGACGAGTTTGGTCCCAACCATTTGGCAGCTCGTTGATTGATTCTCACATATCAGTGAAGTTGAGTTTTTAATGGAAAATTTTAGTTGACAACTTCTGTTTATACTTTTTACTTGCGTTCGAAAATGTGAGTGAACTTTAACTTTAACGATTAAAACAAGATACCGTTTTAGTGTCAATAAAAAGAAGGAAAACGCAATAAATTTTTCCTCCGGAAAAGCGAATAAAAATAAAATTTCAACTTGTTTAATAAACCTAAGTTACACAACAATTTCAGAATTTTATAATTTACTATTATCCGGTTGTAATAAATTCTACCATAGTTTTCAGATTAACAAGAAAATTTGCTAAATAATGGCATGATTAAGTGCATCTTAAGAGGAGAGATAATCTCCATTCCATAAGTTGTAAATACCGCTGGAGAAAATTATTTTTATCATCTTCATTAATTTATTAATTTCAGCCAGATATTTCTCTATTTTCTTCAAAGTTAATCTTCGTAGTTAAATTAAATTCGCCCCATATGCAGTAATTTTGAGGACCTTTGCGTTATACAAATTTATATTAATTCAATATTCCGAGGTTCTAATTACTAATAATTTTTAATGAGAAGTTATAAAGTGGTTTATAAATTTGCAGTTTCTAGCTTTTACTTGCCAGAAACGATTAAAATTTGATTAATAATTAATTAGAAATTTACGTGATATCCGGAATCGTAAAATCGTAATGTTTAAGAGACAGCACCCCAAAGCAGTGGCGTAATAGCTTTAGTAAACAAGAGTCGATGATGGTCAAGATAAGACACCGTTTGATTGGTTTTACAACATCGCTTAGGATAAAGTGGCTTTGCTACTACACAATAAAGTCAAGTAAAATATTTTTTTGGATTGCATTTTTTATACCTCGTAAAATATTCCCTGTAGAAATTTCCAATCAAAATTCGTAATAAATGTTTTATGAGACTTCACTTCCACACTTGGCAGCAACCTTTACTTACTTATATTCTGGTTTTCCAATGGTATTATTTAAATTGGACATGGAGCAGGTATAAAAAAATTATACTCTTGTTGACTTGTAATGTTTCGGCTTGTCGTGATTACATCTAACTAAAAACATTTTGTAAATATTCCAACTCAATGGACATATTTTATATCGGTTCGAACGTTGACAGACAACAGGTTTGCTACTCCTTTGTCGATGGCAAATTTAAAACATGAAGGCAGGTAAAATTATGTACTTAAGGACGTTTAGGTAAATTTCAGTGTTCGACGATATTTGTCGCAGTTAACATCACTTGAGTGGTGTTTCCGGTAAAATAATGTAAAATGTTAGTGAATTTCGGTAAAATGAATAAAGAGGTTCAATTGGTTAGGTAAGTCCTATTTTGGCAAAATTTATGATTCCTAAACAAATCTGATTAAAGTTAATGTGTAAACAAAAACATTTTGAGCTCCCACGGAACCTGTATTTTAAGAATCTCATAAAACTAACCTAACCAACTATTTAAATAATTATTACCAGAGATGAAATAATTGTAATCGTTGATGGAATTCAAAATTTTGGAATTTTTGTGCTTCAATGTAAATTGCAACGGATGTACTAGGTATACCATACTTTCACATTTCACTCGACATATTGTAAGGATAACATAGGCACCTACCTGAAAAAGTCAGAAATAAAATCATAAAAATTTAATTTATGATTCTCTTCAAGTTTTTTTTTCAAAATTACATCAATATCCTTTCCGAAATTGGGATATTTTGCCTTGGAAAAGTCTGTAATTTAATTTAAAAGGTTGACGTATTAAAGCGTCTTTTCAAATTTTGTCACAAAACCAAACCATTAATTAAAAGAAATCCAGTCCCACCCGATAAGGAAGTCTGTTATCTCTAATCTGTGCACCGACTAAAAACACCAGGTTTGGAAAATACAAAATCCATAGCGTTACATTTTTTTATTTAACAACTTGGTTGAACTGTTAAATAAATGTTGACAATTTCGGAGAGAGACGGATTATAGATTACAATTTATCGAGTCTAAGTTATCTATTTTTGTTTCCGACAGTTCCAAAATTGAAAAGGTATTAAGGGATATTGAAGCTATTTTGTACTCCACGATAAAAGGAGAAGTTATCGAAATCTGAAGTGGCTAAATCATGATTTACATTTTGGTTTGGTCAAATTTGAGCAACTTTTCTTTGCAAAATTTTAATATTTTTCTATGTGGATAAAATTATGTTTGTTTAGATTACATGTATATTTTAATGTTTAGTTAATTTATTGTAGCCATTTCGTTACGATTTTAATTAAGGATCTAATATTAGCACTACTGATAACAGTAATTCAATAAAACTTATCTTAATTAATAGTGCTGTACCGAAGATTATTTTGCCTTTTATATTTATTTATTTTTCTTTGTCAAGTCATTTTTCAATTTAAAAACAAAAATAGTTCGTAGAATTATTGTTTATCTATATTATTGAATCACAAAATAATGTACTAATTATTATTAAATACACTGCTAACGTATAATTCTCTATAATCAAAAATTATCTCAAAAAATTCCTCTGTTTTTTTTCCAGCAGTATTTAAATTAATCTTCTCGACATTTTCGGTTTAATTATTCACCTGGTGATGTCGCCACACTATGGCGAAAAGTCGATACTGAATTTTTTGTAATACTAAAATGTGGATATGGTGTTACTGTATAAATCGATTTGTTTACTATTTCGATCAGTAGTGGACTAAATACATTGTGCAACAAGGGGGCAAAACAAAATTATATAACTACTGATTTTTACTAACAATAAATTATAAAAGTAGGTCGTCGATAATCCAAAGCAAGTGCTAATTGACCTAGTTCAAATGATCGACGTCTTTTAGATCATTTTTCTTGAAAAATGTTAAATTTAGACTTATCTCAGTTTTTTTCCGAAGCTAAGGAATTAATTTCACAGCAGAGATTGTCTTGCTGTGTAATTAACATGGATCAACTGCTAATACATATACCGGGGAGATTCAAACTTTTATTATCGTCTCCCTGCTTCTGGGTTAATGAAATGCCACCATGAACATTACTGAGAAGGTACACGTGTAACTAGTGCATTTTATTATGTTAAATATTTGTTTTTTATATATGTTGAAAAAATGTCTCAGGGACTAGGACCTTTGTGACAGACCTGTAGGCTAATTTAGCATCTAACGTGAACATTTTGCATAAGAGTAACGTATTGGTGAATTAAACAAAGTTAATGATCATTAATATTCAGTATTTTTAAAGTATGGGGTACTTGCATAATCTTCTGAGCTATTCAGTTGAAAGAAATTTGGAAAAATTCTATACATTCCTTGGGTTTAGCGCGTTTCCACGATAACATCCTTCTATGGTTCTACCCCTTGATCCGATATAATATGGTAGAAGACTCAACTCGTGTAGCGTAGATTCATGAATTTTAACAATACCACTTTTGGGTGAACTATTGAACATTATGATTAAGTCAGTCTTTTACAGATTACGTCGTCGTATTGAATCTTATCGAAAACGTCAAAACGACTGCATGCCGCGATTCGATCAAAGCTTCACCGGGCTGTGCGAGCAGAATATCCAGGACACTCTGCAGCTGAAGCAAAGATATCTGGACACAAAAAGTAAACGAACACCAAAGAACAAAGATAAGAAACAGCAGGATTCCGGTGGTTTACAAAGCAGTGTACACGTGGTGAGTAGTAGCTTTTTCTTTTGTAGAAAATTATGATCCTTAATTATTAGTTGAACGTTTTGCTCTAATAGCCAATAAAAATTCAATTAGAGATCGTTAAAAGCCTCAACTTTGCGAAGAAGTCTTAAGTTAATGCATTACTTATCGATATTTGCCTAGATATATAATTATTTTTATCCACTGGCCGAGGATTGTCGACTGTGATTCTCCCATTAACTAAATGAGGTTTGTTCGTGCATCTAACTAATAATTGTACAATTTGCACCTGCTTTGTCTGCAGAGTACATATTTACCATACAACATTATTATAAACGTGATGTATTAATTTAGTTAGTTTTAGGTTATAAATCTAATCACGGCTCCTTTAATCGTGTAATCTGCTACCGTTTAATAATAAATTATATTATGCTGAAGTCTTTCAGAGACCGAACACGAAAATTCAAATTTTCTTCAATAAAAACTTGGTTATTTTACTTCGCGAGAACAAATAAGAAACTTTCGTGAAAGTTATTGATAATAAGTTTTTGTAAAAGCAAAAGCAACGAAAGTATATTATCCAACTTCTTGTTAAGTTTTCCTAAAAAGCTTGATCTTTAAGGTTTCTTTATATTATTATTTATCATAATGCTTTTTAGTATTACAAATGCATGAACAAATTACTTTTTAAACAAATTGCAAATTTATGTAACTAAATTTATATAAATTATTAAATATAACAAACGAAAATTAAAAATTTCAACTTTTATGGTTATTTTAAAATTTAGGTCTAATCCGAATTATTAATTTTGTTTCAAGAAGGGAAAAGTTTAGTAGTAGTAAAATTTTTAATAATGAATTACGTTAGACTTTTCTTAAAACTCGATACAAAATTTTAATTTTGTTTAAAGTTTGCTCGTCTTACTTCATGAGAACGCATTAAACTTTTATCGAAGTTTTAGTAACTGAAGATGATTTAAGTAGCGAAACGTGCAACACCATTTTAATATTTCGGGGTTTTCTAATCACGTTTCTCATTATAGAAACTTAATTTTTGAAATTTAAGATGAAATCACGTAGGATTTACTTACCCCACAAAATACTATGCAGTGATGTTACGTTTAAGTGTCTTCTTCGAGGTAACCGCCATGATGAAGAGTGAAGTATGTTTAATTTATGTTGACATTTAGTTTTTGTTTGATAAATTTTTAAATATTAACTTGGTAATAATAAGTACACACGTTAAATTTAATGAGCAGGATTTATTCTTGGATCATAATAGTAGATCCGCTATCTCCTACGTATCAACTTTTCATCTTAAATTTAGTGTGTCTGCGGTGGTTACGGAGTCCTAATTAAATTACCCAACACTTAAAACATTTTAGTTGGGTTTTATATTCCTTACAGTGCAGTTCTATTCTTGTCAAGCCAATGATTTATAAAGTATAATTCACCAAAGAGGGGAACCAGAGATAAAATTTTATTTGTCTATGTTGTTACCACTTTTTAAACAAATCTTAGTTGTTCTCTTGGGTCTACAAAATAGTAAGAATTTCTGCACCCTGAGAAACCAACTTTACAATATTCACTTTGCCACCATCATGGGCTATGTCCTCTTATGCCTGTGATGTGCGTTCGAAATATTTTCACACACAAATCTATTATCACTACTTCCATTGATAGTTACGATAAGAAATTTAAAAAATGAGAGAATTTTACTCGACTTTTCAGCCAATCACGGTCCAATCATGAACTCAACTCTCTAATAACAAGTCTAAAGAAACTATTTTATTGCTTTCGCCACCATACTCCCCAATACCCAGCGAGAATTTCATATTACGGTTATTTGCAACCAACGCAACGTTACCCCCTAAATTATTTATTTGTGCCGTGGTTAAGATTTCTCGGTGAACTATCTGTCACATTCTTCTAGAGATAACTGTTGTAAGAGAGGTTATGTCGACTACGTCATGGGTGAGTGAAGTTATGCTGATTTTATCATTGATATGGATGGAAGTTACTCGTGTAAAATGATGCATTCTAAATTTGTTTGTAATAATTACATGTTAGAGATAAAAAGCTTCTAATAAACGTTAAATTAACGTGTATTCAGTTAAATAAGAGCTAGAATCACACGTTGATTTTAAATAATCACATTTCAACATGCAATGTGAAAAGCAATAGAAAATGGAAAAAATAATATGCCATCAATAATTATTGTTCACATTATTTGCCATATTGTTTTGATTATTATGAAATAGCTTCATAATTATATTCATTGTACTTATGAAATGTTTAGTATTGATATTGATTAATTTTAAACTTCTTCTGCAATGTAAAGCAGACACATTGCAAGTTGACTCCGAATCTAGTATTGGCATGATTTTTATCGATCACATCAACTTAGTATTTTATTTCTTCGCAACTAACATGAATGCTGAGGGCAGGAGGGTCGTAACTTGGCATTACGATGAAACGTATAACTAATCCATGCAATATAAACTTAATGGTTTTGAGAGCACAATTACGTCAATACTGTAAATCCAGATCCAGAAATATTTCACCTATAAGTACAGCTATAAATATGAAATTTATTCATTTTGTAATAATTTCTCTACATGGAGAAAACTTCTAGGAAAATGCTTGAAAATTGCAGAAAAATCTTAGTCTTCAGTTTACGGAACATCGCAGTGAAAGAAAATAATAAGATTACTTTTCACATAGATTAATAAATCTCACCTACTAAGGCCTTTGTATGGACTCCTTTTAACCCAATAAATTTTTGTGACCTATAACATTTAACGTCAACTTTAATTGATGTTACAACTACCCCATGAGTTTAGTTAATCTGTTAATAAAAAAAGTAGCTACTACTTATATACTTTATTTAAAATTTTTAATTAAATTTCCACTTGTGATATATTACTGTTCAGTTTCATCATGTAGTTGAAATTTGGATCTGTGAATATCTGGTTTATTAATGTAACCGGCTTTTACATAACTTTCAACAGTATTCTAACGCCTTTAACACAAGTGCGATAAGAAAGGGGGTTAGGAAACCTGTTTTTCTAATCTTACACCTTTTATTGTTAAAACTTCCTGTATTGTTGGTTGTTTCACTATCAAAATTTCTGGGAGGGCTTGGTTCCTGGACGTGAACAAAAAATTCTCTTTGATAAATCAATTGCTTATTTGAATTTAATATAGCCCCTAGATAAAGGTACATTAGGAACACACAGTAGGTGGTAATGGCTATTCATTAGCATGTTTACTGTAATTGAAAATAAATGATAGTTTTCCTCCTTCGGTATTATTTCGATGTCACTTTATGTAAACGAAATAGTAAATTAGTTCTTTTAACGTTTAATCATCAAATTTTGCGGTAATTGTAGCTAAAGTTGTGGATAATTTTTTAATTTTTAATGTTCTACTCTAATTATCGTTTTTCTCGTCTATTTAACTGTTTTTCATAACAACTGTTACTTTAAAAGGTTTCAAATTATTAACCGAAATCACATCATGAAATGCAGTAAGTGTTTGATGCAACAATTATTTGCTGGGAAGATGTGCAAGATGATAAATTAGCAAGTGTGCTTTTGTGTTTCTATTACTGTTAGTCCTGTGGTTTATAAAACAGCGTTCAGAGATAATATCAATACTTAATAAGCGTGTCGGTTGGCTACATCCGTTCATTAGAGGTAGAGTAGCTAGAGCTCTGGACATCGAGTGATTCAGAGACTAATTAAGCACTTCTCTCTCGCACATAATCTCTAAATTGTCTCAAATACAAGTTTCGCATCCGTTTTATAAATTATAACCATCAATTAAATGGTTATGTATTTATATATTACTGGTGAGTTTCATATTATCACAGACGCCGTCTAAATTGTAGGTTGTGAAAAATCTCTGATACGTCACATTTGCTGGAAAATGCAATTTCAAAGTTCGTCATTATCTCCGTACACTCTTCTGAATGTAAATTAAAACTACGGGGGCAAGTCGATAAATCACGGCTTGAAGATTTTTACTTCCGCAAATACATGGATGGAACAGCATCAAATTCGTATATTAAAAGTTTTCTATCTCTTAGATTGAAAGGTCTGAAAGTTTTCTCGTTATGAATGGTCTTTATATTTAATTTCAGTCGATTTCCAAACAAGTGGAATATTGAACATTTGAAGTGTTCGTTTGGTATATTATACAAGTAAATGAGAATAATTGAGAGGGCGAAGTAAAATTTCTCTAAGGACGATAATAAACCACTTCACTTGAAGTATATTACTCTTCCCGTGGTTTGGAGCCCACGTTAAACAGTAGGACAGATAGAAATAAAAATGATTCAAGTTTCTGTTACTACTTATTGACAGTACCTCGTATGACTGCTGCAAGTTCAGGATTTAACTAGAAAAATGGCTGGTGACGTATTATTGGATCCAGTTTGATAGTGTAAACTAATGAACATCAGAGAACGACTTTTTCGCTGAATAGAATTCAAAATACAATCTGATAATACTGGCGTATGTCCATATTATGGAGAATATGGGAGAATATTGGCAGCTTTTCGAAGCTCAAGCTATCTCATCTACTCACTGAACGTGATATCAGCCTTGCATTAACGGTTTTCAATAAATATTCCAAACGACCCAAAACATTGTCCAATTTTTTCAAGTATTTGTTGTGAATGTCTTCTTTTGTAGTAGGTAAATAATATTGGATTTTACAGTTTTGTTAACATTTTGGGTTTTGTAACATCTGATGAATCTAAAATTTAGATAAAATGTGACTAAAAAGTGATAAATTTATTTTTTAATTACAGTAAGTGCTTGAAAGTGAACAAATACTACCAGTAGGTTAACATTTGATATAATTTGTGAATCAGTTACTAAAAGGGAAGAACAAAATTTATGTTTTTAGACTTGAGGGTTTGAGCCATTTGTTACACTTGATTACAATCACACAGATAAATTTAATTAAATATATTAAATAATGCTAATTTCAGAAGTTACTATTTTACAAACTTTTGGGTTTATTGATGCACCACGGTAACTTTCCTGTTAATTTGAGTTGATAAATTTATAAGATGTTA
Organism: Rhagonycha lutea; assembly: GCA_958510855.1. Classification (NCBI taxonomy): domain Eukaryota; kingdom Metazoa; phylum Arthropoda; class Insecta; order Coleoptera; family Cantharidae; genus Rhagonycha; species Rhagonycha lutea. The sequence continues at coordinate 13,002,651 of OY294037.1, forward strand.
ATTTGTATAAATTGAATTATAAATAATGATACTACATTCGTTTTGCATATGATTTTGATTAGTCTACTAAGTTCAAGGTTGGTTAAAACTATAGGAAAACGGAGTTATTTACAAATGTTATCAGTGAAAATAAAGAGTTGGAACGACTCCCGATAAACAATTTTTTATTATTTCTAGATTTGCAGGAAACCTTATTTATGCATTTGTGTGAAAAACATGGATAAATAAATAATAAAGAGATTAGATTAGTGTAAATAATGAATACAAGTAACAAAGTTTAAATAGAGATAACCAGTATGAAAGTGATAGGAAAAATTCAGTAATACACCCACATTTCTAAACATTTTTTGTCAACCATTTTAGACCAGGAAAAATTAGAACTTAATTTTGGTCAGGCAAAATCCTCTTGGTATAGATTACTCGTTATTCTCACCAGAGTTCTCCAAACAATTATGCAGATTTCCGCCACAAAAATCGTGCTCTGACAACATTTTGACAACTTCGAAACATCGAAAACTGGATAGGGAAGTTCTTCAATCGGTGATATAATTTTTAAACTGGGTTGCTGTTCTCGTTCCCTAGGGGGTCGAGAGCAAGCAAGGGGAGTTAGTTGTCTAACTTCAAATGGCAAATTAGCTAGTTACCTACTTTTACAAATCCATTTTCCAATTTTCTTTAATCGCATAACTCTAGCCAAGTCATTTATATACAATGGAAGGGAGCTGTCTCAATTTAATTACATCGATACTGTGTACTTCCAAGTTGGAAACCACGTCTTCCAAAATAAAAATAAAACATACCGGGTGTTTCATAATAAAGAAAAAAGTGACGAGAAAAACAGTATTTTACGGAAAGTGTGTCAAACGTTTTTAAAATACGATAAAGTCAACGAGCAAATATTTAACATCACTTAAGTTTAGTTTCAAAACTCAAATTTGTTAATTGTGTGTAGGAGTTCATTCATCATTGTAGGAACGTAATAATCATGAAGAATGTAGAAACTACTGATTGTTAATATTGCAGTCTGTTATTTTCTACTTGGTATTATTTTTACTAGGGCCTTGGAAAATTTTGGTGTACGGTGGTCTCATTAACCTCGATTTTAATTATGAAAAGAATTGGCATATAATTATTTCGTAATTCAAATTATTAATAAATAGGATAGACATGAAATTTGCATACGAATGTTCAGTTTTTGAATTTAAACATAAAATGCAGTAAAACTTATGTTTATTTTGTGCACCAATTTCTCTCTAGCGTCTGGGTCGATTGCACAAATATAAGTAAAAAAAACCGTTGCTTGTCAAAATGTTGAAAGGCAAGCGACTTTTATTGGATTTTTGAACTTTCCAAATTAAACAAAGAAATCGTTTCACATTCACGAGAATAATTTTTAATTACCTCGACTTGAAGGCATTTCAATTTATATTAGGTAGCATTCGTGAACAAATTAAGTTGTAATTTATTTGTTAGCGACCACTATTTTCTCGATACTGTTACCATATAGAATATTTATTTAAGCTCATTTAAATATTAAATTTATTTACACACTTTATTGTGTCGACTTTTCTAATGTTACTTTTTGTTACATTTTAATGAGAGATTTCCAATGGAGATATAAAATTAATATTAAAATACTCCAGAGACGTCCCATTTATTTCCTACATTTTCCACAGCAAAAAGCGAAGCAAAAAGATTACTTAAAAATTTAAGCGGAATGTTTTCGAATTAAATCTCACCATCACTTCCTTTTGGAGCTAGTACTCGAATATTTTCAAAAATTTTTTCCTTATCCTCCACCCAAATTTCAACAAGGACGATTTTACAATTAGAGAAACTGTGTTGCTGTTTTCGATGTCCTTGATATGCTCAGGTATGTTAAATCCGCCTAGCATATAACGTTTAACATTAAATTTGTCGACAAAATTTCCATTTACCTGCAGAATAATTTTGGAAACCAACCTTGGACTTAATATAAGTGGTAAAATATCCGGTGCATTTTTTAAAGAAATTTATTTGTTCTAGCCTCTATTAGAAATTTTTAACCTTTTAAACGTCAATTTGTCATACCACAAAATGTGTACTTGATGTTGGCATTGTCTTTAATAAATAATAACATAAGAAGTAAACATTGCATTTTATTTAAATCGAGAGATATTTATCAGTTCCTCACCATTTTTTATTCAACTAATGAATTATTTAATTATTCTGATTTTAAATTTATCCTGTTTTCATATTATGTAAATTTGACAAATGAACTGCTTTAATTTTGTGGTTAAAAATTTATCGAAATGATTTAAAGAATTTTTTGAATAGAAGGCACCTACTTTAAAAATCTCAAATCTCAAAATGGCATCATTACTTGTCGATATTTTTGAACCAACGTTATTATTATTGACACACAAATGTAAGAATCCGTTGTGAAACTTGCAGCAAAATATGTATAAATAGTTAATTTACATAACAAATAACACACATCGATACAATGGAAAAAAAGAACAATGCTATCTTGGTCTTTTTTTTAGAAAGTAAAATAATTATTGAAGAGTTCAAAACGATATTCAGTATAACCACAACATGTGGTAGTAGTAGCCATCTATAAATTTTAAAATTAAATATTTTTTCTGAAACTTGCAATACCTACAACAAAAACAACTTTTCGAAATTTCTCTTTTGAATATTTGGAAATCTAGCCAAAATTGGTTTTCAACTCTCACAACCTCAAAAGTAACATTTACAATATTAATTACACCTAACTATAATTTTAACTCGTAAAATGGATTTTTAGGTTGTAAATACAGTTATATACATCAGAGCTTAAACTTTCTGTTACCAAAACCCCTAATTAGATGAAACCATACAAATAATGCTAGTAAAATATAATAATAATAATTTAATCAGCTTTGTGTGGTCGAAAATTTGAAATAATTTATTTCTGCTGGTTTATTTTAGATTTATCTAATTTTTATGTGTGCTTGGAAATCGATATTATGGTTATTTGTTTGTGTGTTTATTTAATCGTCATTTTGCTGTAAATAGTCAATTAATTACTCATTTATATTGCATTCACAGGTATGATTAATTAAAATTAAAAACTATAATGAAACTTGAACTTGTTAATAAATTTGTAATTTATGCTTCATAATTGTTTAACCTCGGTTATAAATTATTGCTTTTATTATTGTACATATTTAGTTTGCAGTAATATTATGGCTTTGCTAGGTTTTTTGCACAACGGATATTGTGTACCCATCACAATTGTTTAAGGTTTCTTTTTTCTTGGTTAGGATGCGTGGAAAAAGGATAAATAGAGTAATCAAGAATACGCCCCGAGGATGATACCAAATATGTAAGTTTACAAGCTTAAAAAGCTTCGGACTTTTTAAAAAAATGTAGTGAATGAGAAATAGGAGGAGTTGAGTTTAAAATTGGATTTTTAGGAAACTACAATTCATTCTTTGTACTTTTGAATAAGAACAAAACGACATAAATTCCAAAATACTGTGCACGAGGAGGATGGGGGAGTAATCAATTATTTTCGCGAGTTGATATTGAAAATCGGTTGACTTTTTGATTTTACTTTATAACCGTAAAAAAAATGTTTTACTTACTGCTTATTCTAAGATTATCTGTATGCATAGGTCAAGCATCATCTGCATGTTTGTGTAGCATGCCCTAAAATTTATACGGGTTAAACTGACATATTGGCAATATTAACACCACAGAAATTGAGCTGCTGCGCTACCTACCTTACATTTTTACGATCGCTCTGTTTCAGCAAGCGTTAATTTTATATTAAAATTATATTATTCAGATTACAAGTACATATGTTGGAAAAAGTTAATTAGCAATTTTTTGTCTAAATTCAGTAAGGGTGGACACACTTGAAACGAATGAATAGGTAGAAAAATTTTGTGTTTTCATTATTCAGCATTCGTTTGCGTAATGAGTCCACACCTTGACATAATATCGAATTCCAAATTCGTTCATTATTTGGGGTACACATATAAGCAAAAGATGCGTAATCAAATCGTTTCCTTATGGGGTAGGTTCCAGACTAAATACTCCACTATTATTGGAAAGCCTGATTTAATCACGTTAATCAGTATTGTCAAAGGTCGGACAACGGTACAATGTTCCCTGAAGGGTCACCCATCCAAGTAACAGAGTGAAAATTCTCTAGATTTCTCGGCTCGGCCTTCCAGTATACAGGAACACCCTCTAGTCACGAGTGGTTGCTTTTATCAAAATCCAGGTTAGGATAATTCGGCACCACAATTAAACCAACCTTATACCGTAGTAAGGGATGTGAACATTTCAACCACAGACAAGGGATAAGAAGAAATTATCCGTCTTGAAATGTCAAACCACAATCAATTAATTTGTAGACTACTTGCCTCTCCGTTTATTGATTATGGAGACTAATAATGCCAAACAGAATTAAATGGTTGTTTACGAGGATGAAGGTTTTTACGCTGTAAGAATACACTCCTAACAAATTAGAAACAACCAATCAAGGTTAGAAGCTCAATGCTTTTAAACAGACTTGAAAGTGCAAAATGCAATTTTCAGAAAGATTCAACAAATAATAGTAAAAATGAATAATAAACTTCAAAGAGCTTGAGATTAAACGCCGCTGCCTAGTAAAAAACAAATGCATTGTAGGTAGGTGTGAAAATTTTGAAATGGTGAAGCTAGACAGTTCCATAATCAAATCACAGTATTACGTAAATGTACGTACCTAATATGAAAACATGGACGAAGTTTGATCGATTTTAATTATATCTCTTTACTTTATGTAGAATTTAAATTTGAACATTTCAAATAAATCTGGAGTTGTAGTGAATTATTCGTTTATTAACTCTTAAATTAAGTTATTACTACGTCGCGACGCGGGCGATTTCCCGGCAGTTAACTGAGGAAAAATACTCGGGCGCAAAATAAAACACAAAGATATTGAAGAGTTGGCTTTATTCATCAAACAACAGGAAAGAATATCTAATATTATATAGACAAACTTGGTTCCAAAATTAGGTAATTCAGCATTTAACATAAAAAGCTTCGTTTCTTATGTGAAACCTCATTCCGCTATCGCTAACGATTAGAGAGATATAAGCAAAAATGAATCGAAACGTCATTTTGCCGAGATGGCTCGAGCTCAACAGATTGCGTTCATGATTTTTTAAACTTCGTCTAATTTTCCCTATTTGACTGGAGTAAAACTCCATTGATCTGGATGTAGTTAAAATAATAATAGGAAACTTATTTAATAAATCAGTTTTATGGACATAGTCGGTCCTACGTAGTCTGCTCTATCTCGGTTATTGAAGATGGAACGGTAAGAGGAGCTGAAGCCTCAGTTGCGATAAAGAGAATTCCTCGGTGCTGAAGATTGTGAGGTTTGAGCTTTCAAAAGAACGCATGGTGGGTGGTCGAGGGATAATGTAAGAGAATATAACTTCCGAAGTAAGTTAAAATGTACTTGAAATCGCGTGGTGTCTCGCAGATTGAACTACTAATTTTTTATTAATAAATAAAATTATTAGCAACTGGCATTTAGCTGGAAACTAACGTTTACAATGTCACATTGAGAGCCAGGATATCAGGAGTATTATGAAATGATATCAAAAATGCTGGTATTGCTGCTAGGCGCCAGATAGTTCAATACAATACAAAAAATTGTATAACCAAAGAAATGGTTAAAAAGGCGGTGACATGTATTTAAATTCCAAAAACAAACCAATCATAATATAACATAATAAATATAGGGATACTTAGGATAAGGATAAAATTAGCAATTAGACTATCTTGAAGAGGCCAAACCCAATCAAAAATTTTTCCACTTAAATGGAAACTGTATTTCCAACTCACCCTGTATATCAATTCGATATGGACACAAATCTTAGCTAAAAAAAAAACCAGCAGAAAAATTCGAAATTCAAAGTGAGCTGAAATTACATAACACCCACCATCATTTATTTAGTAAACTAGACGGCAAACTACAAAAATGATTTTAAAGAAAATCAGAAATGTTCCTTGACACTTCAGATTCCACTATGTACCAAAAGCTGACGCTTGGAGCGGGCTAAGGAAGATTGTTTGAATATTTTTTCGGTCTTTCAAGACATTTTCGAGATATAAATTCATTTTAATAAAATTCGAAAATTGTTTCGATGGTTATCGATTTTATAATAGGACTCTTGCCTTTAAAATCAGACAAGGGGTTAAAATATGGAGGGTATAAATAACGAATAAAGATAAAATGTATGTACGTAAGCTATCGAACACCCAGTGTCAGCTACTGGATACATAATATGGTTTTCAATGTGGATGCAATAGCCGATTATGAAAAAAATTACTGGAAGAAGACACATTTATCGGATATGGTAACCTGCATACGTCACTTCTTCACTCAAATGACCAAATATCCGTATTTTTCTTTTTATCAAATTATAAATCAACGTAATACCTTCGACACACCGAAAATTAATGATCATTAACCTGCATGTGCACGTTTCACGTTATTATTCTTCCCCTGGTTCGGCGTCCACGGTTAACTGTGTGATGGCACTTCACAGACTTAGGATTCCAAGAGAGAAGGGCGCCAACGTTTGGGAAACTTAGAAAGTACTTGAAAGAACATGACCTAAGTAAAATGCATCCCTAAAGTTTTTTAAGATCAATAATAAATGCGGTAAAACGTAAATATTTTCAGACTTTCTTTAACATTTTGCCATTATTCCATAATAATTTTTTAATTCGCAAATATTTTCTCGTAATTCCAAAGTAGTATCGAATAAATAAGTAATTTAGAACTCCTTACGCACCCATGCCACCAGCGATTATCCCCCCACGAATTATTTAATACATTTTGTTTGCTCATTAGGCCATTGACTTGGTAACTTATTTCTTGAGAAGTTTCATTATCAAATACCTCAAAGCAGGATGACACGGTTGCGAAAGTAGCTTTTCGTTACAATTACTTTTCTAATTTGTTACGAAATTTAGTTATTGTACTTTTAAATGAGCAAGCAAGATTTATGCCAGCGTTGATTGTTTTATAATGCACTGAACAGCGTCGTACCTGAAGTCGGTGCAGTGCTGACGTTCTTTGCTGTAGGAAAAGTTGTGTGTATGCGCAATTAATGCAAAAATATTAAACAAACATCAGGGTCAAGGCATGATACAAATAATATTATCAAGCTTATTTTTATACACCTCTATTATCAACCTTAAAAAATTATTGCGAATGATTATATCAGTTGCTTACGTTAAACTTACAGTGGCTCCAGAAATTATGAATACACCTTATAAGATTTCAATAATTTGATTAAATGTCTTAGTAATTTTTATTCAATTATAATTTTTCTTTCTTTATTGTATAAAATTATAATTTAGGATTGATTCTATAAAAAAAAAAGAACATAAAAATCTTTATGCGTAAGTGTACAATTCGAAAAACAAAACATTTAACAAAAATGGACTCAAACAATTATAAATACACTACACTTTGAATGAATAGAACTAAACAGCATACGCTGCATTTTAAAAATTTTCTAATGCAACAGGTAGCTCTTTATTAATAGAACACATTTATAAGAAGTCATTCAGTTGAATCATCATCCTGATTAATATTTTGTAAAAATGGGTAACAAAAAAAGTGAAACAACAATTAGTGAACGACAATTAATTTTAAAATTAGGATGTGAAGGAAAATCTTTTCGGGAAACTGTTAAAATTGTTGACAGATCACTTGGTGCAGTGCAATATGTCATTAATAAATTTAAAAACGAAGGCAATCTTCAAAATAAAACCGGATAAGGGAGAAAATGGATTCTCACACCAACGGACCACCAATATATTATTAGACAAATAAGAGTTAATCCAAAAACAAGTGTACCTAAATTAACGGCCGAGGTTTCAACAGGTATTGGTAAAACTTTATCCACTGAAAATGTACGAAAAGTCTTACGTAAAGAAGGGTATAACGGCCGAGTTGCTCGTAAGAAACCCATTATAAATTAAGTTAATCGTATTAAAGACTACAATTTGCTAAAAAAATATATTAAATTGACTTGAATTTTTGCAAAAAAAGTAATTTTCAGTGACGAAAGCAAATTTAATATATATTTGGTTCGGATGGGAAGCAAATAGTGTAAAGGAAACCTAATACAGAAATAAGGAAAGATAATTTACGTGGAACCTTAAAGCATGGCAGCGGAAATGTTATGGTTGGGGCTGTATGTGGCTGTATGTCTGCAGATGGGGTAGGGAAATTGCAATTTATCGAGACTATCATGTCTAAGTTTGATTATATGAATATCTTGCAATCAAACTTACAACCCAGTGTTGAAAAATTAGGGTTGAAAGACGGATATTTGTTGCATCAGGCAACGATCCCAAACATACATCGTATCTTTGTGAAGGAATGGCTTTTGTATCACGTTCCAAAACAACTCCACACGCCAACCCAATCACCGGGCCTTAATCCAATCGAAAATTTGAGGCAAGAATTGGAAAGGCAAATCCGACAGCATCATATTTCAAGTAAATCCACATTAAAAACTGTATTATTGCAAGAATAGGAGAAAATATCAAAAATTGCTACCCAAAATTTAGTTGAATCAATGCCAAGACACTTGCAGGAAGTAATCGAAGCCGAAGGATATCCCACAAAGTATTAATAGTTTTCAAATTAATAATTTTAACTTCATTTATGGAAGTGTATTAATAATTGTTTGAATGTAATTTTTGTAAATAAATTGTTTTTCTGTAATTTTAAGTTAATAAATTTCATTTTTCGATAGTTTTTTTTTATCATATCAACTGTTAGTTATCATTTAGTATAATATTTTTAAATTCAGAAATATTGAACTATAATTAATAGGTTTTTTCGTATTATTATTTGCACTTTATAAGGTGTATTTATAATTTCTGGAGCCACTGTATGTAACCACAAATTTTTACCGAATGGTGGAAATGTTTTATTTAAAAGATTGGTTAACGTTAATTTTGAATAATTCAGTTTTGCCAATTCGATTTAGAAAATCGCATAAAAGGAACTTGTTGGATTCGCTCATGCATAACCAACAGTTTTTTCTTTATTATCAACGATAATCTAATCTTTCGGATTTTTAGCGAGTCCTTCGCTTTGAAATTAAAATGTAATTGGATAGATCGCGTTAGGTTATTTGTTTTCATTTTCACATTAGAATTAATGGAGAGAGGAAATGATTGCTTATGGGGGTACTGTATTTGGGGATGTTCGAAGCACGCGTAGTGAAGTGTGCATGTTGAAATAACTAGCGAGCGACCTTCGCTATTTTAAGACTCGCCCCTATATAGAGCCTTCTCCGACAGCGTAAACCCTATCTTTTATATATTTTACGATAGTAACAATGACACAGGAGATAGTAGGCAAAAAGGGTGTTCTTTATAATATTTTACATCAAACATAGTAGGTCGGGTTAGATTACAGTTTACAACAATGCACCTGCATTGGAAGTCCATCAACAGGCGCTGTTGCCATGCTTTGCGGACCAGATACATTACACTACTTGATTACCTTCATTTTGTCGAGCAAATTAGCTAAAATGTTGTGTACCGTGCAATAAATGCGCGACGACTTCGTGCTTGTGTGCTTTGCAGGCATATTGATTTTATTTTATTTTCTCCTTCACTTTATATGTGGAAACTTTAGGAGTTAAAGGAAAACTACATGTAGGAAAAGCAATTGTCAAGATTAGCAAGGGTCTTTTAAGATGCTATCAAATTTACTATCTACTGCCAATGTTTTCCAATCAAAGTTACATTAAAACACCGGCAGCCTGATTTAAATATTTTTTCACTTTACTTAGCGTGAGGCCACGAGCTAACCTCCAAATTGGAGATAATAGGAAAATAGAAAAGTTCGAACTTACAAACAAGTTGTGAACTTTTTTCCACGCTCACCTTGCAGTTGCTTAAAATATTAATTTAGTACTCGACCCAAATAAGCACTCGTTACCTGTAATTTTCTATTATCTATGTATATATTGACTGCTTATTACTATTTTCCACACCGATTACCACTATATATGTAGAAGAAAGACACTTTTTCCGTAACTGTTTGAAACAGTTCAACACTTTGGTATTCAAATTAGTTAGAAAAAGTAGAATTTTAGTGGTATAGTTAACAAACTGTTATTGTCCAAAAAGCTTTATTAATAATATAGACAGTTCGACTTTTACATTTGCTGAATTGAACTTCGAAAAAGTGAAAATCATCATTTTACAATAATAAAAAAAAATTGTGGAACACGTAGGAAAAGCTGTTTGTTCCGTACCAGGCTTGATTTTGCTCTCGGATAGATCTGGACGGTATTTCCCCCCTGGTCCCTTAATATTTTTTAAAGATTTCAGAAACTTTAATTTTTTATTCTTGTGTTTTACAGATCTACACAGTAGAACTAGGATATAAGAAACCCAAGGAAACTTATTAAACGGAGTATTTGCTCTAAGAGAATAACAAAATTTACTATCAAAAATTACAAATAATCTAATTTTAGCAGCAAACCTTGATTATTTCAAGTTACACGAATGCATCATGATAAAATTATTTATTATATTATAATTATATAATTTTAATTTATATGTGTTAGTAATAGCATATTACGCTGCGAAAATTGAATTTACTAAATACGTAAGAGTGTTCGTCTGATTTCTGGTTATGAATACTCATAAATTTAGTATAAAATTTTCGAAACACGATGTGTACACTTTTTATCTCCAATCAACACTAATGACAAAAATAAAACAATGATTAACAAAAAATAACACTTACGAATAAGTTATACCGGTACCGGTGGCAAAATAGGTAGATCGAACTTCTTCAATGTTTATTCGATATTTTCAAGTTCTACTGTATTTAATTAGAAATTAAGACAGATCGTATAAACTTAAAAAGTACCCTACGGCCGTTCACTCGAAACACTGCAAGAACCATTATAAGAAAATCTAGAAAATTGCATAATATAGAGATTTTTATATAAAATCAGGTCACCATAATAGACGTTTTTTTCATCAGCATTCCAAAAGACTATGTTTTTGTATTTGAAAATTTTGATTTAATTCTGAATATTTCTTTTCTATTTTTGCTGCCTGATCCGGCATTGCCTCCCAACCACCTGTACTCCAAATTTGTGGCTACGCCACTGCATGTTCTTTCATTATAATGGAAAACTTATCAGTTTTAAGCTTAACTAATTATTATGAATTCCAAATTTGATGTATTTCTACAAAAAAAATTTCGTATGAAGTAAAATACATGAAATATGAGAGGTTGCAATATGTCGTTACTTCATTTATTAAAACGGCAATAAAGATAATTTTAATAGAGCAATATTTTGTAACGATTTTTTAATATTTACGTTTTTAAAATCAATAAAAAAATTGAAAAGTTACTGTTTCATAGATTCAATCTTTTTTTATTTTATTTTTATAATATCCGTGTAAGGAGTCAATTCAGCGCCGTAATAGTAAGGACCCGGAATGCGACAGGGCCCGAATAGCTCGCTCTATAAAATATTAAAATTATTTAATAAATTTCATCAAGTTAGGTAGTACTCAAAATTATTCTGCTCGACTTAACTTTTGTTTTTAGGCTTTGCGTTCATCTACATAATTCAGAGCCAATCAAAACGGTCTAAATTATTATCTATATAATAATCGCTTTCTGTGCTTATGGAGGAAGTATAATTGATCTCTTAATCCAATTAATTAATTAGGTAATCGGTACCAATAATTAAAACGTATAGAAGACTAAAAATTGCAGTCATCAGAGTTCCACCTTGTTTTAAAATAATACATATTTTGATTTTTACACGGAAGTAAAGTGACACATTCCAGAAAGTAGCCAAAGTTTATTTTCCTGATGAAAAACCTGTCCCAATAATGTCACGTCACTTTAATTCGGAGTTATTTGCATTATTTTTCGCATTTCCCATCTCGAATGTTACGAAAACATAGATTTATTTTGCGATTACGTTTTTTAGGTAAAAGAATCCCCCCCTCTATTTTTTATTTTTCTTTCATTGCTAGGGACTGTCCTACTTTTACTTTACCCCCCCCCTTTCATTTCAATTTGACAGTTTGGTTTTCTAAAATTAAAGTAATGTAGCATATTTACTCCTGTCCTATTTCGGTCCTAAAATTATTCATCCCATAGTCCTAAAATCCTAAAAAAAATGCCCATCAAAGGCTTCATACCCATTCTAATAATTGCACTCCAGGCTATAGCTACGCTCCAATACGGAATTTTATTAGTGTTTAATACACAAGTCACAAGTGTACGATGATCTTACAACGGAAATATGTGATTCGATTTGCGTTGTTCCGAAGAAGTGTGTCGCTCTTTCTTAAAATGTAACTCCGACGCACATCAGCACATTAAGACCTTGAACCTGTGTGGAATTGAAATTTTTTTATATGTCTTTTAGGATTTAATTCCGAAGTAAATATTAATGATATAAAACTGGGAGCTCTAAAAAGAATTAACAAGATCTTTTCATATCTTCATCAAAAATCCTGTCTGTGCGAATTTTACCAGTTTGATCTTCCTCCTGTTCTCACCCTCAGAACCTTCCATATCCAATATAACATGCTCCAGGGTGTATAACTTTCTTTAACCTCTCATAAGTTTAATTGTATCCATAAAAATTCAGTAAAATTTAAAACTATCCATCCCTCGCATAGCTGCTTAAAAAAGCATTTAGCGAACATTCAAAAACATAAGGGACTAAAATGGGTGAAGCAGCATCAAAATTAGACTTCAAGCAATGGGAAAAGGTATTGTGGTCCGATGATTCTAAATTCAAATTATTCAGAACCAGACGTTCAGTCTTTGTGCGTCGACGTGCTGGTAAAAGAATGAAAGATCAAAATGTGATTGAAACTATAAAGTATAATACCAAAACAGCCCCAAAACATTATGTTCCTCCTCCATCCTTTAAATCACATTTTGATATTTAATTCTTTCACCAGCACATACACAAACACTATAGTTTGGTTTTAAATAATTTAAATTTGAAATCGTTGAACCACAATACCTTTTCCTTTGCTGCAAGGACCCGAAGAACACATAATTGATTTGGTCCTGTTTTTTCTTGACACTCGAATCCTACTAATAGTTTGTATTCATTTCTTAAATTTCCTATTTAACCCCCCCCCCTCACTTGAATAAAGCAGAAAGCGCTACCAAGTCTTTCCAAAAAGGAAAGTCGATGTTTCCTCATGTCAACATACGGAGCACCAAGGAAATATTTGTATGTTATGGTAAATTCTGTAGTACGTTTCGGTATTTGGTTAACGAAATTTAAGAAACTGCTGCAATTAGATTGATTACCCAATCCAAAAATGTGAAAGTGTTTTAACACAAGAAGAAAATAATAGCTTGGGTGTTAGTTGAAATTCGTACCTATTAAAAAATGTCAACGACTATACTGATTTCTCTTAATTTATAACTTCCCCAATAATCGATTGTTTTATTTTAATTTACTTTCCGGTCCTTCCATTGTTGTCTTGATAATAGAAATAATAAACTAGTAGATAAGTGAGATATGCATAAAATTTTAATTCCTAATGAATAAAATAGATAATGTCCTTTTTAACGATATCGAAACGAACGAGCAAGATAAGGCAGGATAAAGCTATGCGGTTTCGTCGTTTTAACTTGTAATTATCTTTTTCCGACCTACTTGCACTTGCGCCTAAATATAATAAACGTTTTAATGTGTAATAGACAACAGTGTAATACATCCTACGTACCAAACCAAACAAATGTAAATAATTAAACGCGCTAACGTAAGGAATGGAACAAAAATTAATTAAGCTCATTTTAAAGCCTCTCTCTAATCTTGCGGAGGTAGTATTTTTTTTTATATCAAATTTGACAAAACGATGGCTGTTACTTTTTTGACATACAAAACTTTCTAAATTGTCGTGTAATTTTGCAACTTCATCAAAAACAATGTACGTAATCTATTTCATTACGCAATTTTGTATTTAATGATTCACATCGATTTTTTCGTTGCTCGCATCGATAACAAGTATCATTTTAGTTTTAACTGCTAAATGAAAATAAGGAAATTTTCTGGTTCACATTAGACAGTAACTACGTGTAATAATGTTGTTGAAAACTGTACCGAGAAAGTAGAATTTGAACAGTTAACACAACCGTACGACGATTTCAGAGTCTTCCACAGTTGATGCAATACGTTTACTTTGCAAGTCTGTTCCATAATATGGTGCATGCATTACCGTATGCAAATGACGCAGTTTATAAACAAGGTGACAATTACTCACGTTTGATTTACACTGATAGGAGCCGTGACCGTCGGTTATAGACGCATTGTTTAACTTAAATGTCGTCACTTAGATATCGTCGTCCGAATAGTGTTTAGTTTTCCTCGACTAACCAACGAGTGCAAACGCTAAAAGCTCGCCCATTTACTTATTTATTTTATTTTATTGCACGTTACTTATACGTTGCATTTATGTTACAGCAACAGAAATTTTTGAAGCGGCCCGCAGAAGATCACGAACCTGGAGGGCCTAGAGATGGCTTCGAACCGCCTGTAAAACTTCAGTGCACAACACAACACGGCGCCGCTCATCAACCCGAAGGTCTAACCAAATTCTCCGTCGAAATCGTCCAACAATTAGAATTTACAACATCGGCAGCTAATTCACAACCCCAACAGATTTCCACGAATGTAACAGTGAAGGCTTTAACAAACGCCTCGGTCAAGAGTGACGTTTCGTCACCCAAATCATCGAATCCATCCACGCCGGCTTCTAACTTGAGGCCGAATTCGGGAGTTGGTAATAATTTAGACATCGGAAATTTAGTGGAGTGTGTTAAACAAGAACCCGATAATGATTTTGCGGACTTGGATCAGTGCGCCGCTGCTCTCGAAAAAGACGCTGCAGTTAACGGTGGTTCCGGTTTCGGTGGTTTTTCGGATCTAATCGGTGAGGACACAAACGACGAAATCATAACCCCAGACGCTTTTAATGATCTCATTTCGGACATTAGTAACTATCCAGAGTTTATGAAAGACTTCGATTTTGACGAAAGTAAACCTGACGCTTCCCTCTTGAACGGTCTCAAAGTGGAAGATACAAAAGACAATTTACAAAATATAGTTGATAATTCGAAAAATGTACAAAATACTCAAAGTCCTTTATTACAAAATCAAAATAATTATTCTCCTCCAGTTTTCGAAGGTCAAGGCGGTATGGCCAAAAGTCGATTAGCTTATCCCAACATGGATTTCGGAAAAACGGAACTTAGTCCGGCTGCACAAACGTTAAAACAAATGGCCGAACAACACCAGCACAAAAACCAAATGGGACTCCAGTTCAACTCCAACAGTCGCGTTCCTAATTCTAGATCTCCCTATCCTGACTTCCAATTCCAAGGGGACTACGGCAGTCCCACCTCGAATCCTAACTTTAAAAGCAGTCCAAATTTCCCACAGGCCGATATGATTAAGCAGGAAATGTTGTATCAAAACAACGATTATGATTTAAAACGTAAAGGTGCGGGTATTTACAAGCAACAATATTCTCCGTATGGAAGTCCAAGTGCCAGTAGTCATGGAAGTCCTGGTTATCTTCCTCGTGGAACTAACGCCGGAAACGCAACACCTGGCGGAGGGGCGTTCAGCGGTGGAACACCTCCCAGACCTTCTTCTGGCCCTGGCGGAAACAATTCTGGTACTACTTTGCAAATTAATCAAGCACAGCAACTGCATATAAACCAACAAGTACAAGGACATGCAATTCAGGTCAGTCAAGTAACAAATTTTATATTTTCTAGTAAACAATTTTGTTACCTATACAAATATTTAGTCCTTTCGAAGGACTCGGAGTTTCTAATACTTTTTTTTTTAAATTAACCTTCACTTGAAGTTTAACTTTCCTGTCACTCATAAACAGGAACAAGTTCTCGGTCATTTATCGAAAGATAAGATTTTTCTAAAAAAAGAAGGTATACTACTTATTGATAAGTGTGATAAGTACCCAATTTGGTAATGGGTTAACTTGAAAAGTAAGTGAATCACCTACACAATTATTAATTTAACTGGTTAAATTTACTTTAGTGATTGACACTCGATTAAAAGAGTTAATTAAATGCACTTCACACAATTAGATTATTTGCACAAACATTCGTGTCGTTAATATTTATATCAAGTTTGTTTTTTTCATTAAGGAAGTAAATAAAAAAGTGCAAGTGAGAAATTTTATTACCTAAACTGGTTTATTTTTTTATATCAAGGGTAATTAATATAGACATTACATATTCTTAGATGGATATAGCAAGTTTAACACACGAATCGGGTGTACTTGTTGTGATTCTGCCAATAAGAATTTATGTTCTACCTGAGAATTGAACTCACACGAGTGGTTTTTTTTTCAATGTGTACTTGAAGTTTTCAACGACATCTAGGTTGATTAAATTATATTATGACATTTCCAGACCATGCTATTCAAAATTATTTTTCACATCGATTAGATTATAATAATATAATATCCGTTTTACCGATTATTAATTTTAAAATAGACTTTTTAAGCTGCAAGCTTCCCTTTTACGCTTGTAATCTTTTTCCTGCACTTTGATAAGATAGTTATGATTTATTATCGGTGTCCCTTTAGGGAAGGGAAATGGGAGACGAAAGAATTTTTAGATAAAAATGTAATAAACAAAAAAATTTAAAATGAGTTTTAAACCTTTCAATCTCACAGTTAGAAAAAAAAGGTACTTAGATAAGGAAAACCTATCGGGTTTTGGTTATAAATACCTACTAGTATAAATACGATGGATGATCAACTCAAATGAAAATTCAACTTTTTGAATCAATGGATTTATTGGATAATTTTATATTCGTTGCACTCTATTTGACGTTTGATCGTTGGTGTCTTGAAAAGTCTTCTTATTATTATCACAAGTTTCTCTAAAGCTATATTGCATTTAGAGTTTTGAGAATGGAGTAAGTAACCATCTACATAAGTAAATCATCTTTTGCTGCCCAATTTTGGGGAGAAGTGATTAAAGTATATCAAAGTTACATAATATACTTTTTGTGAGATCAACAGCATCAAATCGATTACATAAGAAAATTTCACAGTCGGGCTTCAAATCCAGATAGAATAACATAACATATTATTATCTCTCATCATATCTAAAAAAGAAAATTGCTGCGGAAAATGGAAATCCAATCTTACACCTCATTATGTTTTGACGTGAAGGGTTTTCTAAATTTAGAATATTAAATCAAGAAAGTCAAATTTAAAAACTGGGGTGTTATATTTATTTTCTCAAAATCAATGCATGATTTTGTCATCACAATTAGTTTATAAATTCAATTTAAAGTTTCTGTACGCAAAATTTTCGATACTCAAAATATCGTATAAAACAAATTATTCTCAGTTGAACCCATAGATTCATCAAACTTTTTATTTTACTATTATAGAGGGCGCTGTAGAATCTGCATGTTGCATGACCATAGCCTGACACATCATCCACCTTAATACAATGTACAACAACAAAATTAAGGACCCAGTATACTATATCGGCCTGAGCCAGATCAAACTTCACGTACTCCGCTTCCATCCCTATAGAATTGAAACTTTGTAAAAGAAAAACCGTCATACGATAACTTTTCAACGACGCAGATTAGATTTTAGGGCCATCTACTTGTCCCTGATTTTGCTGTTCTATATGGATTATGTACTGTTTTGTTGCAAAACGGTTTTCACCGTTCTTCTTCTTCAGGTGTTCAGATTCCGGATGTTGGCAATCCTCCTGGCTAAAACCAAGAAGGCTTCATGGGAACTTGAAAACTTCTGGTCTAACCGTTAATAAATGTTACT
Source organism: Rhagonycha lutea (assembly GCA_958510855.1). Lineage (NCBI taxonomy): Eukaryota > Metazoa > Arthropoda > Insecta > Coleoptera > Cantharidae > Rhagonycha > Rhagonycha lutea. The sequence goes on from OY294037.1 coordinate 13,020,564, forward strand.
ATTATTCAAGAGATCAAGAATACCATTAGCTCTTTTCTAAACCCAAACTAATGCAGGTATCATTGGAAAAGAGAAATTTCAGTATTCTAGCGACCATCTTAGACTCCGAATTTGACTAGTTTAAAGTGACTCGTTGTCGCATTTTAAGAATTTTTAATAACCAGATTACCCAGGCTCTGGTGGTGAGCCAATTTTAGAATCGTACTTGTGTCGTGGACCAAACGTTACGGAAAGTCCATTATACACAGAAGAGTTGCCCTTCCTCATCCAAAGATGGACGAGGATGGCCAGAAATCCACGAAATGCGAACTCATGATCGTAGAGCTAAAGAAAATGTTCCGGCACGCCTACCAACAATGGATTTCCGATCTGTATGACATGGAAGATTCAAAGACTCCAACCTCTGATGTGCCTATCATCGTAAAACCTACGGACATATCTACTCAAGACAACAAACTTCCAGTACCGATCAAGTAAAACCCCTAATTCCAAGCAAAATTGGTTAGGTTACTGGTATGTTTTGGGGGTAGATATTATATGGTTCTTGAATTTTCCGCTTGCGATGAGGGGAGAGTTCTTATTGTCCGTCTGAGTGCTTAGAGTGGCGAGTGTTATGGATCTGATGTTTCGAACCGATTTGGACTTCAAACTTCTTCCATTTTGGAGCAGTTTTAAGGATGAGTAAACTGGCTTCTTACCAGGCCAGTTTTATGGGCATTCGGGAGTGTTCATCTTGAGCAAAATGCTGTCGAGGGTGCCTAGTGGCTTCTCACCATGTTGTTCTCTCTCAAGTCATCAGAGCAGTTGCTATAATGAGTCTGGTTTTCAATGCCCTTATAGCTGCTGATTGGAGCTTTAAAGCATATGAACTGTGTGTTCCTGGGTTGCCTTTTGTTATAGTATTTTGGGTAGATTTTACGGTGACGAGTACGTCATCATCAGAGTTCTCTGAAGCTTCCGCATTGAAGATGGGGCGAGGAAGTCTATCGTCACATTGATCATATTGTTTAGGACAGTATGATAACTGGGTTCACGGTTTTAAAATGTTTCTATTGAAATTGTGGATCTCTGAAGCCATTCACTTGGAAAAAAACTTCCTTTTAGCCTATCGTACTCAAATATCAGGATTTCTTAGGCCATCCACTCGAAAAGGCAGTTTAAGATAAATTTATGGTAGTTGTTCTCAGTTTTACATCTAATCGACAACTGCAGTAGACCCCCGCTACCTAATAAGCCTTACTATAAGTATTTACGTCGAGTACACGGAACGTCAACAGAATGAACTGCAATTCGAAGAATGGGCAGTTCTTACCTGAAAATTCAAAACTTTCCATAACTTAAACGCTTCATTTTAATGTTATCTATCATATTTCGTCAAAGAAATTCGTGAAATTCTATGATTATATATAAACAATAACTGATTTGCTTTGCAAAAATGAAAAAACCATTTTATGATGAAAGTCGGAAATATTCATCAATCCAAACTTTTATTATTTGTCATTGACAATTTTAGTGTTTAACTTTTTAGTACTCGTACATTGTGTGGTTGATTTTTTTGTATTATAAAATATTTGTTCTGGGAAGAGAAGCTATCGGACAATTTTTAGGGTTATGGTCTCTTGCGCCCTCAACTTTTATTAGACAATTTTGCGCTACTTTTCAAGATTCAAATTATTTTCTGAAAGTGTCATCAAAAGCTAAATATCGAGTTAGATTAAGTCTTACGTGTGAAGAATATAATATACAAGTGGTATACTTCTCCTAGTGTATGAAAAGATTATTGTTGGTAATCGTAGCCTCCATAGAAATTTGTAGTGTTGTCGAGATTGAAGGGGTTTTAAAAACGCTGTCACGTTTCGTATTATTGGTCCTTAAAGCAAATGCGATTCATCTTTTACTTTTGTATTGTGGCAAATTTAGCGATTCGATTGTTATTCTGAAAGGTAAATTAAAAACTTTTTTTTCGTTACGTTAACGTAATAATAGTTAACGACAATTGAGCAATATCGTAGCTTCATTTTCACGACCAACAACGGTCAGTGATGATAGGTCGCCCGGCACACCCTGTGTTGTTGACCCTCGTGCAAATGACAACCGGATCAATATTTAATCAACAAGCGTCAAGCGTCTCACTATATGGGCTTATGATTTTATTACACATCCCCATGATCCGATTAGTTCAATATTACCTACCTATGATATAGCAAAACACGGAACGTGTGGTGAGTGGAACACAAAACTTATGTCATTCGTTTATAAACTTTCTTGTGTATCGTTACTTTTTCTTTTTTATATGCTGTTCTTCGGTCAAAACTATTGAAAAGAAAACGAGATTGGAAGTTTTAGCGGATATAACTTATCATGCAGAGGTAAAGGCAATTTTTGGAGAGCATTTCGAGTTAAACAAATTTCAAAATGTTTGGCATGAACAACTAAAGTTTCCTCGGGCTGTTCTTAAGTTACTAGCAGAAATTTTGGAATATATGATGTATGCATATACATAATTAGTTACCAGGTAAATGGTTTACGGTGAAATTCAGTTGAAGCAACTATTGATTTTTCTTGTTAATTCTCTTACATATAGATAGTTGGTAGAGGGTTCTATCGTATGATTATTGGAATTGATTACGTGTAGGATGCATTGACGTGTTTCGAGAGGGAAGAGGGAATTTAACGATTTTTGTTATATATAAATTGTTTTTTTAAATCAAATTAACGATAAAATGAAATATTAATTTACTGCAATTATTTGAATTTATGTGGTATTTTTAAATCTAATTTAAAAACGTGCAAACAAAGGAAGATCGTAATCACTACAGCGTTCGAGCTCGGTGGAGCAGGCAAACAATAACATATCAACAAGTCAGTTGGGGCAGTGAAAACAGCGGGGTATCTGTCGCACCACTCGTAATTCCATCCCTTTGGAGCGGTCACGTCGACATACCGTCATCCACATAGGGTAGAAAAATAATGATAAAATAATTCGCAGTGATACAATAATGATGAAATTTTAAGTTATTTTTCGTGTTGCGCGTTTCGAAATGAATGCTGAAAGCACCAGCGACTACTTTGCCAGCTTTTTTAAAAAAAAACTCGCTAATAATTAAACTTGATTCAGTTTTAAAAATAAAATTAGATTAAGTTTTGCTTATTTTCTCCTTCGTTTCATGAGGTATTTTTACGTCATCCACCTTTACAGGATGAACTGCAGAATTCTTCGACTAACCGAATTGGAATGAATTATTATTCGTCTTTCAGTAACATTTTCCTAAATTGTGTAATAAGTTGTTCCATCATTCTGAATAAAAAAATACGATATATAAAGTATTTTCAACTAGAAGGGGGTGAACTGGCATATTGGAAAAGCTAAAGAAGGAAGAACTGCAAGGAGAAGGAAAATTAAAATATTGGATCATATTATTTGAACATTTTTCTTTTTTATTAGATAATCATACCAGCTCTTTCAGATAATATAGGGAGCGGTGGAAAACTTGACAGTTTTAGTCATAAAACTAAACGACTCCCCTCGTATTTGCTCATAAGAATTTATTAGTGTGTTAATTTTTGAATATAATAATTATTAAACGGAAAATGTTGGATGTTCTCGATTTTCAACCTTAAATATTTTTGTGCACGGTTTCATCGACAGTATTCGTTCCAACATTTTCTCAATTCTCCCCTCCCTCTTCACGACCATCAATCACGCGATTCGGTGCTTTTAAGTTAAAATTTTGTTCGGAAAATTTGATTTTTTGTTAAATTTTATTAAAAATATTAGGCAAATGAAAGCAAATTGTAGTTTATTTTACGCCACATAAAATCCGCAGATAATAAACGTGCTTTCTTTCAAAAATTAATAATGGAAAAAGTTTTCCATTTATTGCGTGACTAACTTTACACGATAACTATAATTCATTATTTCATTCTGACTTTAAATATTGATATATCATCTTGAGCGGTTATTTTGTAGTGTTTTCAGCTAATTTCGCTCTTATTCTATCATTTTTCCGTTGATAAATTATCGTTCCGTCACAAAATCTTTTAAATTTGTCGTTTTTAAACATTTGGTGCGCACTTTCAACAGCTGCGGTGGTAAATCGAAAACTGTTAATTGAAAACCTGTTGATCGGAAAGAAAAAATGTCTTGTGTAAAATTTTGTTTTGTTTATTTAAATTTTTCTTGCGATTTCTTCTTGGGTTTTAACACGAAGGGTCGTTTGTTTCGGGATCGCCTTGGTTTGGTGTACTGGGTGCTTTATTTCTGTAAAATATTAAAATTTCGATAAGAGTTTGTTATCCAACAAGATGTATATGTCCGGGTGTCGGAGTATATCCCTCGGGACGTCCGGCCAGTGAGGGTATTGATTGTGCGCGGTCTCCACAAGCCAAGCGACCCGCCACTTGGCCGTTTTCCACCCCCATTTGTACTCCTCTCAGCCGGATCTTGCATCTTGCTTTTGTAAACAGCACCAAACACTATTCCACAGTCAACTGGGCGTAGAGATTCTTATCATGCCACCCCCACATACCACTTAGCACTTGGACGCGCCGAATTATCCAGTTCATACCGCTACAGGATAGCATTATCCTGAATCCTGAGAACCGTTAGAACATACAGCTTCCCGAGATGTAGTTATGATTTACTCGCTATAACTTTGATAACCGAATTACGATTAAATTTTACTTCTTGAATTGTTAACCGCTTACCTCGAGCTACTGAAATTTAATTAAAGCTCCTCCAAGTTAATGATGTACCACGTTATTCTTTTTCATCGCATCTTTTTTCTCCATGTTTTTATTTCCCAAAATAAATTGTTGCAAATGGAAAAATTGCTTTCTTATCTATGTTCCATTATTTGATTTATTCTACCTCTTTGGAAACGTAAATTACAGTACATACATGTTGAGATTCTCCAACACACGCAATTGATTGATGTAACATGGCGCCAAATCTTTATTGATCCAAAAATAGATAAACCTAAAATTGTTTCATTACTTTAGTTCATTGCAAAATTGTAGGGCATATTATTTCTTCGCTTCATAGTTGAAATGTTATAGTTGAAGCGTTTGACAAAATTAATTACTCTTTGTTGTAGCAAATCTTTTGAGGTTTTAGGTAAAACGTACAGAGAAATTAATTTTACTTATGTCAAGTTTGTTAATGACTAAAGTTGAGCTTAACTAAAAGAGGTGTAAAGGACTAACTCGAAAAAGATTTACTCCTACTTGCAAATTAAATGAAAACCATAAGGTGTTGTTTTGAATTTTCCAATCTTTATTTTATTGAACCCAATTATTCGAAATTGAATGAAGAGAAGTTTAGTTTATATTCATGAGTTTGGAAGATGTAAGAGTTGATTTTACGATGGTTAGGGGAAGTAAACTTCAAAGACAGAAAATTAAAAATCCTTCCTACCAGAAGTTTTCCGAAGGAATCCAATTATGTGGATATATTCCAATATATCTCTTGGATATTCAATAAATTGGCAACAATCAATGTTTTATTTCTTTGGCTCCATTCTGTATATGAATATCGTTCCCATTCGCGGTTATTACATGGTGTCAGGTGTTTGTCCAAGTACTTTCCTCTTTTTTTTTGTAAATCCAACTTTTAATTTAAAAATTTGAAACGACAGGGTGTCGGTTATTGGAAATCGAAACGGAAGTGGTATCATTTAAACTGCCGGAATCTTCAAATTGAAAACTACTACCTTAAGTAAATATTGGCACCACTACTTTTACAGTTCTAATATCGCAGCTCCAACTGCATAATATTTGACGAAACGGAAAGTTTCATTTTCATTTCATTGATCGACGAAAGATTTAAATCGCAAATATTTAGTCAAATTGTATTATTTGTTATGAAAAAAGGAAGGATAATCATTTATATTATGAACTATGGAATATTATGTTTATTTACTTGTCAGTTTGTAAGACATTCATTAAATTATCTCTTGATAACATTTGCATCAAATCATGAACATGTAGTTTGGTTCACGTGATCTTACTTGCATTATAACGGTTGTGTCTGTCACTATCTAATTTGAATAAAGAAAACAGCACTAGAGCAGATTCTCACGAGTAGAAATTCATCAAACACGTCATCACTTTATCGTTTTCTTCGTGTCTGATTGCGAGTAAAAATAATTTTATAGTTTTGGCAAGAATATACATCGCATATAGTACTCAATTACTGTAAATAATAAATTATTGAGAATCGAAATGATCGGTATAAAGCAGATATCCTAATATTTGAACAATAAAATTAACTGCTTTATGTGTGCAAACTAGCGAATAAATTATTCATCAATAGGATTTTGTTCCATTATTTAATCACGTTATGTATTTTTATTGTAATACGCAAGTTTAATGTTACTGTAGAATAACCGTCTGCGACTAATGATGCATTAACTTCATTCATTTATACCAGATGTTCCTAATTGAATTGTATCTTATATAATAAAGTCAAGTACAGCTTTACCTGGTCAAAAATTTTATCTAAAGTTTCTCTACCCAAAAATGGGAAATCGCTTTAAATTTCAAAAAAAATCACCTTCGGCGCTATTTGAAAACACTCCTCGAACCTCTTGTTCTCTGATTTGATTTTTGGAATGATCCCGTTATATTTACAACGGGATTATAATCTTATGTTACAATTGGCTTTTTTTGATATAGGGCGACTAGCCTCAGTTCCGAGAGCTGGAATTTCCTGAGTTCCTTCACAGGAGTGGTTGTCTGACAACAACTAACTATATAAACAAATTGTTGGTAATTGATGGACGCCTATCAAAATATTAACAATTGAACCACAAATGTTTTGTTAATGCTATGTGAATTACCACACAACATTTGGTTATCTTGATAATATCTCAGAAATTGGATTCACCTGTCGTATTTAATTGTCAAAACTTTAATTCTTATTTTTACTTTTTAAACTTCAAGAGAAACGTTATTATTTTAGATACACATACTTTTTAGTGATGGAATATACTAGAGCTCTCGTGATTGCGACTATAGCTAGTTATCACGCTACGAAAGAAGTCCAATTATTAGGTTAAAATTTTACCTAACTAAAATTAGGAATGAAAATTGCTAATTTCAAGTGACTTCCATTAAAATGTCTAACAGTTTTCTAATACATACCGTAACTTAAAACAAATAGACGTCTGAATTCCTATTTCCGGATATCATTAACCTTGGTTTCGAACTTGAGCATATACAAGGAGGTTCAAAATAAATATGCTAATTTAAAATTGACATCAGAAAAGATGTCAATAATTAAGAATATAGCAATTATGATATTTATATTATGATGCCATAGTTGTTCGGCCTTCGCCCTCACTCTAGAGAAAGTCATAGTAAAATTTCGAATAATAACAAAAAATAATAATATTACAGTTGATATTAATTTTAAAATTTTATTTCTACATTATAACGTACATTTTCGGTTGCTGTTTTCAAATAACTCGAAAATCGCATACGATTTTCTGATAGGATAATATGGAAGTTGATGAAAATAGTTCACTTTAAACCGAAGCAAAATAGTCAGGCTATTTGACTACATTTAATTGTTACCACATGGACCAAACTGAAGCCAATACTAATTAGCAATTTGCATGAAAGGTTCAATGGTGAAAATTATACCAGAATAGTCATAAAGGTCGAAACAGCTTCAACTAACAATATCTCACCAAATGAAAAGCAACAATAAAATTAATTACAAAATAAAGTGCTTTTTAGAATAGAAATATAATATTTTTTTTCCTAGGTATAAAAGCGAGTAAATTTTAAGAAAACACAAGTTATTATTTTTGTATGATTCCGTGATTTTACAAAGCTTCTAACCAATAATAAAACGTCTATTAGCACAAACAAGCCAATAGAAATCGTCCGTTAGTTTTAACGGTTTGTTAAAAGTTTTATTTAAATCATGGGTGAAATTCGCAACCTCAATTAGTCGCACTTAACAATTAACGTGTTAAGGACGTTCATACATGAGGCTTGTTAGTAGATAAAATTATTTTTTTTACTGAATTGTGTAGTTCAATTATGTTGCTTTTGGATTCTCTAAAAATAAAAACCTGTAACCGATAATTTCAAAGAGTAATTATTGATTAAAATTCAAATTTTTAACATAGGATCTTATGGAGAATAGAGTTTTCGTGTATTTAAAATTATAAAAAACAATATTATTCAAGTAGATATCGTAATATATAATGTTTATAAATATTCTTTAAAGTATATAGTTTATATAATTGCATTAAAAACAGGGTGTTACCGAACATTTCAATTAATTATTAATTATTTTCATAAATAAAACTAAAACTATTTTGTTAGGTTAGTCGTCATAATAAAACTGGCAACAACGCACAATAGAACAGTGACGTTTTTTTATGTTTTGACAAAATGACGAAATTTATGTTTTTGGGAAACAAGACACCATGACTGTTTCTAACATTATAATGATTATTACTATTCATAACTGATAGTAAAACTAATAATTTATGTAACTGTCAACAAAACAACTCGATACACTGACATACAGTTCTAGTATTTTTTATTTGAAAACAGCGGTGTAGCCAAATTTAATACGTAATTTAAAACAAGTCAAATTAATTACTAATTAATAATACTGATATTTTACAATAAATATCGAAAAAGTATTTCCGATATTCAAAACAAATTAATAAATCATTATATGATTTTGGATATATTTGAAAATTTTTCCAAAGCCCTAAATAAATTTCATAACAAATTAGTACTCAATTGATTTCAAAGTCGCGTTCGTACGTCCTTAAGTATAATTTGTTCTCACGTTGTTCACACCCGGGTTTAATTTTAAATTACGTGGTGCTGCCATCTATTAGATTCATTTAGTATTTGTTGTTTTGTGGTATTTTTTTGCATTCAAGTTTATCAATATTTATTTGAGTAACATTTAAAATCCAAATATTTTTTCCCTTCCATTTGTGGGCTTAACATATTGACGTTTAACCTTTCAAAATGCCGTGCGGTTTGGCGTTAAATACACATAACATCAAAAATCGATAATGAGCTTGTTCTATTTTCTATCCGCCTAGATGATTAGGGCTACATATGAAACTGTAAACTTTGATAACTATGATTCCATCTAGAAATTTTGATCTGAAAGACTGGTAAATTTGAAGAGGATGACCGCCCAGTAAATATGTAGCTTTAGGCATTGCTCGTCAGCCATTTCCAAATGTTTGCATTCATTTATTCGAACGATTCAAAAAGAAGGGCATATGGATTCCGCATGAAGTTTAAAAAGCAATAAAGATCATGGGTAAACCCTGATTTAACCTTCGACATTAACTCCACAGGGGAAATGGTTTGGTATCTGATGGAATTTCAAGAATGGTTTGGAAGAAAAAAGGAGACAAGGTGGTCGCAAAATCACCTTGCTCACGCTGGAGCTCATCTTCGTATTAAGCTGGAAACGTCTTCGATTTGACTCAGATATGGCCTCTTCTGATTACCAGCTATTCTGATGATGTAGCATCATTTGGCTGATGTACTCTTCAGGTCAGACGAACTACGAAAAAACATCGAAGACTAGCTTTTCTCAAAGTCGTCAACTTTCTATCATGAAGAAATTCAGAACCTACTTCAGGGAAACCTTCAAAATGATTATGTTGGGAAAACAATTTACCTGTGCCAATATCTCTTCCTCCAGATGATAATATTGGTCTTTCAATTTTATTGTTTGTACCAATTAATCCACTTCCACTGAGTACTTGATGGATGAGAAAAATCTCATAAAAACATGGAACATTCTGTATGGAATCGGCAAAACACTGTTGGCATTCGGGTGCCAACTACCCTGACGCGTCCATGACGACAATCAGAACAAGAATGATAGTTGAGAAATTAAATTCTTGAATTGAAAACTAATTCATTCAATCAAGTAGTAATCGTGAATGTCTCTAAAGTAACAATCAATTACTATGAGAAAAATGTATGAAGTGTGAAAGATGTTACGTGACAAAGAGATAAATCATAAAATTAGAGAGAAGTTAATGCACCGGAAAGCTAACTAGCTACTACTGCAACTAAAGAAAATTGAAATATTGGATAGAAAACGGTTCGTATAACGAAAAGGTCCATAAATAATAAATTCGGTTCTTGTAACCAGTAGAAGATAAAATATTTACACGATGGGAGTTGGAAAGAAAATTACAATATGCTTGAACTACCACAGAAATCGTTAATAGCTAATTTAGAATTTTAGAACGACGTTTACGTAAGAAGTTATTTCGCGGCACAATACTTCGGATGAGCCTGAACAATCACAAAAATGCAGTAGTAAATTTGGTATAAAATGTTGAGTACTCCTGATTTTTAAGCATTTTTTGTGAAACTTGTTTAAATAATTACATAATTAGGAAATAAACTAAACAAACGTGAGTTGTCGTTAGATATTGAATTTTGTAAATCACGAAACTAGAAAGGAAGTTGCCTGCATTGCAGGTAACTGTAGTATAAATTCGGTGGAAACTGATTGAGAGAAAGTAAATCGATTGTAGTGGTCACTTGTACTTGTTATTATCATATTTTATTAAATCTTGAGGCTATAATGTTTCACTCTCTTATTTATGAGTTAACCTTGATCACAACTTGGGTTCCAAGTATCCAATGCTTATGGAGTTGATACCAGTATCAGAAAAAAAAACAATAGGAAGTTACGTAACAAGGTTTGAATACATTTGAAATAAAATAGGTAGTTGCCAAACTGTTGGTTAGAAGCTAATGAACGTTAATTTCTGCGTTCTTTAAATATGCAGGAAAGAGGGGAGGCATTAACTGTAGAAATGTTGATAACGTTGAGCTGGCTAAATAATACACCCACGAAATAACAGTTTACACATTAAATATTCCATAGCGTTCAATGAAATTATGAAATTAATTATAATTTTCTACAAGCTGAACCTGTCGTACTCATAGAATTTCTACAATCAACAGTGGGCAGTCAGCACGCCCGAGGCGCACGCCAGTGCAATGATCTCCAACGTGACCGCTCGCTGCACATACTATGCGAACAAAGAGGAAACGGTAATACCCTCTTCTTGGTTCATCCAGATCTTCTTTGCCTAACGTACTCGAGTGATATTAATATTGCATACTTGTTACTAACTGTACACTACATCCTAGCTATACAACATACACTTGCTATAAGCTTGCTCTTCAACTCGACGACGACTGGTCAACAACACCACATATAATTATTATTATCAACCAGAATATTAAGCTAACTATTTTTATCCATTAAAAACTTGTAATTGAAGACTTGCTATTTTTTACTATCTGGTATTTATGGCTTAATAAAATCTGTATTTTTTTTTTCGACTCTCCGTTAAGACCCATAGGTATTAGGGCAAATGTTTTCTCCATGTCAATGCACCAAATCTACTTACTGGTTAAATTTTTTGCGCTACTTGACGTACACCATTATAAATAACTGTTTATATGGAAATTAGTTTTTTTGCATTTACTATAATAATATCTTCTAGTTTGTGTTACTATGAGGTAATTGTTGATAATGCTTAGTTAACTCGGCTGCATTAAAAATTGCAGAACAAATTACTTCAGCATTCCTCGACTCCGTATCATGAATACTTACATTACTTTTGATAGATTTGTTCTTCCCCAAATGGAATTTAATATTGGAAAATATTTGGGCTGTCATTTTCCAAACTTAAATTTTCACGATATTATAGTCCAAATGGAATGAAATTAGAAAAGTCGTATTACAAAACACTACCAAGTGAACTGCCAATTCTATCATTAATTTAAGCCTTTTTTCTTGGACACAAATTTTGGGTTGAGTCATAGCTTCCAGGGAGATGACTTATTCAATATTTTTACGAAATTTATTTCATTCATTAAAACTGTCTTACAACATTTGCTTTTTAATGAATCAAATAGGAAGCGATAAACCAAAAATAGATACTATTTCAGTGACTTATCAAGACCAGATTAAATAATTCACACACTTTTCCTATCACAATCGGACGTACGTTTCACTAATCTAATTCATATTGGGTCATAACGGATTCATGTATTTTTAGAATCATAATTGACTTGGTTGAACTTACCGTTGATTATCTGGATTGCAAGTTAATGGAAGGCAGTTATATTTTTTTCTCTCATTTTGATTTCAATTAAGGGTCTTTGACTTTCTACCAATTATTGTTCTATCCGGTCATTCGTTATTCTTCGATAATTTTCTATTTTTGTTGATCATTTGTTTTTAGGTTCTCTAGTGATAGCTTATTGGAATATTTTTCCATTGAAGATGAAGGTACTAGTTTGGATTACTGAGAAAGCTATTACTACAACCTTATATATTTGGTGGACGTTAACGGTTGATCCCCATCCTCAACTTTGGCCCTGTAGAACGTATGTGGTAGAGAAGGACGTTTTCTCAGTGATTTGTAATGAACTGCAGGGAAGCATCCCTGTTCCAAATTACAAAATCAAGGAGTTGCGGCTAAAATAGCAAAAAAATTCAATATCCCAAAAACTTTTTTGAAGGACGAACAACAGTACAATTTTTATAATATCCTGCTTACTCGAAAAACAAGACTGAGGCAGGACATTTGGCGATTTTAGTCACGTGACAGGTAAATTCCCATACAATATACCACAAATATCTGATTAGTTGTGTCTGCCTCGAAGTCCGATCAGTTCATAAGCGAAACTTACCATTATTCATTTTAATTATTTAACAAGTGTAGCTAAATGTAATGCAAGTAATGCACACAATTAGAAAAATAATACTAATAGATGAATTGGCCGTTCCCACGTCGATTCTTTACTTCAACTACCAATTCAAGCCCTGGGGTGAATTCAGACCCCATCTGCAATAGAAGGAGTGCTCTGATGTCGAAAATAGGAAAGTTCCAGCTCCAAGTATCATGGTGAATATCAAAATTGGGAAAATCATTTACCATTTCAAAGGAGCCAAATCCGCTGGGAACTGACTGCCACATAGAAACTTGGAATGTTGACCAGCCCACCTTTAGCCTTAGGAACACAATCTGTTGCTTCAAATCGTCAACCATCTCGTAAAAGTGCAATAAAAAATGATCGCTGGAAAAATAAAGTTTAAATGCCACCACGGTGATAAATCCTATTACTCACTCAGCCATAAACCAAACCAGCACCTACTACAAACTTTCCACCAAGAAGCCATTCATAAATTATTATTATTGATAAATTTATCCTAAAATAATGAAGGTAAAATAAAAATAATCACTCCATTTAAGCACGAATTTGAGGCTTCAATAAACGTAAAACGAACGAGAACACAGAAATAATGTTGCTTTCGTCTAACAATTGGTGGTGCTGCAGCGGTTGATTTTTTATGTATGTACAGAGTGCAGTGTAATTTCAAAAATTAATTGAAATTGATTTGACGTCTCTTGGTTCTTTGCAAATTAAATTATGAAATTGTTAAAACCTGACGTTGAGTTGAAAGCCAACGTCAGAATAAAATTTCCTCAAGGCCTTCCAAATTACCAAAAAATGCAACCATGTAACTTCTGATGCCATCTTCTTCGACGCACACCATGTAAAAGAAGGTGGAATTCTGATTAATTTGAATAAATATTCATATTCAAGCATAGAAGGAGATTTTATATAGATAATAATTTGTAGCATTCTAATTCAATTATGAGAATATAGAATTATCTAATTGTTTAATTATCAAAATAATTGTAGCGGATAGATAAACAAAAGGGCTATGAAATAACAAGGTTGAATCTATGACAAGTTTAAAATATGGCTGGAACATCCATCCATTTGCAATTTACCACAAAAACGAAATCCTCATTTTGAAACCGAATGTACCAAAGGAAAACCAAAGGAAGGTGGGGAAGTCCAGGACTCAAATATTAATCAATCAATACGTTAGTCGTCACGTGCATTAAATTTAACTCACACTAACATTAAAAACAATAGACTATTTTTAAGGCGGTCTACGTGTTAACAAGTTTTCAAATAAAGAAATTCTGAATGACTTAACAACATAGAACTTGCTGCTTAAAAATAACCATCCTCAAATTAATGTTCTCTCCTAGTTCAAAAATATGTACAGCAATTGCAAATCAACTCACTCCGTGTAGTATAATACGGTATAATCCTTCTGGTATACCCCTATGTCTTTTTCAGATTTGTTATCTTAGCTAAAAATATAAGAACTTCACGTATGTACATAAAATTAACAAAGATTCAATCACTTGCAACGCTCTTGCTTCCATGTATCATTCCAAATGAAATTTCCATTGCAGTTTTTCTAGCTGGTACTATTAATTACATAAAAATTCCCCAAGGTTATTCAACGAAGATTGTCAATGCTTCACACACCATTATAAAAATGGAATGTGGAAATAAGTAATGAAAACAATGTGATTTGATCTACTTTTGCACTGAAGTAAGTTATGCACTAGGGCAGGGGTGGCGAACCTTTATGTATCAACGTGCCATTTTTTCTAAAGAAATGTTTAATGAGGCCATAGACGTGCCATCAGATAATTAAATATAATATTTAATAGTGTATTTTTTTATCGGTGGCGTGCCCAAAATATTGTGTCGCGTGCCATCAATGGCACGCGTGCCATAGGTTCGCCATCACTGCACTAGGGCATTTAGGAATCATAACTCAAAAAATTACAAAAGTGGACTTGATCCACTCCTACTAGGATCCTAAAGTCCCCTTTCAAAAATTTCCACTATCGTCAGGATTGCCAACTTTTGATTTTCACCTAAACAAGTATGCATGGTGCGGTGCAAAAGAAACTAACAATCAGATTGCCACAATCTTTTCTTGCTACATAAAAACTAATCGAACAATAATTGAATAAATTTAATCAATTAAGGATAATCAAGTATATTTAATTCATTTTGAATCAACTTTCAACATGGTATGTCATCATCACCGGCATGTATGTAAATGCATGTCAACACCGGCAAACCAAAAACGGAAATTAATTGAAAAAAAGATAGTTGGAAAAATTTTATAGAAAAGTAAGCAACAAAGAACAGCTTTTCATTCTTTTGTTTGCTCGGTAGATCGGACACGTATTATGCATTAAATTTTAAGTGACATATATTTTGTCCGTCTTTCGAAAGCTTTCGTAAAGCTTTTATCCCAACATAAGTTTGGCTAAATTCTAGCTTAAATCAATAGATCAAATCGAAGTAGAAGGACGTTCGGTATGTTAATCAACATTGACACCTTCTTCGCCAGCACAATTTTCTCCATGCAAAAATTTATATTAAATTATAAAACATGTTTAGATTTTAGTTATAATTTCCGTTATCGCAAATGAAATTTCGCGAGGCTATGATTGCTCCATTATTGAACCTATCTTTTAATATTGCTTTCCCAATTCGATTAATGGAAATTACTTTGATTTATTTTATCGTGTAATTGGTTTTACGTTTGTATTTAGAACGATGGAATTCGACTACAGCTTCTTTAATTTTCGCGCAGTTTTATTTATTCGTAACCGCAACTCTCAAAAATGGGATGCTTTCAAAGGAAAAATTTGAAAATTTCCACGTGCCGATGAAAACCGATCGGTTATATTAGGAATGTTTATTTTTGAAGTTTTTCGTGAACTGAACAGCGTTGTCTTTTGAATATTACAAAAACGGTGCTGAATATGTTACGTGGGAATTCATGATTTCCTGTTAATTTTTTTTCGAATGTTTTTCTTTTTAACATCTGTTAATTTTGTATTGAACGAACAATTGCTGCGTGAACTTGTTAAAATGTGTTGAGAAGGCACGCTTATAGCATGAGTCCATGATCAACTCGCGATCCGCCTCATACACCCGCACTTCAGATTAATTTATGTCACGTTTTGTTCATCTTTCTCTAGTAAACGGGAACCTCCATAGGCATCTTCGTTATTTTACTGATAGAAGTCGAACTCGTGCGGAAGGCAACCAGCAACGTTGTTAGTTAACACACAAGTTCATTTCCTGTCCGATGACTTCATAATTTTACTTACGGTTTAAGTGATCGCATTTTTAACTTCTATAAATAATTTAATTTAAATTAAATCGTAGGATATGAGTTATTGAAAATTATCCATCCTCATCAGCGAATAGTTCTATCATGAAATCAGCACGAATCTTCAAGTCGATTCATCCATGTAAAATATTTATAGGATCTACCATGCAATGAATATCGCTTTATTTGTGTCCTTCTTTATTTAGACATGGAAAACAACGTTTCCAATTACAATTAGAAAAAAAGCGAATCAAATTTAAGATTTTGAAATTTTAGAAATTTAAATAATATTCTTATATTATTTTTAATTTTAGTGTTTTTGCACGATTTCTGAATTGTGCCTGATAGGAATCGAATAAAGGTTAAGGTTTAGTTAACCAAATTTGATACTTTTAACCTTCAATTTTTTAACTTCTTTAAAAAAAATTAACAATTTTAACAGAAAATAAAGAAGTTACCAACTAAAATTAGATGTAAGTGTGCAAGCAAAGAACTTCTTTTGAATTTTTCAAACCAGGAATGTTAATAGCTTTTATGCTCAATTTGATAAAATAAGTTATTTTTTGAACCATTAATTTTTATTGTTTAAAGAAGTAAATAGTCAGAAATTTAAAACTAATAAACTGTTTTCGTGTTATCGATTCACTGTATATTTTTGTTTTACACTTTTAAAAATAAAATTATCTCATTATCCTTCATATGAATTAAGTACAAGGTTATCATAAGTATTAGTTTTGTCTGGAATATTAAAATATACCAAGCGTGTTCAAAAATAATTGTTGTAAGGAAATTTTTGTTTGATAAATCTAAAGATTGATGACGAATCCATTTAGACTATATTTTATCAGTTTATTTTCATAATGTGTTGAGAAACTGGGTTTTACTCTTAATGGAAAAATATCGTTTGGAAAAATATACCAAAATAATAATTTCAGATTTTAGAATTGAGGATAGATTTTTTTCTTTTTAAAGAAAATTAAGGGAACTAAAGAACAGCTAAATTTTTAATCTCCTTGATTCAAAATTTGATTTGAGTCGTAGATAAAATTGAAGTTTCATTTATTCTTCAAAGGAAATATTGCGTTCTATTTTTTATTTCTTGAAGTATTTTTAATTCATGGATTGTTTGACTTGATGGTTGCATTTGAGCTTATTAGTGTGAAAATATATCTGTGTGCCACACGTGAGCGCCAGATGAATTAATTAAACCTACAGAAAAATAATTTTTTCATCAATAACTTCAAAATAATCTAAAATTCCAACGCCAAGGCATAAAAGACACAAAAGATCATACGGGAGGGACCCAATCTTGACCAAAAATAACAACTCGCACTGAACCTACTTCTATTTAGTATAATTTTGTAATTAAACTACAGTTTCCAAGTAAGTTTTTAGAACTTCTAATGGTAATTTTTCCAAAAATTCTCCAACTTCGCTCAACTGAAGCAGATGTAATTACCAAAACAATAGCCAAGTTGAATCAGAATGGAAAAAGTCTTAAAGCTTGGTAAATTTACCTGCAAAACATCTAATTGATCTCTAGCGAATAAATTTCGTAATTAGAGTAAGGTCTAGCTCTACAGTCTGACACTGTTAAGTGTCAAATTTTAGTCAACATCAAGTACTTTGAATGGAATTTGTTTTATTGGTTTAATTAATTCATCTGACGCCCAAAACATTTATGGATAATTCACCAATAATGAGTTCTATTGTAATCGGAAACTTGCCTATTATAGGAAATATTATAATTATTTAATATACAGGACAGTAACTGGTGGGGGGGGGGGTTACAATGCCCCATCACCGACCAAGATCAATTTTCTTCAAAATTTTCCTTTCTTCCTTATGTAATGCGGAAGTAATTTTTCTGCAGTTCAGTTTATTGCATTGTGCTGCCTCTTTGCACTTATTGGCCTTGTCTCGATGCTCTCGGAGATTTGCGTTCCCGAAAGGAGCGGTGCCTGCGTCGCTGTTCTTTCTTCGAATTCTGACGGTGGTTAGGACTAAATTACTCATCCAATGTTCGAACCGCCCCTGTGATAATTGGCCAACTTGCTAGTTTAAGTCTTAAATTTACAACTGGAAGGGGTCAAGGAAGCTGCACTCCCAATATACTCTATAAAGCCAAAGATGCTATGCTATAATAATATACAGTGCAATCCGCTTCAAGTGAACTTCAAAATATCAGTAGATTGGTTCATATAAGATCGCATCTACTATTTTCGCGTTTTATTCTGGATTTTTGGAATAGAAAATTTTTAATGATAAGGAAATTTTAGGTGCGCCCCCTAATTTTTACTTGGACCCACCCCCTTCTGTTTCTTCCGTTATTAGGTAATGGTTCCTCCTATTTTTCACATTCCCCCATTGTGATCTTCCCTTTTCTCCCGCTTTTATGTTGCGGGAGGGAAAGTGATAATTTTATAAATATTATATTTAAAAAATTTGCAAATGCGAAAATAATGTAATTCTTGGTTTGCCAAGAAAATGCGTGTAAATGCAAACATAGGGCATGGAAATGTTTCTATTAACATAATTTGGTTTAAATGTTTTGAATGGGACTATTAATTCTCTTCTTTCGGAATCATTTAGTTGATGGAATTTTATCAATTACAGCAGGGGTGGCAAATATCGGTCTACGGATCTGTTCTTCGTTTTAAACTTGAAAATATTTTTAAAAAAATTACCTGCAGCGGTTTTTGGGGGTCGAGTTAATTGCAAATATCTCAAATGTCCTTTTTAAAGTTTTTTAACTAATTTTCACCCCGATCTTTTGCCGAAAACAATTGCCTATCTCTTAGAGGATGCAAAAATATCAACATTTAATTACCCCTAGTCAGTGTTCTTAATTTTATCACTGCTAACTAAGATTTGAAAGAGCATACATTTTATTCTATTCGTACTAAAATAAGTATTATTAAATCTCCAGTTCCTCTAAGGACTACATATTTATTTATTTTTTATTATATTGTTATTGCTTTTTCAACTTATTTGCATCATTAGGGAGATTTGAAAAATATGCTCATATCTTTGAATGTTGTTTCTGTAGATCCACATCAAATGTAATAAAACGTAACGAAAATACTTGATTTTTGTGATACCATTCATCTTCAGTAAGAAATAGCGATTTGAAAAGTAATTTTGGTAAAGTAAAATATATCATAATCGTCCTTTCGTCCTACACGCCTGACGTGTTTAAGGACTCGATGTAGTTTTTTATATGAAATGATCAGTACGAGTTGAGAATAAATAATGTAAAATATTTACATAAAGAAAAATATTAATTAGGTACTTATATTTTACATTTTAAATCAAATGCGAAGACATCCATTCACCTTGACATTGTCCCTATATACTGCATTGCGATTTTATATCGTAATAAATGTACAGTAGACTCCTGTATAACGCGATTTATGTACTGGTAAAATAAAAACATAAAAAATGTAGCTTTATAAATGTTGAACCAGTTAACCATAAGCTTTAAAGCTGCTTCCAGGGTGAAAGCAGGTTTACCGGTGCCGGCTTACCAGCTCATTTCTCTCCAATGTTAATTAATGTAACCTAGGACAAACGAAGCTGGCAACCGAACAGATATTTTAATGCAAAGATAGAAGCGGGTAAACCTGATCGGAAAGAACGGAACCTTACCTGCATTTTTAAAAAACAAACTAGATTGTATAGTGGTAATGTAATTATGTTAAAGAGAGTACAAAAGTTCAGGGCCGGATTACCACTTTTTTATTTTATTACGCAAATAAATGTTTCAAAGTAGCAAAATTTGTAGCCGTTTCATACTTTGAAATAGAAAACGTTAATTTCGTTTCTATCCCTCTCTACTAGATATATAACATTTTAATCTTTTAATTTAATTGATATGTTAGCAAGGTTCCTTTTTTGGAAAATAAAATCTTTAAAAAAAATTGTATGAATAAATATTACCGCGATACTTCGAAGTATGACGTACAACACGACGCGTCTGTTAATTATCCATTTACTTGTTCCAATAATTTTTTATAGTCTATTTATTCTAGAAAAACTTAATTTTTTTCCGTAAATTTATTTTAGGGGAATTACTTTTAGCATCAATTTTAAGAAGCGTGAGAAAAATACACTGAAATTTATCCTAAAATAATAATGAAACTTACCTGTGGTTAATGTTTAAAAATTAAATATCGTTAAAAAAGCTCCAATTTCCTCAGGGTTTTCTTCAAATCAAAACAATCTGGGTTTCGTTACGTTTTCACTTCATTAACCTTTTCCATCTCCGTTTCGGATTCACGGAAAAAAAATATTTCTTCTTTCAAGATTTGTTTTTTGTTTTAAATAATTTGGGCTACAAAGGGTTAGAACCACAACCGAGACGTAAAAAAATCTAATCTACATAATTATGTATTTAAGATGGAAAAAAATTTCTTAGCAAATTTACGAAATTCTAATACATTTTGGACGTTTTTATCTATTTCTTGCGTAATAAATTCTCCAGTTTTTTATTATGTTACTTACGCACTAACTGATTGAAGTTGATATAAACCCGCGGCGCGGCGTCTTAATTAAATTTTGATGTTATTTATTTTGAATTGGTTTCAATAATTTATAAAAATTAATATTCCAGAAAATATTATCATAATTGAGCACAAATCAACCTTGACATCGTAAAATATAATAAGTTTAATTTTTAGTTAAAAATAATTTTAAACCAAAAAATATTATTCGTAAATATCTTACAATAATCACTCCGATATGTTTAATGTTAAGATTGATGCAAATTATCAACACTTGATGACGGGCTCATTATTTATTCATAATATTGATTTATTTTAGCCAACGAAATAACGTTTACAATTTAATTAAAAGTTGTGGTATAAATTGTGTAGCAGTTTATTCGATAATTTTGTATTCTATTTCTTTATTAAATCAAATTTTCAGGTATCTGCAGGGCAGCATCTCCAATTAAGCGGGGACCTGAAAGGTAACGTCTCCATTGCCACCCAACAAGGCATGTATTTCAACCAACAATCGCCAGCAAGTAATTTAAGTTCAAATTCTCAACAAAATCAATCGAATCAACAACAAAATTCCACACCATCGAATCAACAATCATCCCAACAACAAAACCCCATGAATCAACATCAATCTGCGAGTCAACAAAATCAAGGGTTACATTCGTCAGGCCATCAATTATCGAATCCACAAAATGCTAGTCAATCGCAATACGGCAATATGTCAGCTAATGATTTACACGGGAGCGGAATGTCTGGAATCATGAGCGCGGGCAATATGGGAGGAGGAATGCCTTCGATGGCGGGTCACGGTGTTGGACCCAATCAACACCAAGTTGGAATGGGAGGTGACATGTACTCTCTTTCGCAATCTCAAACGATTAATTTTACGCAACAGTCACTTCGAAGGGTGAATCCACCAAGCGGTTAGAAGTTCAAAAGTGTTATTTAATCAAATCTAATGAAACTGATTTTAGGTATGGCAAATCCAATGGGACCAAACGGAACGATGAATTCAAATGTCGGAATGGGACCAGGCGGCCCTCTAAACTCCGGTGGTGGAATGGGATCGGCAGTTCCTATGGGTAACGCCATGGGATCGCGGCACATGACACCACAGACTTTAGAACAACAAAAGCTACTTCAACAGCAACAAATGTTACGAGCACAGGCTCTGATGCAACAGCATATTGTTCGACCGCCACCTCCTGAATATAAGGCGAGTGCGGGGATGATGCAGCAAGGCATGCAATCACGGTATGCTCCAACGAGACGAGTACCCCAGACCATGCCCCCTTCGGGTCCAATGATGCGTTCACATAATATGTATGTGATGCAGCAACAACAACAACAGCAACAACACATATCTGCGCGGAACATGTATCCTAGGCAACAGGGTCCAATGGGAGGAAACGAATCTCTACCCCAACATGGTAGTGCTGAATGGAGGCATTTAGTCATGAATCAACCACAAAACGTCAATTTTAATCCGCAAATGAGGCCTAATTATCAACATCAAGGTGGTGGTAAGTGAACATTTTTTTCTTTGGGTTTTTTAAAATTAATTATTTTTTTCCTTTCTTGTTTTTAGGTGCCGGATTTAACATGAATACGGGAGGCAATATGACAATGAGTGGTTTGCAGCATCAGCAAATGAGGGTGCAACAACAGCAAGGTATGGTTCCAGGTGGTTTATCCAGTCAAGGTATGAATCAGGGAATGAATCAAGGAATGGGACAAGGGCCAGTGCAAATGAATAACTTAAATCAACAGATGATTAATCACATGCAGCAACAACAGGTTATGATGCAGCAACAAAATTCCGCTTCGGTGAGTAACCCAATAAACATAAAAATATGCATATAAGTAAATTCTTGGGTTGAGAAATAAATGTGATCAAGACAATAACTTATCTATCGAAAGCCTATATTACAAAATCAATTTTATTTTATTAAAAAATATTTATTGTATTTTAAAACACTAATATATAATTCAACATCATAACTTCCTATTTCAATACTTTTTATGTTCAAGTAATAACTAGATATATAAATAATATAAAATATTAATATTTTAATTTAAATTATTAATTGGATAATGTTTTACAATAATAAAGCAATTAATTTTTAACGACAGTAAGTTGACCTTCCATTTTTATTATAGTGTAATCATAATACAGTTAATTGAGAAAAGCGGTCATAAGGATTACAGAAATCAATAATTTGATGTTTCAGATATTTATTAATCCATTATCAAGCCTATAAAAAAATATGAAATTAAGTAACAAAAATAATAGAAAAATTAAATATTGAAGAACTTCCAGATGATAAAATTACTCGGTATTTGTATCACTTCCTTGATGGTCTACCTTTTGTTTATAGATGACTAGTCTTTATCTCCAGTCTTACCAGCTCATACCTCTTCGTGAGAAGAAGTTGTACGAGAAGTTTTCGTTTACCCCATTTTTGTTTAGAATTTTTTCATTATTTTGGTAGTGTTCACAAATTTAATCCTAATATATTTACAAAGTTTCAAACATTTTAGACAACATTTTTATTGTTAACCTCTCCTCAAAAATCACCCCTTTCCATTTAGAATTTTTTCACTATTTTTGCAGTATTTGTAATTAAGATAACAGTAACATATTTACCAAGTTACAAACAAATTTAAACAAAATATTTTTCGTTTATCCCCTCAAAAGTCACTCGAAAGCGTTTAGGGTTTTTTTACTATTTGTTTAGTGTTTACAACTTTAATAGTAATGTTTATTCCCCCCTCTCAAAAATCCAACCTTTTTGTTTAGAATTCTTTCACTATTTTTGCAATATTTACAGATTTAATAAATTTACGGTTTCAAAAACTGCAAACAAAATGTTACAATTTAACCTCCTCGAAAACTACCCCATTTTTATTAGAATTTGTTCGCTATTTTTGCAGTATCCACAAATTTAACATAAGTTTCAAAAATTTTAAATGAAATTTTGCTGTTTCACTCCTTTCAAAAATCATCAATTAGCACAGTGGTTTTCAAACTTGATGTTACTTTGTCCCCTTTCTTTGAAAATATATCGAATCTTAGCGCTTCCCCCTCTATTTTATAAAATAATACACACATTTTTAAACTGTAACAAATACAATAATATTATAATAAAATAATAGATATTTTCGATACTAGTACGGAAAAGTAACATTTTTCCATTCGAGGCGAAGTTGTACGAACGAGGCCGAAGGCCGAGTTCGTAAACCGCAGCCGAGAACCACACTCTTTTGGATATCACAAAGTAAGACTTTTTCAAACACTATTAGAAAAAAGCTTTTTTTTCAACAACAAAATTTCGCGTTTCGCCTTGCACCAATCAGGCGAAATTAGAATCAAAAGGCGTAAATATGTAGGCAAGAATTTCTCAAGCTTATGATATATTTTATTATTAATATTTAAAAAACTATCTCAAAAATATAATATGATTGTGAAAAGAATACACTATAATTCAAAAATTAATTTTTAGATGTCACTGACTGGAATGACGCTCCAACAGTCCCAGTCATTAGCAGTATCAAACCAAGCATTACAGCAGCAACAGCAACTGAACAACCAACAACAGCAACTTATGAACAATTCGACCAATAACAATCAATCAAATTCCTTAAATAATTTCAACCCACAAGCGGCAGATTTTAATCTAGACTTTCTCGAAAATTTACCAACGAGCGATTCGAACGCATTCACCGACCAAGAATTATTAAATTCGTTTGATAACGATTCAGGTTTTAATCTGCAAGACATTTTGTGAAAAGGTTTACTTGTTTTTAGTAATAATTTGTTTATTTGTACATACAAAAGTATCTGTTGCGTTTTTATTTTACAGTTAATTTATATATTGTGGTTTTTATTGTGTGATATAAACAAAAACTGCTTCGAAACATATTATATATATTTCATAGTTTTATTAGTGCATTAAGTGATGAATCATCGATGAACAATGGGTGTAAACGTGTCAAAGAAGAAGAAACACAGTTGGTTTGTGAAGCAACGCAAAAAATATTTTCTATGTTAAATCACTGCCATTTGGGGGAGAAAATACTACTACGTTGAGCTGTGAGTATTCGAAAGGTTTATTGTGCCAGTCATTGTATGTTTTAAGGGACGAATGTTTAAATTTTAAAAAAGATTTTATTAGACGATCGAATTCCATATTTCAAGTGGTTGTTTAATTGCAATAGTTGTATTTATTTTTTTGTACAGTTAATTTTTAAAGTCTTCTACCAAATTATTTATATTTTTGTAAAAATAAAATGATATCTATTTAAATCAGGTCAGATTCTTTCGCCGATTTTAAAATTGATCATATTTTTTGTAATTTCCTCTCACAAACTGGAACTTATTTTGTATTGATGTTTGTACAGTTCTAATTTTTTTCGTTACATTTCCACAGCAGCTAATTTGTTACAACTTGGATTGGTAGTTTAAATGTTACCTAAATATATCGAAAATACAAAATAATAGGGACCTTGTTATACAGGGTGATTCCAATATTATCTCAATTATATTGTAGGTTTACCAGATTGGAAGAGAATTCAAAATTTTTGTTAATACTATTACTAGCTAATTATTCTTCCACAAAGTGGAAGTACAAATTCTAACGCCAAAAATTGATCAAACAAAAGAGAAAGAGTTCTTTTTCATTCTGTGTGAGCTACTACAAGTAACACAACATGCACCAAATTTACAATCAATTGATGAGATTATTAGTTGAATATCCGTATCATGTAACAAACAATACTAATAACGTGTTTTTATTGAAACTAATAAAGAGACAATGTATTATCATGCATTTTTTTAAATAATTGTAGAATGCAGTTTTATGCATGTAGGAATAATTAGGTAAACTGTATTTAAATAACTAGAAGATTATGTTATGGGATATTTAAATTTATATGTACTCGATTAATATCTATAATATTAACCAGTAAGAAATAGCTTTTGTTGTCAAGTCGAATGGTAATAAAATTTGAAAGATATATACGTGACTAACCAAATTTTGAAGCAATATAAAAGCAAAACCCAATTTATTCTAAATTAATAATAAGTAAATTCTAAAATAATTAAGGCCTAAAAAAGTTTTCCGTTAGCAAATTTTCTTCCAAGAGACTTGACAATTATAGTAAATTATATTATTTATAGCACATGATAAAAAATTTCATCAAACAAAACACCAAAAATTAATTAGGATAAAAATTTAAGTGGGCGAGTGCTACCTAAATTTACAAGGAAATTCTTTATTGTGTGCTAAAAGTGATAACTTGAAAAGAGATCTCTAGAAATGAAATAATAGACGTTATTTTCAGTATGAATTTTGAAAAACTTCCATCAAAACATTCCAAAATTTTGTTGTTTCTGTTTAAAAGTTAAATTAGTTAAAGCAGTATTTGGCAAGAATGTTGCATCAGTATTTTACTAACAAAATTTTTTGTCTCACGAAATGGCATTTTAAGTTTCTAATTTTTTATGTTTTTATTTAAGATTGTACTTATGAACAAAGAACTTGTTAAATATTCTAATTTTTACAACCATACAAGAGTTTATAAGATGAAAATAAATAATTATATATTCATTGTTTTGTAGATTTAATCATCTGATAAGGTGAAATATTTAAATATATATAAAGTAAATATCTACAAAACATTTGTTTTATTTTTTGTGTAACTGTTTAAATCAAGGAAGATGTACAAAACAGTTCAAATTTTGATTCTTCTTCTTCAGCCTACCCTAGTCCACTCCTGGACCATAGGCCTCTCCAGTAATGGAGGTTTTGGCCATAACTCACCACACTGGCCAGACGGGTGGGTGAGTAGTCGAGTTTTGGACTATAGTTGTTTTACATCCAGTAGCAGCTTGCTAGGCTAACCTTCAGATGTGCCTATAGCCCTTTTTTTTGTTAACGGTGGCAATTCGTTAACTTAGGGGGACCGCCGGCTTAACGTGCCCTCTGAAGCACGGAGCCTTGGTCATAAGAAAGTTTGACTCTCTCCAGGTTTGAACCCAGTACCCCGCATTCGCAACCAACTGCGTTAGCTGCAAGGCAACGAACGTAAATTTTGATTAACACTAATAATTTACTGTAAAAAAATATTAATATGCCTTATTATCCCCAAACAAATGTTAAGAATTCCAAACGAATATTACGAATGTTACTAATTCTAACATAACATTTGTTACAGACAATTCCACAATACTTAAATTTGAATGGAAATTTTCAAGTCAAGTTGCAATGTCTGATTGTAATTTGTCTTTCTGACCTCAACATTAAATATTGGTAAATAAAACAAAGCAGAAATATTGATTTATATGGTAAGTTTAATGCTCATTTATTTAATTTTAATGGCAGATTGAAAATCACAATTCTGAGATATACAAAATTTAGTACACACATTTAACTTTGTTTTCAAAATTTAATTACATCGCGTTTTAGTCTATACAAATTTCAAGTTGGACGTTTTTCTTCTAATCTGTGAGCTTCAAAACCAGTCAGTTTCTGTAAAAATTGGTAATTATAATACAGAGCATAGTTCAGCTTTTGTGAAATAGAGAACGCTAAAATTTACAACTACCATGCAGTTTCAGGTCATAAAATTGTATTTTTTAAGATACTAGACAAATTTAAATAGTCAACAAAATGTACCTATTTTGTGTTGTAAAATGGTCCAACTTTGTCAAATATTGCCAATCCTAGTGCTTATTGCTCTGGTCACATCATTGCTTGGAAATTAATTTTAATTTCAAAATTTTAAGCCTGTACCAAAATAGTTTTATGTTTTACCTACATAATTTCTTTTGAATCACTTGTTATTATTAACAGCGCAATATTGATTTGTTCAAGACCTTCATTGTATGCTAGGTGCCTTAAGAATCTTTTAATTGGCAACGATAGTCGTAACGCTAATTAAAGCTTCTAATTGGTTCTTTGTACCATAC
Organism: Rhagonycha lutea; assembly: GCA_958510855.1. Classification (NCBI taxonomy): domain Eukaryota; kingdom Metazoa; phylum Arthropoda; class Insecta; order Coleoptera; family Cantharidae; genus Rhagonycha; species Rhagonycha lutea. Next base: position 13,048,078 of record OY294037.1, read on the forward strand.
CGACAAACCTAACAGGAGCCATGTTCTGACAAATTTTCCGATTGTTTAGCTTTATTTCGCATTTCGATCGGATTAAAGGAATCAGATCAATGGATCGAACGGCTCAAAGATTTGGTTGTTATGAAGCGTTTGCAGCTTAAAATGCAGGATCTTGAACAAGTCAAGATTGTGCTGATTGTGCAATTACTTTGGTACAGACTTAAAATTTTGGAATTAATATTCATTTTGAAGCGATAATATAATGCGTCAATATAGGCGCAGTCCGCAGTGATTGGTCATATTGTTATAATTAGAGTACGGATTTCTAGCAAATTTGCTATACATAAATATTGATAGCAGAAGCCTAATTGTTATAAATGTCCACGAATTTGAAAAAAATAAGTCACTTGACACTACTTTTTTTATGCTTATTTCGGCTTATTTTAACATTTTTATGCTTAGATTTATTTTTAAGCATTTTTAGTGCTTATTTTAGCACATTTTCGATAAATTAAAAAAAAATTGCAGTAGATCCATAAAAAATACCTAAAATTTACTATTTGCTTACTTTGAATTTAATATTTAGGTGACAACAGGTGTTTTATTTATATAACAGAAATCTTAGCCGGTAACTAACTGCAAGATTTGATATTTGTTATAATAGGAGATAAACAGCGAAAAGAAATTTAACCTAATGCAATATCTTAAAACATCATTTCATTTGGAAAGTATGAACAAATTTAAAAATGATGCAAGCAAACAACAAACTTTATTTGAGTCAATCTCTGGTTCCAGTTCATCACAAGACCAGAGAACGTTTTCGCTAGATTTAAATATCGCGTTTTACATTACCGTTGGTGGCGCCACTATATTACGTCCAGAATAGACTTTGAAATAATTCCGTGTGGTGGCGTTTTGTTAATGTAAAACGCGAATACCATTATTAAAATTAGGAAACTGTTCATTTAGAGACTTTTTAGAAAAATATTGTGGTAAAAACGTTGTACAGTAATTATCTACATACAGGGACGTGCACAACCAACTTTTATTTGCGGGGGGGGGGGATTTGCTAACTTAATTAATTCAAAATTGCCAACTCTTTGTAATTGTCCATTTTTCCTATTATAGGTTTAGCGGCTTTTGCCAACTTGACCAAATTTTGAGTGATTTTGCCAACTTTTTTCCAATTTCCTAAATTATTTGGGGTGGGGGGAGGCTCCCCCCGTAGGCACGTCCCTGTATACATATTTTATTGTGTTACTTTTCAAATAAATTTTATTTCAAAAAATTATTTTAATGCTTATTAGTTATTATATTTAAGTTTTATGCATATAATGGCAATTTTTTGTGCTATTTTAAGCGCTATTTTCACGATTTTTTATGCATATAAGTCCGTACTCTATAGTTATAATTTATAGATACGAAATAAGGAATAAAAATTTACATATTATAGGAAAATTTATTTAGCAACAATTTTCTACTGGGCACATTATATTTAATGCAAGGTTACGTTATAAAAATACCTACGATATACTGAAAAGTTAATGATCATTAAGAATCTTTTATACAGAAATTCACGAATTGGATACTTACACACGTATGAAAAGTACTCAAAATACCATCCATTTGCTCACTCAACTGCACGGATGTACTCAACTATTATTCTAGCTATTTAATGGATTACATTTTTTCGCGAATCTGCTACTTAACAAATTCGTATGATCATTATTAACTTTTAGTGTGGAAGGTATTATTATGTTGGAATAATAAATAATCCAAATGCATGCAGTGTAGTATTCTTGTCAGTGAATGTATTAGTTGATCATTTCTAGCTGTTGTAATGAATTTAAGAATAATATTGATACTACAAATTTTAATTTTTGTGTATCGTGTGTGTTATTGCAATGACTTGCTCTCAAAGGTAAATAACAATTTTATAATCATATGGAAGATAATTAAAAAAGTTATATCAGGCGAAATTTTGTGTTCTAAAACATAAACCGTAAAATGTTTTCATTTTTTAAATTATTTTGATTATTCCCGTTGTTACATTTTAGCGGAATGGTACAATCGTAGCAATTTATATAATTATATTAGAACCGCCATTTCTTGATGATAAGTTTTTGATTATAATAGTTATGAAAAATACGCAACCATATTATTTGGTCGGTAAAAGGTCCCCGCGTTGAAACGTATCTGAAATATTGTATGGCTATAATCACAATACACTTAAAACCTCCCTATCCAATGAACAAATATTTTTAAAAAATTAACAGAAATTGAATCATCCCATTGAAATCGGATATTCGAAACGATACAAATCGATTAAACTCAAATCGAGAAAAATTTGTGTAAATCATAAAAATTAAAACATAAATTCCTGTTTTAAAATATTTCCTTAGTTTCACCAGTCGGACTACAAAATAAGAAACTTACGAGGAGAAGCTCAAGATACAAATAAAAAGTTGATGCATTTCTTACATTTGATTGGATATAAACACAGTCGCTCAACTACAGCATTCAATCTTACTCTCTGGCCAAAAGTTGAATATTATTATACTCAAAACGTGAATATAAAAATTCATAATTTTGGAAAATCACCCGTAGTGATTTTTTCGTTGGATAATTTTGTAAGTTGCCAATCCAATTCACAGGAAAATTTATTTTGGAAACAATGTTTTAAATATTTAATGCAAGGTTATAATATTATTATAATACCTACGATATACTGAAAAAGTACGAAAAATACCATCCACTCGCTAACTGTTATCGCAGACCAAGAAATACAACAAGTGGAAGCTTATAAATATCTAGGTCACGAAATAAGGATAGGAAGAGACAACCAAACTTGTGAAATACAACGAAGAATAGGTCTTTCGTGGGCAGCGTTCGGAAAATTGCGGTACATATTGAAGAGCCAAATACCAATCTGCCTTAAACGAAAAGTATATAACCAGTGTGTTCTGCCGGTAAATACTTATGGCGCAGAAACTTTGACGTTGACTAAAAAATCGGCGGAAAAACTAAGAGTGACTCAACGAGCCATGGAGCGGGCAATGCTTGGAATATCTCTCAGAGATAGAATCACCAACGAGAAGATTAGACAAACTACAAAAGTGCAAGATGTTATCGAAAGAGTGGCGTGGTTGAAATGGAACTGGCCTAGAGAATCGAAAAGAAGCCGTGGAAGACCGCCTACTAGATGGACGGATGATATCAGGAGATGTGTCGGAAATTGGATGCAAGTGGCCCAGGATAGAGAAAATTGGAAAACCAAAGGGGAGGCCTATGTCCAGCAGTGGACGCAATTGGCTGGTTGATGATGATGATGATGAGGCTAAAAGGAAGTTTTTTTCCAAGTGAATGGCCTCAGAGTTCCACAATTTCAATAGAAACATTTTAAAACCGTGAGCCCAGTTATTGTACTGTCCTAAACTACGTAGATAGACTTCCTCGCCTCCTCATCTTCAATGCGGAAGTTTCAGAGAACTCCGATGATGACGTACTCGTCTTCGTAAAATCTACCCAAAATACTATAACAAAAGGTAACCCAAGATCACACAGTCCATATGCTTTAAAGCTCCAATCAGCAGCTATAAGGGCATCGAAAACCAGACTCATTATAACAACTGCTCTGATGACTTGGGAGAGAACAACATGGTGAAAAGCCACCAAGCACCCTCGACAGCATTTTGCTCAAGATGAACACTCCTGAATGCCCATCAAACTGGCCTGGTAAGAATCCAGTTTACTCATCCTTAAAACTGCTCCCAAATGGAAGAAATTTGAAGCCCAAATCGGTTCGAAACATCAGATCCACGACACTCGCCACTCCAAGCACTCAGATGGACAATAAGAACTCCCACCCTCATCGCCAGCGGAAAATTCACTAACCATATAACTACCCCCAAAACATATCAGTAACCTAATCAACTTTGCTTGGAATTAGGGGTTTTACTTGATCGGCACTGAAAGTTTGTTGTCTTGAGTAGATTTGTCCGTAGGTTTTACGATGATGTCATACAGTTCTGAAATCCATTGTTGGTAGGCGTGCCGGAACATTTTCTTTAGCTCTACGATCATGAGTTCGCATTTAATGGATTTCTGGCCATCCTCGCCCATCTTTGGAAGAGGAAGGCCAACTCTTCTGTGTATAATGGACTTTCCGTAACGTTTGGTCCACGACACAAGTACGATTCTAAAATTGGCTCACCACCAAAGCCTGGGTAATCTGGGTATTAAAAATTCTTAAAATTCTAGGTGGTCACTGCGACAACGAGTCACTTTAAACTAGTCAAATTCGGAGTCTAAGATGGCCGCTAGACTGAAATTTCTCTTTTCCAATGATACCTGCAGTCTGGCGTAAATCAAACACGGATAGACTACAGAGTGGGAAACCGCGGTTCTAATCCTGATTGCGTCGGATATGTGCTGTGATCTAAAAAGTCCAAAATCGATCTGTATACTATGGGGAAGGCAACGGGAAACCACCCCATTAACATTTCCCTAGTAAAGTCTTCTTGGCTTAGCCAGGAGGATCGCTAATATCCGAAATCGGATTGGCACCTGAAGAAGAATGATACCTGCATTAGTTTGGGTTTAGAAAAGAGCTAATGGTATTCTTGATCTCTTGAATAATAGTAACATTTATTAACGGTTAAACCAGAAGTTTGGTATTCTAGAGAGCGGGAAACCGCGGTTAACGTTAACCTTTCCCATGAAGCCTTCGTGGCTTTAGCCAGGAGGATTGCCAACATCCGGAATCTGAACACCTGAAGAATAAGAACGGTTAAAACCGTTTTGTAACAAAACAGTACATAATCCATATAGAACAGCAAAATCAGGGACAAGTAGATGGCCCTAAAATCTAATCTGCGTCGTTGAAAAGTTATCGTATGACGGTTTTTCTTTTACAAAGATGAGGGTGGTTACTGGAACCATAAGATCCACCCCAGTAAAATGGCTGCCCGTCTTAAGCCATATCGCCCCTCCGCATCTTAGACGCCAACATGCCCTGCAGAGGGAGTACAATAGAATTGTGTCCGACAGCCAGCACCCCGCATACACGGACATGACGCTTCCCGAAGAGAGAAGGCTGAAGTCTCGCCATCCTCCGCGGCAAGCTGCGAGAGGGCTGACTGATTCTAATTTCAGCATTGCGGCGAGATGGATGGAGGAGTGGGATAAAGATCCTGTTTATAATTCCCAACATATAATTGACCCAACCGCCGCAGTGGCGGATTTTGAATTACCAAGAAGACTATGGTGCACCCTGAACAGAATCCGGACGGGCCACGGCATATGCTCACAATCACTATACAGATGGGGAGCGGCCGACTCTCCCGGGTGCGCCCACTGCGGTGCCGCCTCCCAGACAATCGAACACCTGGTGCTGGAGTGCCCCAGTCTCAAGTACGGGGGGGATGTGGCGGATTTCTTCTGTGACACTTTGCCGGACGCCGACTACCTGGCGAGCCTCAACATTTGAAACCGCAATTTGCTCTTTTTGTGTTTCGTTTTTCCTTTTTCTCTGTGATTTTGTATTTTGTAATTTTGTAGTTTTGTATTTTGCGCAATGTATTGATTACGACAGTGGCGTAACAACGTGAAATTTTCTTGTGTGCAAAATTGTGGAACGGGCCCCCCTCCCCCCATACTCAGATTTTTTTACTTAGAAATATTATTTAACGAAAACAAAATTTATAAAAACTGTCACATTAAATTTTATTTTAACTTTATTTAATTCAAAAATAAATAAAAAGCATATAAATACAAAATGAAGCATTATTAAGGATGAGTTTCACTTACAACTCACGACGACGACCCGACCGCGACGTAGTCCCGTCAGGCCCGTAGCAAAACTGAAAATGAAGGTAGGGAAAACAGTTTGTATGCGCAAATTTTAGCGCCATGGGTGCGAAGCGGGTTTGTGGAATCTTTCCAAGCCCCGCAGGCGAAAATTTTAAATTTGAATTACACTGATTGCTTGCCATTACTCTATCTTATACTTCAGTAATACCCGAGGAACTCGAATAGTATGAATGAGCGAATTCAATGTTATCATCTATGCCAGAGTTGGATGTAAAGAAACTGGTAATTTTTGGAACTTTGCTTTTTTTTGTTCCTCTTCAAATTTCTGTTTACGAAGCAACTCACCAGAACTATACTTTATTTACGATATAAACTCTTATTTGGTTTTTTACTCCATTCTTTGATATAAAAGATATATTACCCTGCATTCGGGCAAAAGCTACTTTCGCTACCACACATTTCTTTTTTTCTTTCTTTCGAGCTTCCAGTCGCTTCCAAACGCTTTGGCTCCTCTCTTTCAGTCGCTACAAACGCTACACACATTTTGGTGGGGAGACAAAGTGTTTGGAAGCGACTGGAAGCTCGAAAGAAGGAAAAAAAGAAATACTTGGTAGCGAAAGTAGCTTCTCCCTGAACGCAGGGATAATAATTAAGACCTTTATAAGACCATGGTATAATAATTAAATTACAATCCACATTACCAACCATAGATTTGATTTAAGTTTTGAGATTTTCAGGGAGAAAATTTCAAAAATGTATACTGTAAAGCTAAGTTTACCATAAATTTTTTGAGCCAAACACGAACACCCAATACCTATGGGGGTCGGCGGGGGGGGGGAGACACGTGTACTAATTTTTTTTTTAATTTGTAACAGTCCATTGTTCAATCGTTTATAATATCTTATATCAATCATTCAATTGTTCACCCAATCAATGGGTGTTACTAAATTTTTTAAAAATTAGAAAAAAAATATATTAGTAGGTAACCTGTGTGAAAACAGCGACTAAAGTCAGCGACAAATTTTTCCGAAAACGCCCGAAGTTGAGCTCATAAATAAGGACAGTTGCATTTTCTGCGCATGCGCACAAAGAATTTAATAATTTTAAAAACAAAAAGTTTAATAATTTATTAAACATTATTTTTGAAGCAATCCACTGTTACAAGAAAAATTGAGCATACAGTAACATATTAATATAGTCGGCATGAAATTTAGAATTTATTAATAAAACAAGTAAATTCTTAACAGGAGTAAGAAATTTATATCTCAAAAACTGGACATACTCTCACTTTTAAATTTATACCATAGGTACATACCCTTATGGGCTACCTACCCTATAAATTTCATCCATTTGCAAAGGGGCCGCGGGGGTAGCAACTAAAAAGATATGAAAAATCGCAAAAATTTTGAGAACACAAAAAAATTAATTTCTCAAAAACTGTACATACTCTCACTTTTAAATTTATACCACAAGTACATACCCTTATGGGCTACCTACTCTATAAATTTCATCCATTTGCAAAGGGGCCGCGGGGGTAGCAACTAAAAAGATATGAAACATCGCAAAAATTTTGAGAACACAAAAAAATTAATTTCTCAAAAACTGGACATACTCTCACTTTTAAATTTATACCATAGGTACATACCCTTATGGGCTACCTACCCTATAAATTTCATCCATTTGCAAAGGGGCCGCGGGGGTAGCAACTAAAAAGATATGAAAAATCGCAAAAATTTTGAGAACACAAAAAAATTAATTTCTCAAAAACTGTACATACTCTCACTTTTAAATTTATACCACAAGTACATACCCTTATGGGCTACCTACTCTATAAATTTCATCCATTTGCAAAGGGGCCGCGGGGGTAGCAACTAAAAAGATATGAAACATCGCAAAAATTTTGAGAACACAAAAAAATTAATTTCTCAAAAACTGGACATACTCTCACTTTTAAATTTATACCATAGGTACATACCCTTATGGGCTACCTACCCTATAAATTTCATCCATTTGCAAAGGGGCCGCGGGGGTAGCAACTAAAAAGATATGAAAAATCGCAAAAATTTTGAGAACACAAAAAAATTAATTTCTCAAAAACTGTACATACTCTCACTTTTAAATTTATACCACAAGTACATACCCTTATGGGCTACCTACTCTATAAATTTCATCCATTTGCAAAGGGGCCGCGGGGGTAGCAACTAAAAAGATATGAAACATCGCAAAAATTTTGAGAACACAAAAAAATTAATTTCTCAAAAACTGGACATACTCTCACTTTTAAATTTATACCATAGGTACATACCCTTATGGGCTACCTACCCTATAAATTTCATCCATTTGCAAAGGGGCCGCGGGGGTAGCAACTAAAAAGATATGAAAAATCGCAAAAATTTTGAGAACACAAAAAAATTAATTTCTGAAAAACTGTACATACTCTCACTTTTAAATTTATACCACAAGTACATACCCTTATGGGCTACCTACTCTATAAATTTCATCCATTTGCAAAGGGGCCGCGGGGGTAGCAACTAAAAAGATATGAAAAATCGCAAAAATTTTGAGAACACAAAAAAATTAATTTCTCAAAAACTGGACATACTCTCACTTTTAAATTTATACCACAGGTACACACCCTTATGGGCTACCAACCCTATAAATTTCATCCATTTGCAAAGGGGCCGCGGGGGTAGCAACTAAAAAGATATGAAAAATCGCAAAAATTTTGAGAACACAAAAAAATTAATTTCTCAAAAACTGTACATACTCTCACTTTTAAATTTATACCACAGGTACATACCCTTATGGGCTACCTACCCTATAAATTTCATCCATTTGCAAAGGGGCCGCGGGGGTAGCAACTAAAAAGATATGAAAAATCGCAAAAATTTTGAGAACATAAAAAAATTAATTTCTCAAAAACTGTACATACTCTCACTTTTAAATTTATACCACAGGTACATACCCTTATGGGCTACCTACCCTATAAATTTCATCCATTTGCAAAGGGGCCGCGGGGGTAGCAACTAAAAAGATATGAAAAATCGCAAAAATTTTGAGAACACAAAAAAATTAATTTCTCAAAAACTGGACATACTCTCTCTTTTAAATTTATACCACAGGTACATACCCTTATGGGCTACATACCCTATAAATTTCATCCATTTGCAAAGGGGCCGCGGGGGTAGCAACTAAAAAGATATGAAAAATCGCAAAAATTTTGAGAACACAAAAAAATTAATTTCTCAAAAACTGGACATACTCTCACTTTTAAATTTATACCACAGGTACATACCCTTATGGGCTACATACCCTATAAATTTCATCCATTTGCAAAGGGGCCGCGGGGGTAGCAACTAAAAATATTTGAAAGATCGCAAAAATTTTGAGAACACAAAAAAATTAATTTCTCAAAAACTGGACATACTCTCACTTTTAAATTTATACCACAGGTACACACCCTTATGGGCTACCTACCCTATAAATTTCATCCATTTGCAAAGGGGCCGCGGGGGTAGCAACTAAAAAGATATGAAAAATCGCAAAAATTTTGAGAACATAAAAAAATTAATTTCTCAAAAACTGGACATACTCTCACTTTTAAATTTATACCATAGGTACATACCCTTATGGGCTACCTACCCTATAAATTTCATCCATTTGCAAAGGGGCCGCGGGGGTAGCAACTAAAAAGATATGAAAAATCGCAAAAATTTTGAGAACACAAAAAAATTAATTTCTCAAAAACTGGACATACTCTCACTTTTAAATTTATACCACAGGTACATACCCTTATGGGCTACATACCCTATAAATTTCATCCATTTGCAAAGGGGCCGCGGGGGTAGCAACTAAAAAGATATGAAAAATCGCAAAAATTTTGAGAACACAAAAAAATTAATTTCTCAAAAACTGGACATACTCTCACTTTTAAATTTATACCACAGGTACATACCCTTATGGGCTACATACCCTATAAATTTCATCCATTTGCAAAGGGGCAAAGGTAATCTTAAAGTAGGTACTTATAATTTCAATAACTGTACATTTTACATAATAAAGAATATATAGAATATGGGGTTTTGTAAACTCCGCTAATTTCGACCCATCTTAAGATGGGGCTTATTTTTTTTATAATCCTGGTTGTAAACTCCCCTAACGTCGAGGGATTACTAGGCAATAAGATTATAAAGCTTATAGATAGGCTTTAGGAATAATATATTGCTACCAACTTTGATGAATATAAGTAAGCAAATAAATGGAATAGACAAAATAAGTCAATTAATTAAAATGTTAATAATTGGTGTAGTCGTGGTTCGTTTTTTTACAATAAATTGTTACATTATGTAAGTTTTAGTTTTTGAGTTCATTATTGGCTATAAATGCAAAATAATGCTATACAACATTATTTTGCATTTATCACGTTTGGTTGTTTATAATTATTATGAAAAATATTTTTAACATTGTTTCAAATGTAAAAATGTTGGGTATCCATAAGTTACTGCTTCATGGGTTTATTATCTCAAGTTGTTCTTATTTTTTATGTACTTTCAAACATATTGGCCTATAGTTGTTGTCAACAGAAACTTCTTGTCAATGTGAAATCCATAGCTAGAAAATCATAGCACACCAGAGCTTAGGTTATTTGTTGAAATTCGCTCTTTTTTTATAAATTTGTGGCTAATACGAAATCTGTACAGGCAGGTTCGAAACATCAGAGCTTTGGGGTCGCCCATAAAAATATCTACCCCTAGGGGGGGGGGGTCACAAAATGTTTGCTGTATAACAATTTCTTTATTTTCAAACATATTGGTCTGTTGTTGTTTTGAGAAGCTTTCTTTGTTCTTATTAAAATTGTTTTATAATCAACAAATTATTGTTTTAAGAGCAAACAGTTCAATGCTACCCCCCTATAAGTGTGAATATTTGTGTTTTCTGTCATTTATTTCCAGGACGTTATAAAAATTTAAATAATAATTGCTAGCATTACAAAATCTTTCAACACTTTTTTATATAAACACGCTAAAGGAAGTTGATTTATTTATTGGAAAACCATGTTATTCGAAAATTAGAACACGGGAATCTCCCCCCCCTTCCAACCGTAGTTTTCGAATTACGCGATGTTCAAATAAGTAAATCAATTTCTTTTAGCGTTTTTACATAAAACAAAGTTGAAAGATTTTGCAATGTTAGCAATTATTTAAATTTTTGCGACGTCCTGGAAATAAAACACAAATATTCACACTGTATAGGGGGGTAGCACTGGACATTGCTCTTAACAAGAACTTCTTGTAAATATTAAATTCATATACATATAAATTTGGCACATCAGAGCTTAGGTTATTTGTTGAAATTCGCTCTAGTTTTTATACATTTGTGGTCATATACAATCTTTGGAACATCCGAGCTCAGGAGTTGCCTATGAAGGACATTTTATGCATACGGGGGGAGTCATAAAACGAAGATTTTCGTACGAAACTAGCTCGGAGGATTTGAAATACGTTTAACTTTGCAGAAAATGAAATTAAAATGATGAGAATGCAAGTTCATTTAAGCTCAAACAAATATCTATCGATAGACATCGATTATACAGCCCCCTCCCCAAGAATTTCGCGAATAACTGCGCGACTGTTGAGACTCAAACTATACTGAAACGTTTGACACCAATTTCAACCAAAATGTTCACTTAAAATTGAGGGTTATTGTACGGAACTTGCTCGGAGTACTCGAAATTTTAAATATTCGTAACTTTGCAGAAAATGAAAATAAAATGATGGAAATGGAAGCTCATTCAAGCTCTATCGATAGACATAGCGTTTTTCACACAATTATTTACCATACATGGATATTTAAATGTCCGCTATGCACCTCTTGTTTTTGTATTTAAAACTTTACATAAATTCAAATTTTTCCGTTTATTACATATTGTGTTTAATTTAGTTAAGCCCTTCTTAATTACTCTACTTATAATGAATTACATTCGGGGAGTTTACAACTAGGATTATTGGTGAAATCTTCAAAATTAGGGGAGTTCACCACTTTTTTTAAATTCTACCTGCTGGATTAGGGGAGATTACATATGCCCTAGAATATATTTAAAATTTTGTAAAACTTTCGAGGATTAGGGATTAATTTTACAGGTAAAGAAATATTTTATATAGGTACCCAGCAAACAATTTACTGATGGGCCGGCAACGGCAAAGCGTCGAAACGCCTGAAGTGACCGTGCTGGGCCAGTGTCTGTTATCTGCACTGGGCCGGTACCTATAGGAGAATGCGGCCGTCAGCCGGGCCAACGCTGGCTGTCTGCCTGTAACATGCACCCGCCCGGCAATCTGCCGTACATTAATTTTGGTACTTTTCTGGGGTTCTAGACACAATAAAATATATATATATTTCTGTATTATATTTTTAATTACAAAAAACAAAAATTACAAACAGAAATTAAAATTCCTTCGAAAAGAAAAAACGGAAATAACCTCGCTTTCTTCTTTTATTCCGCCCACCTCTGTCAGGGGCATTTCGCAGCCACGTTTTAATTACATCTTCGACTTGGGTTTGTATGGCATCCTTAGTCCTTACAGAGACGATTCTTTCTGACGACTCCTGAAATTAAAGTGTATATAAGTATAATTTTATTGAAACAATAGAAATCGTAGAACTGATGTAACTTTATGATCAAGTTGCATGACTTGCAGAAGCGCATATAATACATAATATTTACTATTCATACACACGCAATAAATAGACGATTCATGTAATAATAGGATTCTACTTACGTATTTTCGATTTTCGGAATCCATTCCTGGGTGGGTGATGGTGAAATCTTCGCTTATTCTTACACATACCTTAGACACATACGTAGTGCGTTAAACGACATAAGACAGTTCGTTGAAGCGCAGCCAACCTGAGCTGTATAACCAACATAAAAGTAATAGATGACAAATCTTACCAAAATCCAAAAATAAAAAGACAATATCATATTTTTTATTATAATTGGTGCTTCCCGGAGCCCGTATTTTTTGAAAATACAAAAAACACATAGTGATCTGATCAACACAATAATAATTAGACGTAAAAATTATGCCTGTATTGAGATGATGCTGGAAACCTGTTGAGGGCCTACCGGCGGGCCAATGCACGTATTCAGACAGCGTTTCCATGACTCTGGTCCTGCAGCGGCCCGGTAACTGTAGCCCGTGGCCGCTTTGCTGCCAGCACTGCCGGCATAGTGCCGCCTTACGGCCGACGGTGTAGTGTTTGCTGGGTAATCATAAAGTACCTGTTAAAAATTATTAACAAAGGTACAACCACGCTACAAAACCCATCTTAACTATAATGGTTTTAAATTTTTAAAGTTCGCAATCTTTAATTTGTTCAGTTATTATTTTTTACATCAAAAATTTTTCAAGTTCGTAATTTTGAATTTCTCCAATTATTATTTTTTACTTATAATTTTTTTCGTTATCTTTGGGCCCCTAAGACTGACGGGCCGTGTGCATTCGCACACCGCGCACCCCGGTAGTTACGCCACTGGATTACGATACGATTAAAAAAAAAAAAAAAAAAAAAGTACTTGCGGTAATTTATTTCCAAATATACTATTTCAATTTATAAATAATTTAAAAAAACGACAGGTTATATGAAATTTCACAATTATGTGCTGTGTGTGCGACCAAAAATAAACAAAAAATGTAATGTTAATGTTATGCCAAAAAGAATTAAAAATATTGCAGAAAGTTATGGTAGGATAGGTAGGATACTATGGATTATTTGTTTGGCATTGCCGATAATTTTGAATTTTAAAATAATATTTTTTAATACCTGTGTATTAATTAATATTTTAATATTATTAGGCTTTCAATTTATTTATTATTAACCTAACCTAAAAAGAGGAAAGAACAAAAAAATGTTATTATATCTAATAATAGGTTATAATAATATACTACCTACAATATACAGATAAGTTAATGATCATTAATGATCTTTTATACAGAGATTCACATATCAGATACTTACACGTGTATAACGGATACCATCCATTTGCTCACTCAACCGTAATTTTGGCTATATATAAGAGATTAAATTATTAGCGAATCTGGTATTACTTGAAAAATTCGTATTTTCGTACACAAATACTTATTCAGTGAATTTAGTTGATCATTTCTGGCTATCGTAATGAATTTAAAAAGAATATTGATGCTACAAATTTTAATTTTTGTGTATCCTGTGTGTTATTGCGATGACTTACTTTCAAAGGTAAATATAGGCAAGTGTGTTGGCCTATTCTTTTGAGTATAAATCAGTAGACAGGTGAACGGTTAACGTATAAATATTTATTTCACTTTAAACAATAACAATAAATATCACAACTTGCTTGATAATAAATAATTGAACTACTGCCCCGTTGAACTACCCAGTCGGTGCACTAATTAGTAGTGACTCGTAGCGACCTCTCTGGTGTGAGGTTGGAACTAACATATTTAAAATAACTAGAAATGTTGGGTCGCCACAGTACTCCCCTTCAAGAGAAGAGCTGAGCGAGAAAAAAAAATAAAAATTACAAAAAAATAAAAAATTAAAAGATACAGAAATTTATAAAAATCTTCCTATCTGTAGCGGCTCGGGCGGTTAACCTTCCTCCCGGTTCGTGTCGCGACCTCTGGTGCAAATGAGACTTTCTTCCTTTCTGGTGCGGTTGGTTGGTTGGTTGCGGTTGGTTGCGGCGGCTGTGGTGTTGAGGTTGATTCATGAGTGGGCTTATCGACGGTGTGGGCAGCCTTTACCCGATCGACAGTGACCGTACTCTTTTTCCCGTTTACGCTTATTATGAAATTCTTGTCGGTTCGTGAGATGACGAGGAACGGTCCTTCATACGGTGGTGTAAGTCCCGGACGAACTGCATCATTGCGTAGAAAAACGTGCGTACAGGTGCTTAATGCCGGTTGGATAAAAACAGTATTCTTGCTGTGATTTGCGGCTGGTACTGGTTTTATGTCTCCTATATGCTTTCTTAATTCTTTGACGAATTCAGATTGGAGAACCTGGTCTTCGTTTTTACACAGAAACTGGCCCGGCAGGGATATCGTCGAACCGTACACTAATTCAGCCGGTGCCGCCCGTATATCTTCCTTATATGTGGTTCGAAGGCCTAAGAGGATTGTAGGTAGTATCGTGCACCAGTCCTTAGTTTCGTAGGCCATTATTGCTGCCTTTACCGTACGGTGCCATCTTTCTACCATACCATTCGCTTGTGGGTGATAGGCCGTTGTATGGATATGTTTGATACCCAGTAGATTTGATAGCTCTTTGAATAGCGTAGATTCGAACTGGCGTCCTTGGTCTGTTGTAATTCTTGCAGGAACTCCAAATCGTGAGATCCAACCTGACAACAATGTGGATGCGACTTTTTCCGCTGTTATGTCAGTTAACGGCCACGCTTCCGGCCACCTGGTGTAACGATCGATACATGTAAGCAGGTATCGATAACCTTGGCTTGGAGGAAGGGGTCCAACAATGTCCAGATTAATGTGTTCGAAACGCCTGCTTGGCAACGTAAACGTTCCGATTGGTGCCTTGTTGTGACGTGCTACCTTTGCCTTCTGGCACGCGAGGCATTGACGAACAACTTTTGAACATACGTTGCTCATTCCTGGCCACACGAAGCGCTGTGATACCAATTTGACAGTACCTTTACTGCCGGGGTGCGACAGTGTGTGAAGTTTTAGTACGACTTCTTCTCGAAACTTCTTTGGAATCAGAGGTCGAACTCGGTTCTGGGATATGTCACAATATACCTCTGTGGTTGTATCTGCGAATAATAATGATTTGAGTTGGAGTGAGTGATTACCTGGATTTCCCAACAATTGCTGAATTTCGTCATCAACTTGCTGTTCACTAGCTATAGCGGTGTAATCGATTATGATTGAGTCTCCGGAAATACTGCAAATCCTTGAGAGGCAATCGGCAACAACATTTTCTTCTCCTGGGACATATCTGATGTCGGTGGTAAACTGGCCAATTAAATCTAAATGACGGAGTTGTCTTGGGGATGCATTGGTGTGTTTCTGCTGAAAGGCGTAGATCAGTGGTTTGTGATCTGTATTTATGTAGAACTCCCTAGCTTCGAGCATATGCCTGAAATGCTTGACGCTTTGGTATACCGCTAGCAGCTCCCGATCGTACGTGCTGTATTTACTTTCTGCTGGTGACAACTTTTTTGAAAAAAAACCCAAAGGTTGGAGAATATTGTCAACTTTTTGGTGGAGAACGGAACCGATAGATGTGTCCGAAGCGTCACAGGTAAGTGATAACGGTGCTTTCATCGACGGGTGCGCCAACAAGGAAGCGTTTGCCAAATCGTCCTTACATTGTTGAAATGCTTTCAGAGTTGATTCGCTCCAGGTGATTTCCGTGTTGTCGTTTTTCTTATTACCAGGGATTAGTTCTTGAAGCACTGTTTGATTGTTGACTGCACGGGGAATAAAACGTCGATAGAAGTTGATCATAGCCAAAAAACGCTTTAATTCTTTTGCCACTTTTGGTAACGCAAAGTTGCTGATGGTTTCTACCTTTTCGGGAAGAGGTTGAATTCCTTTAGCCGAGACTTGATGACCTAGAAATTTTACTTCTGTTTCGCCGAACTTACATTTCGCTACGTTGATACGCAAACCATATTCACGAAGTCTTCCAAATACCGTTTGAAGATGTTCGAGATGTTCTTCGATGGTTGTGGATGAGACGATGATGTCATCTATATAAATAAAAACATAATCGAGATCTGCTAAAGCTTCTGTAATGTATCGTTGGAACGTCTGCGCTGCATTTCTTAAACCAAAGGTCATAAACATGAATTCGAAAAGGCCAAACGGTGTTGTGATTGCTGTCTTGGGTATGTCTTCGGGATGTATAGGAATCTGGTGAAAAGCACGAATCAGATCTATTGTCGAAAATATTTTCTTACCTTCTAGGTTGTACGAAAGATCTTGGATGAATGGTACCGGAAATCTATCGGGAACCGTGGCTGCGTTTAGTGGTCGGTAGTCTCCACATGGACGAAATGACCCGTCTGGTTTCCGAACCATATGCAGAGGACTTGCCCATGGTGATTTGGATGGTCGACAGATACCGTTTTTCAATAAGTACGCAAATTCTTCCTTTGCAGCTTTCAACTTGTCCGGAGTGAGTCGTCTTGGTCTGGCAGATACTGGTGAGCCATTGGTTTCCAGATGGTGAAAAATTTTTGACTTTTCCGTTGGTGCGTGACGCTGGTTTTCCGCTAGGAGTTCAGGAAACTGACCTAAAATCTCACTAAATTTGTTAGAAATGTGCAACAATCTTGGTGATTCTTGAGGGTTGTAGGTTGATTTTGCATTGGACGTTTGCTTGGTCTTGTTATCAATCAGCTGGCTTCGTTTTACGTCCACCAATAAGTCGAAGTGTTGTAGGAAATCGATACCGATGATAGGTTCTTTAACATCTGCAATGATGAATTCCCATTCGAATTCACGGCGTAGTCCGAGGTTGAGTTTCAAACGTTTCAAACCGTATGTATTGATTGCCGTTCCATTTGCTGCGAACAGACGTTGACGTGCGGGGTTCTTAACTTTGAAATGTGCAGAGGGTAAAACTGATACATCTGCTCCTGTGTCGATTAGGAATTTTGTCGAGGTACTGGAGTCAGATATGCATAGGCGGTTTAACTCTGCAGTCTCCTTTGCCGCCTGAGGCTGCAGTGCTAGTTTAAATCTTCCTCGTAAGTGCATGGCTTAAGACATTTTGTCGCTTTTTCTTGAAACATATGGTGGTACCAACAATGTGCTTTGTTCCTGCTTGCTGCGCTTCTAGAACGAGAACGTGACGTGGAGCGATTATCGTTGATTGATCTCTCCAATAACTTCGTGAGCTCGTCGACTTTCTTCTCTAATACCGCAATGCGATCGATTTCTTGTTTCTTAACTTGCGAGATACTTGACCTGTTATCATTAACTTCCATAATTTTGTCCGCCAACTTTGCTTGGGCAGTTAAATCGCCATCACTGGCTGCCAAAATTCCGCGGACGTTCTGTGGTAAACAATCTAACCACAAAGTTCGCAAGACGTCTTCACCTACTCCTTTCGTAGCGTGCTGTCGCATTTCCTCGAGTAAATGTGAAGGTATTCGATCACCTAGTGTAAATTCTGATAAAAGCTTTTTGATTTTCTTCTGCTCACTCATCGAGAAACGATCTAAAACCTTTGCTTTGAAGTGTTCATATTTGTTTTCTTTTGGTGGATTTAACACGGCATCCGAAATCTGGTGTAGTATGGGTCCACTCATTTCAGCGATCGCAACGTTAAATTTTGTGTTGTCGTCCTTGATACCACTTAACATGAATTGACTCTCGATTTGTACGAACCAAATCTCGGGCATTTGCTCGTAGAACGGCGGTACCCTTACTGCTACCCGTTGTACGGTGATGGGTTGTGGTGTACCGTCTACAGCAGTAGATTCCGTATTGTCACCAGCCATTTTGATGAACGATATAACCAACAAAAATTACTAACCAAAGAATTAGCACGTGGTCGTACAACTTGTTGCCTTTACGTAAATTGGAAAACGTGTTGGGTGAACGTGTTGAAATTGGCACGTGAAAATAATGATAACGTAAATTTTACCTTGTCTTGACTTGCGTTTGTTCTTTCTTGGGGTCACCAATATAGGCAAGTGTGTTGGCCTATTCTTTTGAGTATAAATCAGTAGACAGGTGAACGGTTAACGTATAAATATTTATTTCACTTTAAACAATAACAATAAATATCACAACTTGCTTGATAATAAATAATTGAACTACTGCCCCGTTGAACTACCCAGTCGGTGCACTAATTAGTAGTGACTCGTAGCGACCTCTCTGGTGTGAGGTTGGAACTAACATATTTAAAATAACTAGAAATGTTGGGTCTACCTACAATATACAGATATACTGATAAGTTAATGATCATTAATGATCTTTTATACAGAGATTCACATATCAGATACTTACACGTGTATAACGGATACCATCCATTTGCTCACTCAACCGTAATTTTGGCTATATATAAGAGATTAAATTATTAGCGAATCTGGTATTACTTGAAAAATTCGTATTTTCGTACACAAATACTTATTCAGTGAATTTAGTTGATCATTTCTGGCTATCGTAATGAATTTAAAAAGAATATTGATGCTACAAATTTTAATTTTTGTGTATCCTGTGTGTTATTGCGATGACTTACTTTCAAAGGTAAATAACAATATTTTATAATTCTATGAAATCTTAAAAAAGTTATAAAAAATTATAACAGGAGAAATTTTGTGTATATTGATTCTCAAAATTGTTTTTGCAGAGTTTTGAAATTCTAAATCAGGAGTGAGCAACCAACGGCCCGCCACATTTTCTCGTGCGGCCCGCCGAAGAATTTTAAGTTGGTAATTGTTTAAGTTGAGAATATATTTTCCATATTATTGCAATAAAAAAGAAAGCACTATTTCTAAATTTGAAAACAAATTGTATCGACCAAAACTTATTTTTTTTATAATAATTTTATAAACACTTGCCTTTCAGACAAAACTTTTTTGTTTGACCCCCCCTCCTTATATACGGCCCTGCATGCGGCCCGCACAAAATTTTTTAAATTGTAAGGGGCCCGTTGCAAAAAAAGGTTGCTCATCCCTGTTCTAAATTAAACATAAGCCTCTCGTCAGACATTAGAGAAAATAATTATCAAGATTAAAAAAAAAAGTTAAAAAGTATTGAAAATTGACCGAGTTATTGTGCTGACCCTTCTCTAAAAACGTAGTATCCAGAATAACGCGTTTAAAGTTTCTAGTAGGTACAGTTTCCAACCAATGAATGTCCGGTCACATTTACTGCTATAACTTTGTAACGGGGTGGAATTTTCTCAAAATTTTTTTTTTAAATATTCTTAAAAGTATAAAGAAAAATAGCGTGTAAGAAAACAAAAATTAATGTTCAGGGATATGTAAGCCATTAAATAAAACTACTCACATTAATGTTCAGACTTTTTTGAAAACTTTTCTAGTAGTAGACGATGATAATCTATTCTTATAAAATTTACACTGTAAATTTGGTGATGAACAAATTTTTTAAATTATTTAGATTATGCCCGTTGTTAAATTTTATTGGAATGGCACAATCGTAGTAATTTTTATTAGAACCGCCATTTCCCGATGATAAGTTTCTGATTATAATTTTTGTGAAAAATAGGCATCTTTTTGGTCTAACAGCCATATTCATAAAAAACTTAAAACAGTCTTGTAAGCCTGTTTTTTAGTTAAAGTGCTCATTAAACCATAACCTAACTTTTTTTTAAAGTAAGGTTTAAATGAACTATTTTATAGGAAGTTTAGCGCGTTTACTGTAATAAGTTGGTATTTTAACTTAAAAAAATTCGAAATGCAAGCAAAAAAAGTTAGGTTATGGTTTAATGAGAACTAAAACACTGTTTTAAGTTTTTTATAAATACGGCTGTCCATGTTTAATCAGGTTAATGTTTAATAATGCACTTCTCTTGTATTAATTTGTTCAATACTCTTGCATTATTAAACATTAACCTCTAAAGCAAACTTGTAAGATTATCCTCGCAATATACAATGTTTAATCAAATTTTTGCATTGCTAATTTTCTCTCTTTTCAATGAGCAATTTAAAAAAAAACTGAGATTGAATCTTCCCATGGAAATAGGGATTCGAGAAATCGGATTTTCGAAACGATACATTGGGTATTTTCACATTTTTTAAAAAGTATGTAAGGAGAAAGTTTATCTAGCATATAAACGAGGTACTTAAAAGAAAATTTGTGTGAAACTTTATATCCGAGTAATTTTAAAAATAAATATCATGTAAAATATTTGCCGCGAAAACGCGAAATACATGCTTACTTGGTTGCATACCCGTATGACGTCATAACTCACAGCGGCAAAACATTCAAGCAGCATTTAGCATTCAAGGTTGAATGGTTGTAATGATTTATTGGTTGTAAATTATCTTGATTATTTTATTCTCTAATTATTTTGTTTTATACAACTTAACAACTATGGAAAAGTGTGGACTACAACGTATTAAGTACTGTTTTGTGCCGGGTTGTACAAATACTACTGTAAGTACACCTGAAAAAGTGTTTGTGACTGTGCCAGACGATGACTTTCGTAAAAAGAAGTGGTTTACAGCAGCTAGGCGATATCAGCCAACATCGAAATCAGTTTTGTTTTGCTGTGAAGATCATTTTAATGTAGTGTATTACTTTATTTTGACATTTACGTTTTTTAATGTTATTTTTATTGCAGCTAGAAGAGGATATGGAGAACTATATACGATTTAAATTAATCGGAGGAAGAGTTTTTTTTAAGCAAGGGGTAGTGCCTCATATATTTGACTGTCAGCCAGATAGAAAAAGAGCTAGTAGTAGTCGTGAAAGATCTTTACCTGCAAAATTGAAAAGAAGGCGACTTGCCGATGAAGCCATTAAAGAAAATGACAAAAATCAACAAAATGTACCATCGATCAATGTACATGAAATTTACACCAGCACAGTTGAAAATAAGCCATGCACCAGCACAGTTGAAAATAAACCATGCACCAGCACAGCTGCAAATGAACCTTGTGTTAGCACGGCAATAACTGAACCTTGTGTTAGCTTTGTCAACCCTTGTCAGCTAATAAATTGCAAATTCTGCATTCTTTGCCCATTTGAAACCTTTCTCATCGGTGGTGCAAAGTTACACCTTAATTTTTAAAACTAAAAAGAAACAAGTATTGTATAACTTGGGAAAAACAAATTTTTCCCATTTTAATCTGGCTGAAAGTAAAAGTTCATTTACAAATGTTTCATCAAAATCAATTTCTAATACTTGAACACTTTTAGATTTTTCAAAATTTGGCGATGCTACACAAAATAATCCCTTCTTTCTTTCAGCACAAACCATTTGGAGATGAATTTGTGCTTTGAATTTTTGAGTTATTTCCCCATTGCAAATATAATTTTTTAATGTCTTCTCACTGCTAGGGCATTTTACTTCGACAATATACTCCCGAGATAAACCGTCGGGTGAAGCTCCAAACATGGGTAAAGAGGGTAATGAAAATAACCCGCAAGAATCAAAAAATTTCATTTTTCTATCATTTTCTACGTATTTTATCACTTCTTTTTCTAAAAGCCTTCCTCTTTCCATGAATTTATTGTCTTTTAATTTATATGCACCTATTATTGACTCGACTAATGTACCATCAGGCGTTTCGCAACGTGAAAATTCGTACAGTTTGGAAGCAGTTATACGTCCATATCGCAATTCACGCCACAATGGAGAATTCGCTTGCCCTTTTGATGCTATTTGACCTTCTTCGCATAATTTATTTGTCATTTTATAAGTACAAAACGAAATAAAATCATGACATTGTACACCTCCTTGCAAATGAAACATTGACATTAGTTTGTGAAGTGATAAATTGTCAAATTTTTCTTCATATTGATCTGAAGAATATCGAAGAATTTGTCCCTCCGGTTTACTGTGTTAGCTATAGTTGTAATATTATTCCTAAAAGTGGATACATTTACTGATGCTAATGCAATAGCCGAAGTTGATGTTGAAGCAACAGTCTTGGAAAAATTTGCAGCCGTTATAAACTTAAGCGAAGTGCCAACAGCAGATAAATGTGGTCGCATCCAATATGAAGTGATATCAGTAGGGGAAGGCTCTTCGCTTCTTCTATGTGCCCACATTAGGAAAGCCAAAGCGTGTTTACAACCACCTATTAATATAAAAAATAGTGTAAAAAACTATTGTCACTCTAATTTATTACATTTACCTAATGATGCAGCGCAATCTCTACACAGAACATCTAAAATTTTCTCTTCTTCTTCGTTAACCGTCAGGCAAACTACATAATTTTTTGAACGAACCCTGTGTTCAGGACATACCTGACACTGAAGGGTACATAAAGGACCTTCTCTTTTTACCTCAACATAGCCAATTGCATTGTCACCATACTGTTCACGAGATGATCTGTCAAATTAATAAATAAATTGTTAGAATCAACATGCATATATAATATAACCTCCAAATCATTGTCAATTTACATAATTTACTTTATACAATACGAATAATGTGACCGTATAATGAAATTACGATTTATGCATTATCTTAAGTAAATTAGAAGTAAATAAGTAGGTACAATACTAACGCATTCGATTTTGCGCCTCATCATTTTGAATAAATTTTATTATCATAAACATGTCAATTGATGGTAAATTATTTGTAGACGCTTTCATAAACCCTTCTGATGGCATTTTGCGTTATTTGTATTTGCTTACGACTTGTTATAAGTTATAACACAACACAAAAGAAAACACGACACACAACAAACCAAACTATAACCTTTGTTTGCTAATTTCTTTGAAATTACGAGTGAGTTACTACGTCACGCCGATCTCGACCAATCGAATTGCGTTTTGATTCTCGTTTGAAATTGTGCATTTTAATGAAATTTCAAAATGATTTAGCATTATAAATAGGAAAATTTATCATTTTTTAATTATTGTATGCTTTTTCTACTACCTTTATTTATATAATAACACTCATTTTATGCAAATAAAAAATTAGTGAAAATACCCAATTGTAAAAAGCATAGCTGTCGCGTTCACTCGGCACTCGGCAATAAAATCCAGAATCAAGAAGGTGGAATTTAAATTAAAATTTTCAAAATAGTTGGCATTTTACACTAGCAATTATTTAAGCAAACTTCATTTGTATATTTCGACACGACGCGACATTACAAATTCTAATCTATTATAAATAATTTTACGCTTTTTTAATATGAAAGTGAGTAAAAGAAAACATGAATCGAGTGAAAAGAACGCAAATAAGGAGCCTGATGACGGATGCTGTAAACCGTGCTGTAAACCGTGCTGTAAACGAAAGAGACGCTGTGACGCTGGTAAAAGAAGGGGCCCAAATAAGAAGAAAAGAAGTTGCTACAGGCGTCCAAGACCATCCTGTTGTTGTAAGGATGAAGCAGCTTCAGATGACAACGACAAACTATCGTCTAAAAGTTCAACTTCATCAGTTACAAGATATACTAACAAGAAGAGGTAACGTCGTGTCAACCCAAATTATTGTGGAAAAATGATTTATTAAAAATTATAGTATTTCCTTTTAGTAAAATTTATTGTTTTATTTTGATATGTTTTGGAATCGGGGTATAAGTTGGTATCGTTAGTATTTTTTCTGATTTGAAAGACTCCCTGCAATTCTCCGTAGCTTTCAGATTACACAGCACCCGCGCTGCCCTCTTCTGCAACACAAACACTCGGCTCACTTCCGTGGAACATCCCCAAAACATAATGCCATATTATGTAACATGGCTAGAGAAATTGACATAGTAGCAAGCTATGGCTGCCTCATGATTTGCATACCGTTTTAGGCTTCTTAAACAGAATATGGCATTGGACAGTTTTCCACACATCCGGTCAATGTATGGTGGGACCAATTTAGTCTATTGTCAAAGTGAATGCCCAAAAATTTTACAATTTGGGTTTCATTCCGATCAAAGAATCGCATTGTTTGCGTTTTTGCTTGATTCAATCTCAAATTATTACTCTCCATCCACTTCTCGGCTTTTGTTATTGTATCCTCCACAATTACATCCACTTGATCAAATGTTGCTGCCTTAACCAGAAAAGAAGTATCATCAGCGTAAACGCATGCTCCATAGGTGTGCATATTTGAGACTACATCATTAATTTGATGTCGTGTTAATTTTGGATAAAGAAAAAGCAAAATTGTAAAGTGTAGAAAATTTATTGTGGGAATTGTATTTTGAATTTCGCGGCGATTCGATGTCTCTGCGGAGCGCAGATTCCGGAGCTCAAGGAGAGAAGAAGAAGACTTGCGTAAGCCGTGCAAGTCGTGGACGGTCGCCATTTTTGATTTTTGATGATAAATAATAATTGTAAAAGTTAATTTATTTTGAGAAATTGTTTCAATAAGGTAAGAAGTAAATAAACAATCAGTTCTTTTAAGTTCCTTGCTGGTGGGAACTTATCAGAAAACTTTGGAATTCCCGTTTGAACAGCGCGCTGACTCAAAATATTTCTAAATCTTCGCCATTTTACAGGTTTTCTTTTATTATTTTACAAAAATTGTAGATCATGAAATTCTCTACAAAAATTATTCTTATACTTATTTTCGTACGATTCGCTATTCCGGATATATTTTTTCAATCAATAGGACACTGTCTATAATAAAACTTCCCAACTTTTGAATCGTGATATCTGATGAATAACGATTCGTACGAAAAAAAGTATAAGAATAATTTTTGTAGAGAATTTCATGATCTATAATTTTTGTCTAACCTATTTTTACGATAACACTTATCATTTACGAGAAAAATGTAAAAAACCGATGTTGTTGACCTTTGACCTTCAATAAATTTTTAGCAGACGTGGGATCGGTGGGGACTTTTGATATTTTGTTTGTAAGAGTGAATTTAAGGTTTATGCCAATTTTCAGCTGGATGCGAATTTTTGCAAAGTGAAATGTCTATTTTGACTGGACTAATTAGGCCAGCGTGGAATGGTAACGCCTCAACCTTCAAGTTCTAAATTGAGAGAACTTGAAGAGGCGTATATCCAAAAATGGATGTAAATAAAAAAACACAGAAAAAAGAATAAATAAAATCCAGAATCAAGAGGTGGAATTTAAATTAAAATTTTCAAAATAGTTGGCATTTTACACTAGCAATTATTTAACCAAACTTCATTTTTTGTATATTTCGACAAGACGCGCGACGCGACGTTACAAATTGTAATCTAAATTATAATTTAACACGTTTTTAATATGAAAAGAAAACATGAATCGAGTGAAAAGAACGCAAATAAGGAGGAGCCTGATGATGGATGCTGTAAACCGTGCTGTAAACCTTGCTGTAAACGAAAGACACGCTGTGACGCTGGAAAAAGAAGGGGCCCAAATAGGAAGAAACGAAGTTGCTGCAAGCGTCCAAAGCCATGCGGTTGTAGGGATTCAGCAGCTTCAGATGACAACGACAAACTATCGTCAAAAAGTTCAACTTCATCAGTTACAAGATATATATCCTAATAACAAGAAGAAGTAACGTCGTGTCAAAAAAAATTATTGTGTAAAAATTATTCATTAAAAATTATATTATTTCCTTTTAGTAAAATTGTTTTATTTTGATATGTTTTAGAATCGGATCGAATATTTTAGAATTTTAGAAAATAATTCAATAGGCTCATAGATTTTTATTACGATGATGAACAATGAAACGATGAACAATGTAGAGTGCACGTAGAGTGGATAATAAAGATAGCTTCCGCAAAATGTGTTGCTTATATCGGGAATTTCTTCGTCTTTGTATTTGTATATAACTCTAATGGTTGGTTTCTTAAAAATCAGTTAAAATTTAATACAGGCTAAAATTTAACTAGCTAATAGAAAACGTCTATAAACCATCATAGTCGTAAAAGCAATAAGACCAGAGATATTTGGGAGGGAACCCCATTGCTAGAACTTTTGGCGCCCTCTATAATATTAAGCGTACAAGCAAATTAGAGAGACTTTTGTGACATTACCCAGGACCATCCCAGGACGGACGACTGTAAATGTATGTAAAAGAACTTCAGTTCCCTAAAAATTATTCTGAAGTTTGGACCATTGTTTGTCTTTTAGAAGACAAACCAAAGTTTTAGTCCCTGACATGTAAATAAGCAAGTTTGATTTTATTAAAACGGTCTCCCCCTTATAAAAATCAAGTAAAATTTAGTTATCAAAAATTGAACTCGATATAGATATTAAAATAGCGTACAATTTCTTCCTTTTATAAAAAAAAATAATTGGTTTAGTGTTTAGAAAGCAAAATTAACGAATGCTTCTAAATGTTGGTCGTAAGTAAATTTTTACGTTACTAACAGTCAGACAGAACTAATGTTTTTTATAATAAGATTGCATAGAAAATGCACGAATTAGTAACTAACGGATGTACCAGAATCCAAATATTGGTAAAACAATGACAAGAACTCGGACAAACGTTTTTAAAAAAAAAACTTATTTAAACGCAACAATTCAAAAATTTAAAAATGAATAACAATTAACAACATCCTTATGTACATCATAAATTATAAAATTTCAAAGTGGCTTCCTTCTGCGTGGATACAGAGCTTTAAACGTCGAATGAAATTTTCGGCCGTTTTTCGTACCTCTTCTAGGGAAATTTTGTCCCATTCCTGACGCAAAGATTGTTTTAGTGATTCCAAACTTTTGTGGGTTTTTTCACAGGCCCAGGCCTCTAAAATTGACCATATGGCGTAATTCATGGGGTTGAGATCTGGTGAGTATGGAGGCCATTCAGCGGAACTGATAAAATCTGGAAAATTGATTCGGCACCACTCTTGTGTAGTTTTCGCCTTATGGGCAGGTGCAGAGTCTTGTTGAAAGGTCCAATGTTGGTCACCAAAGTGCTGTTGGGCCCACGGAATAACTACAGCCTCTAAAATATCCCGGTGGTAGATTTCCTTGTTAATTTTTACTCCTTCTTCCAAAAAAACTAAAGATGTTTTACCGGTAGTACAAATACCGCCCCAAACCATGACAGACTTGGGGAATTGGCGATGAGCAACGATGACCGAAGGTCCAGGTGCTTTTTGTGACCAATACCTCTCATTTTGACGATTGTGAAATTGTTCAATAGTAAAAATTTTTTCATCAGTAAAAACGAAATTTTCCCATTGTTGAGCAGCGGCGCGATGTAAAAGAGCACGGCATCGTTGAAGTCGTACTCGTTTGTTTTCATCAGTTAGCATTTGGGCTTTTCGCAGTTTATAAGGCTTCTTGTTAAGTTCATTTTTAGCTATTCGTCGAGCCGACTCCCGCGCGATTCCAGTTTTACGAGCCACTTTTCGCATCGAGAGTCTCGGATTTCTTTGAATCCGAAGTTTGATGATATTGCGATTCCGGCGAGTGTTGGCAGAACATTTTTTTCCTCTTCCGGGTCCGTCTTCCATATTACCAAGTTCTTTGAATCGTTTGATGGCGTCGGAAACGGTTTGTCGAGGAATTTTAAGAATTCGAACTACTTCACATTGACGATTTCCAGCTTCAAATAACGATAAAATTGCGGCGCGACTTTTTGACATCTTGTCACTCCCAGACTTATTGTTTGATTTGTTTGCTCTTTTGTTTTTCTGATCTCCATAGTTCTTAGAATGGGATTACTAGATTATTTTTCAGTAAAATTCAGTGATTTTCGCGAAAAGAGGAAAACATGTTTGTCCGGGGTCTTGTGGGTCACTCTGTATAATAAATTACATAATTGTTCATATGGTTCATATACATAATATGTAGCCACGCCCTTCTAAATATAAATTTTTATTACGTAAAATTAAGTAGATAATATAAATTAAACAAAAACTTAACTAGACGTTAAAATATTAGATTTTAACTGTAAGTAAAGAACAACATACAAGAAAATTTTATTTAAAAACACTAAAAGAACAATTCTAACCTTTTTGTGACAAGGTACAAACAGAATATTTGAAAAAATGAGAAAACTGAAAACTACGGGGGGGGGGGGGGGTAAAAAAAAACGTGGTGTTTTTACTTCATTTATTTTACTATATTTTTCAGGTACTTGAATTGCCATAATTTACTGGCGCCATCTATAAAGGAACCCTTGAACACTATGAGCATTCAGTTGATTATATATAGTTTAAAACTTCGCTAACATTACTTTTTGAGGATAAGAATATCTTAAATTACGTTCACTACAATCCCGAAACTTTACAATTGTATTTAGTATTTAATTAGCCGCAACTTGATCTAGTTTTTATTAGAATCTGTTAGATATTTTTTCAAACATATTGTACCTTTAAAATACCTTTAATATCACACCTCATCAACATTAAAATCTAAAAAATAGATCACGTTCTAAGTCAATTATCACTTATTAATATGGTGTCATGGAATTACTTTGATTTTATCGAGTTAAATATATTTTTATCCTCAAAGTTAGCAATAATTTCTACTGTGCCGCCCTCTGTGAAAAGAAACGGCAAAAATGCAGCTCTTAAGAGCAGGAATGCAATATACAAATAAAAAGTTGATGCATTCCATGGATGTTATTGGATATAAACACAATCGCACAGCCACAGCATTCAATCTTACTTTCTGGCCAAAAGTTGACCTTGAAGATAATTTAGTAGTGAGTAGCTTGCTTATACTTATGTTTAATATTTCATTTAATAAAGCGTTTCAACTTTTTTATCGTACACGGTACACGGTAATTTGGTCCCCAGTAATTTGATCCTCTTTGATAAAAGGTTTAACCTTTCAAGATTACCAAAAGAAATAGAGATCTATCTCTTTCCTAGTAGCACACTTGGCCGAGTAGGGCCGGTCTAGGGGATATCCTTAGTTAGTACAGCGTTAGTCAAAATGGCTTGGAACGTCCGGAG
Source organism: Rhagonycha lutea (assembly GCA_958510855.1). Lineage (NCBI taxonomy): Eukaryota > Metazoa > Arthropoda > Insecta > Coleoptera > Cantharidae > Rhagonycha > Rhagonycha lutea. The sequence continues at coordinate 13,077,372 of OY294037.1, forward strand.
CGGAGGGCGCGTCACGTCACGTCTCGGATCCATTTTTATTCCATATATTATATACCATGGAGCAATTTACCAGCGGTGTCTAATTATTGGGAGTGAAATTACCGGCGCAACAAATTACCAGGGGATCTAATTACCGAGGTCAAATTATACCGGGATCAAGTTACCGGTGACCAAGTCACCTACCAGCCCCAAATTTAAAGTAAAACTTCGAGATAAACTAGGATTAACGTTTTTACTAACCAAAGAAGTAATATATTTATAGTTGATATTAAATCTTCTTTTAGACTGTGATACAAGCGTACAAATTTGCCAGTAACGAATATAGAATTTTCCCAGCAATTCGTCTTCAGATTAATGCATGCAAATCGATTGCAAGTAACATAGGAGGATTCAGAAAGATAACAAATTACGGTAATTTTACCCGGTGCTATTGGAAAAAAGTGAATATACCTTTAATTAATAATATATCAATGTGCTTATGTTATTTATTTTTAGGATACTTTGTACTATTTCCGTGGTTTTCCATTAGACGAATCTCAACTACCTCCTTTAATTCCAACTGGTGAATATAAATTGGTTGTTGATTTTCATCTCTTTAAAGATACATTAGGAATAATGAATTTGTACGGAGAAATATATCGCCGAGAGGTTTAAACTTTAACCGCCGGTTAACCTATAAAGAGAAAATATTATGGATTATTGAATATTTCTTAGTCTTTAAAATTTTATAAAATACAGTGAAATGAAGATAACCTGAACTAATTAAGGACGGAATTTAATTAAATAGATAATAGAAAATAAAAGTACTAATCCAATGATTTTGAATATTAAACAATTTTTTGTAGTTAAAGGCGGTATATAGTAAAAAATAAATGAAATCATTTATTATCATCATAATCATCATCACAACTCCTACTAGCAGGTTCGTATCATAATGCAACTTGTCAGTAATATTATAAGGGTTCTTAGTAAATTACTTAAGGGTGGCCAGATTATAGGAGTTATTATGCATTTTTCAAAAAATTAGATTACTTCATCTTTATGATTGTTTTACATTTATACGAATGAACTGATCAGAGGTATGCCTAACAAAGGACATGGACAACTCAAGGGGGCCCCGAAGGGGCTTCAAAAGAAGTGGTTTATACTTGGAGTAAAAGTGGTTTGTATTTTTTATATACCTTCCAAGTGTCAAAATATCGGAAAATGTGATTTTCAAAAATCTCCCCTCTTGGTAAGGGGGCTCCTCCTCAGACTCTAGCCGAGGGCCTTTATAGGAGCCAGTCCGGGCCTGGTTAGGAATAATCCTAATCATCGATTAGTTTGGTCAAAAATCGATTATAAAGTTTACATTTTTATACAAATTTCGATCGTATTGAAAATATACGCCCACCGCGTGTATTTTTGCAACTCGAATTAACTTCTCAACCGATCGACGCATGTTGCTGGGACCAAATGTAGGCGAGGGATTCAACAAGTTTAATAATTATTATAAACTAGGTTTTAAAAAAGTCATGAAATCAGAAAATTATGAACCAAGTTGCACGCACGAGCTAAATACGCCAATATAATAATGAGCCGGTCATCTTTAGGCACATTCATGTTGTTCGGAGCAAATATAGGATTCAACAAGGTCAATTATGAAATTAAAAAAAAAAGTCGTTCAAAAAAGTTTCGGAAAATGTTGAAAAAAATTATTAGGTTTAAAAAAAAACAAATTACACGCCGGTGCTAAGCCGTCTTCTTACGTCACTGTAGAATGGCATGTCATTCAAAAATGGAGAGAGGGTTAAAAAAATGACCCGCGACTAGAATGAGTTTGTAACCCCTGATATAAAGGCTTTATAAATTGTTGGGTCATCGATAAAATTTGATAGAAGCTTAGAAAAAAAGAAAGGAAGATTTATAAGTTAATGGTAAAATATGTGGTGGTGTGTCATTTTAAAAAGGTTTGTTCAAGGATAGGCATTCATTGCACAGTCTGACCTAAAATGTGTTCTTCAACAGTTTTCTTTTCTCAAAAAATTTGAATTTAAAAAAATTAAAAACATCACGGGGATGTGTTCAAGTGTTTTCTTTTAAAAAATATATACTTCTGTGTAAATTTTTTGAGTAATAAGCAAGATAACAGAGATTTACGAAAGTGTGTTTTCCAACTTGGAGGATTCCTCTTAAAAAGTGGACTTCACTGCTCTCGAGGCTCTCGAAATAAGAAATAATGAGGTGTAAGTTTGGTTGAATAAGTGTAGTACTTATGATAATAATATTTATTCATTGTATGGGTTATTCACTTAGAACATAACAATTTTGCATTTTAATATCAACGAGCTCTTAAACTTTTTTTATGATCTGTTAGCGTCAAAGCGTCAGTCAATGTTTACCATTTTATTATGGCGAGGTTCACAAACGAAAAACGTTTGGAAGTTATTAAAAATTACTACCGAAATTCTAAGTCTATAGTTGCAACTTTAAGAGCGCTTACTCCAATTTTCGGTCGTTATAACCGTCCAACCAAACAAGCTGTGCGTGCTATAGTGAACAAATTCGAGTCAACATATTCACTATCTAATATTCCGGTGCCATTGAGACCACGTCCATGTCGAAGTATCGAAAATATCACAGCCGTAAGGTCTTCAGGTCAAAATGAGCCAAATCAGTCGATTCCACGCCGTTCACAGGAATTGGGAATGTCTCAGTCTACATTGTGGCGAATTTTGCATAAAGATCTTAGCCTAAACTCTTATAAGATCAAACTAAGCCAAGAACTGAAGCCTTCTGATCATTTGAAGCGCCAAAACTTCTGCGATTGGGCTTTGCAAAAGTTTCAAGAAAATCCGGAATTTCATCGAAAAATTATCTTTAGCGCTGAAGCTCATTTTTGGCTTAATGGCTTTGTCAATAAGCAAAATATGCGTTATTGGACAGCAACAAATCCACTCGTGCTTCAAGAGACTCCATTGCATCCACAGAAAGTAACCGTGTGGTGTGGATTTCATGCCGGAGGTGTGATTGGACCGTATTTTTTCGTCGATGAAAATGATCGCCATGTTACGGTTAATGGAGTTCGCTATCGTGCCATGTTGGAAAACTATTTTTTGCCAGAATTGGATGGACTTGACATCAGTGATATGTGGTTCCAACAAGATGGTGCGACATGCCACACATCTGGTCTAACAATGGATCTGTTGAAAGAAAAATTTGGTAATAGTGTAATCTCGAAAAATGGTCCGGTCAATTGGCCACCTCGCTCTTGCGATTTAACGCCGTTGGATTTTTTTTATGGAGTCACGTGAAGTCGTTAGTTTATGCCAACAAGCCAACAACATTAGAGGAGCTTAGGAACAATATCAAACGTGAAATTGACGACATTCCGGCCGATATGTGTGAAAGGGTGGTGGAAAATTGGCTTCAAAGAATCGATCGCTGCAAACGTGCTCGTGGTGGTCATATGAACGAGATCGAATTCCATACATAAAATGTAACATGTGTACTACACCTGGAACAAATTTCAGCCCTATATCTAAATTATTATGTGTTTTATTCGAATACAAAATTGTTATGTCCTTACTGAATAACCCTATATATTAAATTGTTTAGTTTTAAAATTTTGTGAAAACTGTGAAATTTACTAAACAGGTACTCGGAACTTAAATGATTACTAAGCGATTCGTGACCTCCTAAAAGTTCAAATAACTTGCAAATTCGTTCACATTTAAAATTAAGCAAAATGTTCTATTAAGAAGTTTTTTATTCCTTTATCGTGAGCCGTACCCTGTACTACTTCTTAAAATCTGTACTTCTAAAGTACTCTTTTGCAACCCAGACGTCGCCAAACTCACCGTCCAATCTCAAATGTCAAAGCTTCCGATACCAATATCATTCAACCTTAAGTCGGCGACCAGGCAATGATGAAAATTCTACTCAAGATATTTTGCAATACGAGGGCATCCGAGGAACTTATCTATGATGTTCTGGAAATCGTCCTCGCCCATCACGATTCTCAGAACCTCATACTCTGCAACTAGGAAGATTGAAACACACATTTCCCATGCCTTTTCCTAGAATCGCCTACCCAACTACACCATCGCTTCTGAAACAATTTTCCATGATAAACCTTTCGCGGCGTCAGTCAAAACTTTTTAGATTCGTGCCATCCTCCGAGGTAACTCCCTGATAATCATCATGCAAACCGCTTAAAATGAAGGAGATATGTGGCAATGCTCTTGTGCTCCACACAAGTTTACCGCAGTTCTTTGCATTCTTTTGTATTACTTTTTCGCCAACCGTATTCCTTAAGGTAATCAACCGTTCTGATTTAACCAGAACTGTTCTGTTTTTAGGAGCTCAGTTCTGGTAATAAATAGAAGACAGTAGTAAATGTTCTGTTTTTGATAGACTGTTAAGATTATTTTTTTGTTTTACGTTATAACAATTCCAACACTTTAAAATTGTCATAAATGTTGTGTTACTTGAACTTTCGAAAATATTCAACATTGAAAGCTTAAACAATCTCATATGACAATAAGTTAATTATTATCGTACATTTGACACCATTATAAATTTATATGGATTCTATCTTTATAAGGTTCTTGGTCATTTTTTATCTTGATGGGATTTTAAGATTTAATAATAAGTCTACCTTGTACCTAACTTCTAAACAACTGATAATTATCGATTGGCACTGGTCACGTAGATTGCCCGTCTGTCTATCTGGTAATTCGGTAGCTTTACAGAGAATACATTTAATTACACATTTTTGTGATTAATAGGAGGCGGCAGATGATTTCTCTCTCATACGAAATTGTTTTCTTGCATACAGAAAAGCAATACAACTAATGATAATTTAAAAGAAAAATCTTGTAATAAGTTGATTATTTTGTGTGAGAAAAAATCCCACCCACAAACATTTTTCCGATTTTAAGTACTTAGTAATTAATAGGTAATGATTACTTGAGTTTTGTAAAATTGCACAATCGATTGCAACTACTACTGTATAAAATGGTACTTAAATTGGTTTCCAAGGGTAGTCATCAGGTTGTAAAAGTATGAACCAGGGTGTGTTACACCGTGCAACAGGTCTCCAGTTAGTGGTGTTTATGTGTGTTAAGTGGAAGAAAAAATGTAATCATTTTACTTAATTTATTATAGTGAAGTGAAATAAAATGTAATTTTGAAAATATGGTAGTACTGAAGTACCGGTAACTACCTATTGATTGGAAATATTAAAAATTAAATTTGGGATTTGCAATGTCATCTGCATGAAATTTAAAAGGCCCAATCTTCTGTTTCTGGATACCTATACGTAAGTGCATAACGAAAATAAATTAATTTTAAATAAAAAAAAAGGAAATCGGAAATTTCAAATAACTTTTAAAACTTCAGATAATTAAATTTTTATACATACGGTTTTGAAATTTAAAACTTTTTCCTCCCTAGTAAACTTCTATAATTTATTGATTTTATACTTTATTCTACCTGAAAAACAACTTGAAAAATAATTTATTAATTTTTATAACATTGCACTGACCTATTTTATTCGTAAAAGAACAAAATGAGAGGAAAGTCATCTTATATAAAATTTCATCATCTTTTTATTGTCTTCGGTGTATTACTCACCAATCGCTTAATTCTTACGTGGTCGTGCGAACCAATGATAGTTGTTTTGGAGAGTTCATTAACGCGCTAGCTGAATTTAAATTTTGTAAATATTTTTCTGAATCACATTAGTTCTTTGATTGTGGTATAACATTGTGCAACTTGATGAATCGTGTATTTCAGTAAAAGCGACCTAAAATATTTATTTTTATTTGATTATAATCTTAAAATTTTAAAACAACTTATATATTCAAAGTTTTTCCTTCGGAATTTCCAACTTTATTTATAATATCTTTTATCTCGTCGGGAAGTGGAAGTTGAACTAAAGGTCTTAAACCTATTTTAGTTTATCGCTTTGTGCAATAATTATTATTATGAACACATTATATTCAAATAAAATTATAGCTAATCAATTCATTACTACTGAGGTACCATCAACTTCTTTTCTACATTCATTTTCAATTTTTATGAAATCGTTTCGATTTACATTATTTAAACAAGAGTGGACAATTAATAAAAGAATGATGTTCTACATGGAAATGTAAGTGTTCTTTTTTTTAATAATATAATAGTGGTCAGGTCTATCTGCTCGTTTATAAATTTTAGCGCTATAATCATTAGTTTTATAATTAGTTTATCTAAAGTGCCTGGCCCGGGTTGCGGTGCCCAAAAACATATTTTTTCAAATATCCCAGACAATGCTAATATATTTATCTACTGATTAAAATCAACCCTAATAATTGAACCATAATTTGTTCGGATTTATTTTTCGGGATTTAATTGAATTTTCTTGTTAGAGAAGTTTTCACTTTCATAAAGAAAATTTGTTATTTAAGCTGCAATAAAATCCGAGCTCTATTCATCATGATGAATAGTGCGAAAAATATTTCTATACTCGAAACTACCTTATTGTTATAAAAATTGTTTAATTTTTTTTAAATTTATTGATAAAAAAATTTACACAAGTATAGGAAATCTCATGAAATTCCCATCATCTTAAATTTATTTTTTTATCTCGATTTCGTAACGAGGATAGAAAGCGCCTGTGGTAAGCGGTTTAATTTGAGTTAATAAACCCCGTTCATACCAAATTTTTTTAATGTTAAATATTTATGTATATTATAATGAATTAAACACATCGTTAAACCAAAACAAATTTCAAAATTTGAAAGAGGGGGGGTATGGAATACCTCCAGCATAATGAAATACCGAGACGACCTTTCAAAATTGATATAGACGTAAATTTAAGTTTTGAAAGAATTATTATTTATTCTTACTTACGGCTGGAGAGTTCATACCCCCCAGACCCCCCGGTTTTCCGATTGTTTACTTTTAAAAGTACCCTGCTCCAGGTCCAGTAGTAATTTTTCTATTCCCTAGGGTCGCTAACCCCCCTACCTATTTTTGTGCCTCAAAACTGTGCGCCCGTGGCTTGTACCACGTTCTCCACGCCTTAGTTATGATTTTGTAAAACATAAAACTCACCTCAAAACTTGTTCGGCCTTTTTCTCATTTTAAAATCTTTTGTGTCTCTTCGAGAATTAGACTGATTGGAACGTAATATTTTTTTATGGTTTGTAAGATTTTTTCACAAAATGGACTCTGATGATCAAACAGCTAATCAGAGGCGCGTACACTTTTTTCGAATTTTTTGTCTATTTTGGGTCGTACTTGACTTTGTTCATAGCCAACAGACAAACAAACAGACAGATTTGATAATTTGATTATTAGTAGATACTTATGATTCAATTTAGAAATATTGCGTTTTATTGCATACAAAATCGTCGAAGTCGCTTAAAAATTAATTCAATTATTATTAAATAAACCATAATTGTATAAAATTACACCTTACAATTACTTAAAAATTAAATGCTTAATGTTGGAATTTGGGCCCCATTTAAATGAACAAACTTTTAGAATATTAATAGTGGAAAATATCGAATCAAACTGTATCAGAAAATAAATAAGTATCTACTCTTATAAAAAAAATCAATGAAATGTTCATTCATTATTTATTTTGATTAGTATCGTGTTGAAATTGTTAGTAATTATTTTAGATAATTTTCAACGCTTCGCTGTCATTATAAACATACATCAACTATTATGCAATATCAAAATCCTTGATTATATGCAGGGATGGCCAAAATCATTTTTATTTAAAATACTTAAAAGTCGAATATTTAAAATACAAAATACAATTGAAAAATGGTCTAAAATACTCAAATACGTTTGTATTTAAAATACTTTATTAAAATGCATAATAAATTGTTGTTCCCGTTTAATGGTGCACTTTTAAGGACTGTTTCAAAACTTCATTAACAGCTCAAATTTGGTTATAGAAAGAAAGAGGAGAATTTTCCGATGGTCTTGATATAATTTTGGATGTAACAGTATGTATACGCAGTTGGCTATTTATACATACTCAATTGGCTATTGTGACGTGCTTGCGTTGACAAAATTGACCCTTTGCGCCCTAAGCTCCATTTCGAGTGTTACTAGCCGTTTTGATTAACGCTGTACTAATTAAGAATATCCTCTAGGTCCAACGCGGCAAAATATGTAAATAGCCACTTTCAATTTTTAATTGGTTTTGATTACGAGTTAACATTTTGATTATGTTAATTAGCGATCTTATATCAAAAACGCACAATTAATTAAAATTTAAAATATGCCATGACACAGTTCAAACAGCAGTCTTTTATTGTAAGAGCTGTTAATGAAGCCTCGCTTCGACCACCATTTGAATGATTTCAAAAGTATGGTATAACCCCCGGGCAGAGTGAGAAAGTTAAATGTTGTAGATTATATTGGATAGCTAGTAAAGAAAATTTATTGATGACTAATAAACAAATGAAGGAATGACACAGAGGCGGAGGAGCTTTCTTGCAAATTATATATTGGATTTGAAGTCAAATTTTGGGGTAGCTAGTTCACCAATAAAAAAACAGATATTTAAATACAAAATCTATATTTCCCACCTCGCAATAAGTGGGGGTACTAATTTAGATTTTACGTGTACTTAACAAAGCTAAATCCCATAATTTCGTTTATGATTGGACGGTATTCCATACCCCCAAAAGCCCCGCATTCCAAAATAGTGAACATTCCTTAATTGAACTTAGTCCGTCGCGCCGTGAGGCAGGATGAGAGTTCCATATTATTAATTCTATTCCGAAGAAAGTTGCAAACACAACTGAAAGCTCAAATAATTGATTGGATTTTTAATGACAAATATACTTATTTATTATGACCAGTTGGTGATGTCACATGATACTTTGTCAGCCGGCGGCAGTCAAAGTACGACTGATGCATGCTTTTGTATAAAATACTTTTTTGACGCTTAAACTAATTTTAATTAATTTTCAAAGCTTGAAGAAAAAATAACATTTCATGCGGAGTAAATAACTTTTCGTTGCTCGTGTGTTTATTACATCAGACTCGCGCCACAAAAAGTGATATTATTTTTCCTCCTTACAATAAAACAATGTGTTATTATTGAGTAGATTAGTTGCGTGTTTAAGTGATTATTGTTTTTTGTTTTGAAGCACTACTTAAAAATATTCTATTTATAATAATAATTACACATTATAATGTTATATAATCATAAATTAGGTACCATAGGTTCCTATGGATAATAATCGACTTATTTAATTTCTTGTTATTCATAATTAGAGTATTTTATTTTTTATTTTCAATTCAAGAAAATCTTATTTAAGAATTATTTTAAATAAATTGCAATAAATTAATGCTTGTATAAAATAAACTATTCTTCGCTCTTATTTGATTTCGTCAGATAGCTAACATAAACATATCAACATTAACTTGCAATTTATTTAAAATAATTCATTATAATAACAACTTTTATAAGTTAAAAACTCAAAATATTTTATATATTTTAATTTGATAATTTTTTGATACCTACTGATTTTTTGTGAATATCTTGAAATTATCAAAAGTGGAGTTAGGCAATTTTATTTGTTATCTTCTCACTTAAAATCAGAAAATTCTCAGAAATTGTTGCGTAAAATTCTTTATCTGTTAACAAATTCCTTATATTAGTGCTTCACATAAGATGACGCACCCTGTATAAGTTCCCAATGTACCCATTTGTAATGTGCTTTTGGATATACCGTACTAAATTTTAGTTTTGATTATACAATTTAAATTCCCTGATGGTTTACGTTATAATGGGGTTTAACTGTAAATATTTTTTGTTGTAATCACGAATTATAATAAATTGCAATCGCTATCCGTGAATATAAAATCGAGATGTTATTGTGTACCTAATTTATTAATTATTAATATTATTGATTGTAACTTGGAGTTGTGCAATAACTTTCAACGAATTCTAGGTAAACTAGAAAGTTACAGTTGTATCTGACTCATCTAGATTCTAGAAAATTAATTAAATATTATATAACTGATTTTTTCCATTTTTAATTGTTTTGATAAGTACATTTAATCGATAGTGTAATTGAATATCTACTACAGTGCTATTACGTGCCCCCCTCCTTAAGAAATCAGTAATGAATTTTATTACACAAACATAGCACCAAAAATTCTCTTAAAAATTTTACGAGCAAATTTTAATTAATTTAAAATTTTATATTTTTTACCTGTTTCGTGGAAGTCAAAGCCTGTCGGTTCTTGTTTCTCCAACAATATAATGTGTAGTATAAAATATGCAGATAACCTGTATTATTATAGACTGCGGCACCAAGATTAGTTTAGCTACAAACACTCATATAAGGCTAAAAAATTTGGAAGGTTAATTATAATCTAATTGAAAGTATAATTTTAATTTGGAAGTTCAAATTTTGAATCCAAAATACTCGACATCGTTGTGTCCTCTAGTCAGACCCGCAGCTATGGCTTTGCAGGCACCAGGGTGCGGGGGAAGCGAGAAGAATTTATTGAATAATAAAAGGAATTCATAGTACGTTAGGGTTTCGATTTGCGTCGTTTCGGTTTACATTGCAACAAAACCATGAAACAGAAAATCTAATCTGCATCCGAAGGATTCAATTTACGTTTCTTCATATAAAATAATGTAACTAATAATACTGTAACGAGATGTAAACTTTTACTATACCTACTTCAGTATAAAATAAATCGAATATTTTTCACACTTTAGACTTTGAATGCATTTTTCTTACGAATTAGACATGAGATTAAAAAAGCAAATATGTTATTTGATAAGACTGTTAATCACATTTATAAATGAGCTCTATTTTTAAATTTAAAAATTTAAGAGCACTCCGGATCACGTGACTTTCTCAGTCGAAAGCCAATCAAACGCCTTCCTTTTGATTACGAAAGTAACTTCTGTAGGCTATAAACGCAATTATTTTATGTAAACAATTTGAACTATTATTAATAATATATAGAGACAAACAGTGGATACTCAATACTATTTCGAATAATATTTAAATTCAGTAAAAAAAAAATTATTTAATTTTTTTTTCAAATTTTAAGGAGTATCCACAGTTCAAAATACATTTAAAAATGAAATAGCAAAAGCAAAATTAACTTTTTTTATATAATAATCGAATTAGACGTTCCCTACGTAAACAGAGAAAGTCACGTGATCCGGAGTGCTCTTAAATAAAAAATCGCACTGAAATCAAGATAACCTTAAATCTAAGAAGATTAAGGGTTTAGAATTATTTTGTTATTTTTCCTGTTTTTATTATACAACATTATTAGTTTTATCAAGAAGATCCAGAATATTTGATGGAAATGCAACTTTTATCAAAAAATTTAATTAAAAATTTAAACTGAAATCAAAATAACCTTAAATTTAGGGATTAGAATTATTTGCTATTTTTTTTGTTCTTATTATAACATTATTAGTTTTATCAAGAAGTTCCAAAATATTTAAAGGAAATGTAACTTTTATCAAAAAAATTAAATAAAAAATTGCAATAAAATCAAAAATAACCTTAAATCTAAAAGGCAATTTAGGACTTACAATTAGATTGATTTTTTTTCTTGTTCTTATTATAACATTATTGGTTTCATCAAGAAGTTCCAGAATATTTGAAGGAAATTTAACTTTTATCAAAAAATTTAAATAAAAAATTGCACTGAAATCAAAATGCACTTAAATCTAAAGCAATTTAGGGCTTAGAATTTTTTTGCTATTTTTCCTGTTCTTATTATAATATTATTAGTACAGAAGTTCCAAAATATTTGAAAAAAATATCATTTTTATCAAAAATATAAAAAATCGCACTGAAATCAAAATAACCTTAAATCTAAGGATATTTAGAGCTTACAATTTTTTTGCTATTTTTCCTGTTTGTTTTATCAAGAAGTTCCACAATATTTAAAGTAAATTTAATTTTTATCAAAAATTTTAAATACAAAATCGCAATAAAATCAAAAATAACCTTAAATCTAAAGCAATTTAAGACTTTGAATTTTTTTCTATTTTTCTTGTTCTTATTATAACATTATTAATATTATCAAGAAGTACCAGAATATTTGAAGAACATTTAACTTTTATCAAAAAATTTAAATAGAAAATCGGAAAATTCAATAATAACCTTAAATCTCAGGCAATTTAGGGCTTAGAATTAGATTGCTTTTTTTCTTGTTCCTATTATAACATTATTAGTTTTATCAAGAAGTTCCAGTATATTATGTATTTGAAGGAAATGTAAGTTTTATCAAAAAATTTAAATAAAAATCGCAATAAAATCAAAAATAACCTCAAATCTAAGGCAATTTAGGGGCTTAGAATATTTTTGCTATTTTTCCTGTTCTTATTATAACATTATTAGTATTATCAAGTAGTTCCAGAATATTTAATAGAAATATAACTTTTATCAAAAAATTTAAATAAAAAATCGCACTGAATGGATTAACGAGATTTCGTGCAGATACCTTTATGGAAGGTACTTAAATTTACTAAATAAGGGTGAATACATCAAAAGTTCATGGGAGGAAGTAAATAAATTTTATTTTATTTTTCAAATTTGTAGCAATTTATGTTGGTTTAACCTTTTCTTCTCGATATTTTATGATTTAAAGGGAGGGGGAATTACCCCCTTACTTACTCTGTAAACAAAAACTATTAAATAGAAAATATCATGTGTTTTGGCTCGCTATTATTAGATAGAAACCAACTTCACATGAACTTCAAAAGATTGCATAATTAAATTTCAGAGCATCAGAGATTTTTTTAGATAATTTACGATTTTTTTTTAAATTACATTATATTTTTTAATTAGATACAATTAATTTCATGATTGGTTCTTTCATTTTAAAGATTTCTTGATTCTAATTTGAAATTTTAATTTTTGCGATGCTGATTATTATTTTTGTGCGGATACCGACAAGAAAGTCACCGTCATGAGCTGAACAATGCGATGTTGGTACGATCAAAAAATATGTTTGGAATTTTTCTCGTAATAAAATTGCTTTAGAAGTTATTGTAATTCTAAAATTAATGCGCATTAAACTTAAAATATATTTGAATGGATTAACGAGATTCTAAATGAGAAAAAAAGAAAGTAGTTGAATCTATCAAAATGAAAAATTATAAATTATGACATGATCAAAATGCATAATGAAATTCCAGAGTTTGTTTTGAAAATTAGTTCTGCTATTTTAACAATTTTTTATAAACCCTACTTCATCAGATTTGTGAAGTACATAGTGGAATGTAGGTAGTTTCTAATAAATAGAAAAGTTATGTGTAATTCATATCACATTTTTGTTATCTATTATCTTTGTAAAGTTTATCAAGTATCTAAAAATTATTTTTGGTTATCTTCATTTTCAGATAAAAATTTGTAACAAAGTTTAAAAAAGTAAAAATATTTAAGTAATCAAGGAGGTCGATAAGGAAGCTATGCTGGCCGTTTTTCAATAAAATAATAAGTTGCTTTTCAATGAAACTTTCCTGGCCTCGACCCTCGAGGGTTGCATTTTTCAAATTTAATTGGTCTAAAATGAGTAAAATTTCGATAAGTATACAAAAGTATTTTCTGGAAGAAATTGATTTTGTTCCACAAAATCTTCAATAAATAATTGTCATTTTGAAAAACCGAAGGATTAATTTCGGGAGGGGAGGTCTAGATTCTCCAGGGTAGCTACGTTCCTGGTATAGGATTGATTTTAATTTTATTAGTATTTAATACAAAGTTTAAGACGATCGCAAAATGCATTTCAGATATTACTATGCCATCTTATTGAAATAGGTGATTCGATTTGCGTTGTTTCAACGAAGTGTATCATACTTTCCTAACGAGATTTTAAAAATTTAATAGTCTGTGTCATTAATAATTGTTTTCGATATTTTGAATAAGTATAAATTATTTCGAATCCAAAATTCCACATTAGCTTGTCTCCAACCCTTCCATTCTTTAAAAATGCAACGCACATCAAAACAATGCAAATAGAATCTCGTATTATTTATGTGAAATTTTAAGATTCCATTTTGTAATTTAGGTACTGTAATGTAATTTAGGTATAACTACTACTAAAAATAAATTCTAATAATAAAAAGTTATTTTAAAAAAAATTGTTCAAAGTTTACTGTTTTGAAATCAGATTACACTTCTCATATTTCGTGTAAATATTAAAAATAAAAATGTACCGCGATGAAAACTGTACATTTGTGCAAAAAAGTAGACGGAAGGTCTTGATTTCTAATAATAATAATAACAATATTTGCTGATGATAATATTAAATTGCAGTTGTGATACGATGCAAATTGAATCATACCGAAGCGACGCAGATAAGATTTTTGGTCTTATATTTTTATTTAGGTCTTATATTTTAACATTGGAACGCAGCCGCCCGTGTGTTATCTACCTCGTTCGAAAAGGCTTTGCCTATTTTGGGAGTCAAAAAAAGTCAAAAAGAGATTTTCCAGAGTCCAGACGCATCTGCTCGCCCCTATTACTCAATCATAATTTTCCTATTGCGCCATCATTTTATACCAAATCTTTGTTTGCTCCTTTTTACCTAACCAGAGTAATTAACGCCGTAAAGCCTTGAACTATATTTTTTAAATAAAAAAAAGAGCAGCAGCTGTTACAATATTTTACAAGTGAAGAACGACTTAAAACCGGAAACGCCACATTATAAATTTCCGGTTTGTAAATCGAACTTTTTAAATTGGCCTCTGTTTGTTACTTGTTTACATACTAAATAATAACACCAAACAATGGACTCTAACCAAGTCTCAACAAGTTTCAACTTGTTTGTCAAGGTTCGCCAAATTTCGCGGCATGTGCTAAAATTGAATCATCCTACCTTGGTACCTTGCAACGAATCGCTATTACATGATTAAATCAAAATAAACATCCACATCTGCAAACAACCAATTTTTATCGTAAAGGCGATTTTAAATTTAGGCAAAACAAAATTGCTTGGTAACGATGACTCACTTGGAGGTCAGAGCTCTTTACCTTATTTTTTATTTAATTCTGAGAAATTTAAACCCGTGATCAAAAACAGACGTCGGGGATTGGATAAAACTGACGTCAGTTTTCATGCTCACTACTGTCGAAAAAGGATCGAATTATGTTTTGCGCTGTAACGAAAAGGATGGACTATTGGATGTTTTGAAGGGGAATTTCTAGTTCGAGGACGACGTTCGCTGTCGAGGTATTTCACAATAATTTTGAAATTTGTGCAAGGCGGACGCGTTTTAATTAACGTCTGCCTATTTTGTGATTTTTGAAGATCTAAAGCAAATTAATCAGTGCGATTGCCACAGTGCAACTTAAAGCGAACGGTTAAATTTTTTACTACATTTTTGGTAAAAAGTTTTGCGCGGTATCGAGAAAAGCGCGAAAAACAGAGCCAGGGTAAGAAATTTATTTTTTTACTCTTTTATGATTTTCACACTTGAAATTAATCAATATTGTATTGTAATTGATTAAATAATCGGTAATAATCCAATAATCGCAGAATCACCATATGGAGATCGCCCCATTTTTATTACGCAATAATTATTTTTAATTTTTTTTAGTTGAAATTTTATTGCGTTTCGATACTTTGATTCTATTTTTCAAAATAAAATTAAACTAAAAAATGTTATTTTAAGTTATTTGTTTGTTTTTAACAAAATCTTGTTACGTCATAACATGAACTATTATTGATCGGGGGAATTCCGTCACGTGATTCAACACGTGTCCTTGACGTGTTCTATAGAAACTTTTCCTTTAGTTCTTCCTATTCAAAAAATATTTCTTTTTCGGAAAGGAAAGCAATTTTTATAAATTAATTATTTTTTTATCGACGAAGTATGAAGATAGACACCGGAAGTTTGTTTTGATATTTTAAACAAATTGCTTTCCAATTATTTTTTTCGCAATTTGATACGATATCAATTGACGTCATCCACTCGAAGTACTAATTTATTTGATACCGATAATCAATTTTTTTATCCTGAGTCATGTTAATTTTATGTATAGGGAGGAACAACATTGCTTAATCTGATTTTGTATTTGTTATTTTTGAGGCACCAGCTCCATTTGCTTTCAAGAGATTTATCATTGCGCCTTTTGCAGAATTTGCGTTTGATCGATATAATTCATATCGAAACAGATTAAAAACCAAGTACCCCACACCCCAAATATGGAGTTTTTGTCTCCTGGTGAATTTTGCCGAGTTTATAATAGTCCAACCGAAGAAGACTCCCAATTTTTACAGCGATCGTATGTCGGTTTTCACAAATATTTTCGAATTAAGTTAGGGAATAATATATTAAATACTACTACACGAAATCCTTTAATCCTGATTGATTATGACTTCATACAAGAAAAACAGCCATGTGTTTCTCGGACGAATCTTTTCTTGCATGAACCCACCATTAATTCCAAATTTGTCCAGCAATATCTTGGAAACTAAAAATCCGATTGCTTTAAAAATTGGAGCCTTTGTTCAGTTGGGAATATCCAACATAAATGTGAAAACTGTTAAATTCGCTGGGAGTCAAAAATCCTGTGTTTACGGGGATCTACGAAGAGTGTGAAAACGCAAAAATTGAAACCAATTATGCGGTAAGATCACAACTGTTAAATATTTTTATTTGTGTTTTAACAAAATAATTTGCAATAATTCTGACCGGCCAACGTCCAGTTGGCATGCAATCGTGCAAATTTCATTAGTTCCAAGAATTTTTAGTCTCGGATTTTCCAAACAAATTAATATCGCCATTCAATTTCTAGTTCTAAATTTAAAACGCCTTTGGCAAGAAATCTCGAGAAAACTAACAATCTGTAAATTTTTAAAGCAAATTATTGATCAAATTGTTTAGATTGTTAGATCATCGTTTCAAGGTTCCTTAAATTAGGAGCAATTATGTAATTTAGTTCGAATAAGGCAAGTCAGGACCGCTTCTTGAAATTATTTCGGAACTGCGTAGCTGCAACCGTGAACTTGACCATTTCTCTATTCTAATCAATCGCTTCCAAAAGTATGTCAATATTTGGAAAAATTTGGGTATCACTAAATCGAAATAATAAAATAAATATTTTTCACCTTCCAAGGACGTTATTTCTTTGTTTTATTGATTTTAAAGTCCACGGCATATCGAATGTCCTTTCGTCCAGTGAGATAAAAATAGTAAATCACTTCGTGTGAAATTAAATTACCATGAAAACATTTTGGAAGCAACTTTCTATGCAATCTCGGAAATACATCAACCGGTTTTATACGGAGAAAGAAAAGAATGCAAAATTTCAAGTCGATAATTCTTGGAACATCCACCCCTGTGGGATTCCCAGTTGAGGGTAGCATCTCGATATTATTCAGGGATTTTTTCTTGGTGGTGGCTTTTATTGAAAATCTATTCGCGTAACTACATCTTCATTTTTAATCATTTTTTTCACAATAAACATCATTTTTGTAAAAGCGAAATTACCATTCAAAAACCATTTTTATCGATATTATTTTGTAAGCAGGAAAAAATCGCGATAACCTGATTTCTCCCTATATCGTGCACATATTTACATTTAAGATAATGAAATATGCAGATGCTTGAGGGAAAAGAGAAAAGGGAAAAGAGAACAAAGTGGTAAAAAATTTTTGATAAAGAGGTTTTTTTTTTTATTTACAGGTTGAGAAGCACGCGCTGCACTCAACTCTTTCCTTTGTAGGATCCAGTAGAAATCAACATTTTTAAAACAACCAACGGCGAATCTTATGTAAGTACAAAATTTTTAAGTTACATTTAAAAATGTGTTACAATTTTTGGAGACCACCTTGGGTGGAACTAACCTATTGATAAATTTTATTTTGTTTACTAATGAATTTGAGGTATAGTGAAAATTTTTGTTTGTAGAAAAATATGGTAATTTTATTTATTTTTTAGTTTCTTTATATTTTTTTACGACAAATTAATTATTTCTTTATTATGATTTTTTAAGGTTTGGAAGAACTTGGATCAAGGTGATAAAATTATGTTTCATGAAAGAATTTTGTGTTATTTCATTCTTTTAAGGTTTGAAAAATTTATTGGGGGTTGTGCCAGGTCAAAAATTACCAATAATTGAAAATTACGAAATTACTCATAATTACATCAGATAATATTTATTATTAGGAATTATTACCTAATATTAAATTTAATTCAATATTATTTCTGAATCCCAATTTATATTATACATTTATTTAATCATCTTAATTTTAGGAAAATTTAAAACTTCTTTAATTGAGAATAAAAGTATTAGGTTGTTGGTTTAAACTTTCCTCATCAGAAAAACTATAATGTAAACCGAGTTATATTTTTTTTGTTATACATTTCAAAAATTCAAAATAATTACAGAAATAGTTACAATTACTAATGTCTTATGAGGGTTTCTTTTTTTAAGTGGCACTCCCCACCCCCCAAATAACCTAATCAAGGTGGTATAATATTCATTGTATTTCGTTACATTTTATTAAGTCTAATTTAACACATTTTAATTCGGTAGCGTTAAATTGCCTGATGTTGATGTCATCAGATAATTATGTATCCAATGGGTACCTACCCCAGGATTACAAGAGGTACTACTATGATGAACTACAATTTTTTCAATTTCAATTTAATACTTTGAGATTAAATTCCGCTTGAGTAGAAAAGAATTTTTAGAAAATTTTTAGTTTTTACAAAATAACTCTACCATGACTCTTTATTTCAAACCTCTTACCTTCATAATCTGACGAAATGTTACTAAGCAAAGTGTTTGAGAATGTGAAATTACGGCTTTATGCAAGATTTCAAGAATATCGGTCTACTTCGATGAAACCGTTAATCGTTAGCTGTTAACGGAAATAACGGTTTCATCCAAATAGGCCGATCTTCTTAAAATTTTGCATAGAGCCATAATTGTCCATTCCGAACAACTTTTCTTAGTAACATTTTGCTGTATTATGAACAGAAAAGTTACTTTACCTAAAAAGAAAATGGTTTTTGCTTAACCGTCTAAAATCGAAGAGGAAGATTATCGTCGCAACGCCAGCGCCGCGCCGTTTTAAAATGTGTTAAGGAATACAATATATTACATATAATTAAAGAATATATAAATTTTTAAATTTGTCGCCACCATGTAGGTTAATATTTTTAATTTTCCCTTACAGTCCCGTTCAACATGGCCGTATACGCTGTCTCGACTCCCACTTGTGGATCATGGCGAGAAATCAAGTGTTCTGGAGTCACTGCTACGAGTAAACCCAGACCAAATAAACCGAAACCTGTGCGATACAGAAAGGTCTCTCAAATTGGAAAATTGCGACGATCAACTGAACAGTGGTCATTTGATCAATCCGAGCGTTTTAATCAAGAGTTGCCCAGTATCACCAGAAATTCACGTACGATTGTGCTCCAAAGGCGTTTTATTTCAAGGTCTAATGTTTGTGATTTTCAGGAAAATTCTTCCTTACAAAGTGTGACAGAAACAAGCGATATTTTGAGTCCCAAAGCGTTAAAATTGGAAATGGAGATATTCGGAGATCTCAGTGCGTTTTGTCCAACCACAAACACGATTGCGACAAGCCACTTTCAAGATATCACACATGAATTAAATACTCCAGTCTTAGGTAATATTTTTTACAAAAATTGTGTGTTCTTGTCTAAAATGTGATTTTTTTTAACAGAAAAGGCGCATTTTGACTATGATCGCCCAACAACGAGCTCTGATCTTCTGAATGTTACTCCTGCAATGGTAGATCATCTCAATTATAAAATAAAGCATGAGCTATCAAATTATGATAATGTAAATATAGGCGATAATCTTATGATTAATCAAGATAGCATTATAGATTTTAAGGAGTGCGAAAGCAAAGACATTTCAAATATCTTGCCCATTGATATCGATAACGACATGGGTGAATCCCCTATTATAAATTATATAGTGATCAGTGGTCAGGGTATAAATAATAATAATAATAACAATAACAACGCTGATGTGTTTATTTCAAATAATCAAGCAGAATATCATAACTCTAGCATTAATAAGGTAACCCCACCATATGAACTGATGAACAACGACGAAGATGAATATTTACCCACCGTCAATAACTTCAGTGATATTTACTACCAAAACGATTTTACACTTGATGCAGCAACAGAAAATACCAGCAATGATGATTCCACTCAACAGTACATCTACATTGAAACTGCTGCTCCGTATGAAACGCCTGACACAAGTAGAAGTCCTTCAGAATTTTCTGAGCACAGCAGCAGTCTTAAATTAAACTTGAAAATAAGTCCAAAATTTGACGAATCTATAGAGACACCAGACATTATTGACACCATAATTGAAAACGAAAAGGGATTTAATATTTTCGATTTCATCAACAATGAGGTGAGTTTTACTTTCATTTTTTATGTATTAAGGGGGTCTTCTGGTTATTCTTCTCCTATAAAATATTTGTCAAATGAATAGATTTATGATCAATAAAATAACTAAAACTGTAAATAAATGATAATAAATTAGATGCAAAATTTACAATACTTTTACAAAAAAAAATACTTTACAAAGCAAAATGTAATTAAAAAAAAAGATTTTTGGAAGTTTTCATTTTATTTTTCAAATAATTTCTGAAATGGGAATTAAAATCGATCAGCAAGCATTGGGGTACACCGTTACGCGTAACAATGATTGAAAAAAAAAATTAGTTTTTAAAAACGTTATTTTTCAATTTTAGGATGCCACTACTCCAACATCAGTGTCATTACCTCCTTTCGACATTTCTTCATTTGACACCTCCTCAACAACAGTTCTACCTCCCGAATCTTCTGTATTTTCAAAAAAAAGCAGACAGACGAAACGAAAGAGTCGTGATGACGATGATGAAGATTATGAACCTCCCACATCGGTGCGAAGAAGAACAACTTCACACCATCAAATAACAGAGGATTCCAACAGCAGTTATGAAGAACCTCTAACACCAGTGAGGAGAGGGCGCCCGTCAAAACGAAAAACTTCGGTTACATCTGAAAGCACAACAGAAGGTGGAAGGTACAGAGAAATGCGCGATAAAAATAATGAAGCCTCGCGACGCTCACGACTGAAAAGAAAAGTCAAAGAAAGCGTTATCGAAGTCGAGGCGAACAAATTGGAAGACAAAAATATGAGATTGAAAGCACAAGTTTCAGAACTTGAAAGAACTGTCAATAATTTTAGAAATAATCTCATGAAAATTTTGATGTCTAAGTAAACGGTTTAGTTCGTCTATAGTGTAATGTACTTAATTTGAACAATATTTGTTTGTTTTATAAAGAGACTTATTTTGATAGCCATTTTGGGGTTACTTTTATATTGCATAATGTTATATTAATTATTAGAAAACACATTTATTGTAAAATGTCTTCTAGATTTTATTTTGTAAGTTATAATTTAAGATTGAATGTATCTTATCTATCGTCTTGGCTTGTATTTGACCTAATTATTATTATATTCACTAAATTCTTAGTTACTGAGAAGATTTTATGATAGGAAGCTAATTTTTTTATGTTAACGCTTCCAGATTCATAGTAGAAATTACATTCTCAATTGATGTTATTTTTATACGTATTCAAATTCATAAATTTGTATTATTTATCTTCTCGAATAATTGTTCTTTGCAAATAAAAATTAATTTCAAAATTTAAACTGTTTTATCTCCACTATCTCCTTAATAAAATATTGGACTTGTTTTTAAAGCTTCATTTTCCTAGAAGGCTCTAGAATCTTTAGGACAACTAATCTTGATTTCCAATTGGAGAACTTGGTCAATGCTTAGTAATTCAAGCACTTGAAAAAATGGAGCTACCTATTAAATGAGTGAAAAATTAGTTACTAATGTTTTTGGAATCAAAAATCGATACACTAACATCAAACAACTTCAACTTGAAAATCTTCGCTCCGATGTGAAATGAAAGAAAAACTATGAGGCTTCCTTGAAGCTATGTCCTTAAAGAAATGAGCTTAATTTAAATAAAATCTCACCTATCTGAAAGACCCTGCACTTTTGTTACACAAAATTTGTAACTTACTTTTTGTCAAAGTATTGTTCCCGACATGTTAGCGAATTGATGTCGAAGTAAAAGTACTAGAGAACAGAAATACGTAGGTAAGCAAACTCAGATGGATGGCATCTTCTCTGAGATTCAGGACCGTCGCTAGGGGTACTTCCGCCCGTGTGCAAAGTTAAATTTGGCCGCCCTTGTAGCCGATTTTTTTAAAAGCAATTTCCTAAATTTCTACTACTTATTCCCTGGCGTAAAGTAAATTACCTTTTTTGGGATTTTGGCCGCCCGTGTGTTTTGCACACTGTGAACAATAGGGCGCGACGGCCCTGCTGAGATTATAGCTTGTTGTAGAAAAATTCAACCCAATGATCTTTCAAAATAAAAATTTTCAAACAAACTTCCAGTGGCGGTTTTATAACTTATGAGGCCACTGGCGCAATTCAATTTTGAGGCCATCCTCTAAGTATTTTCACTAATCCTACACTCCCTAAAGCAATTGATTTGAAATTTGAACCCCTGGTGCCCGGGGGGGGGGCATTCACCAGCACCGCAGACGATTTTTTTTTATTAATACTTCTTTTTACTAAAATTTGCATTGAAATCAAAATAACTGCAAATCCATAGGCATCTTAGGGGGTTAGAATTTTTTTGTTGTTTTTCCTGAGTTTACTACTACAGAATTGATATTTTCATAAAATTTCAGAATATTTGAACAAAATTATATTTTTATCAAAAAGTGTAAATAAATAAAAAATTGCACAAGTCAAAATATCTACAAAACTAAGGCATCTTAGGGCTTAGAATTTTTTCGTTATTTTTCCTGTGTTTATTACAGCGGTATTAATATTTTCATAGAATTTCAGAACATTTGAACAAAATTAAATTTTTATCTAAAAATTTAGTAAATAAAACATTGAATTGAAATCAAAATAATTGCAAACCTAAGGCATCTCAGAATTTTTTCGCTATCTTTCCTGTGTGTTTATTACAACGATATTAATATTTTCATAAAATTTCAGAATATTTGAACAAAATTTAATTTTTATCAAAAAATGTAAATAAAAAATTGCACTGAAATCAAAATATCT
This sequence comes from Rhagonycha lutea, assembly GCA_958510855.1. Taxonomy (NCBI): domain Eukaryota; kingdom Metazoa; phylum Arthropoda; class Insecta; order Coleoptera; family Cantharidae; genus Rhagonycha; species Rhagonycha lutea. The sequence continues at coordinate 13,100,508 of OY294037.1, forward strand.
GCAAAACTAAGGCATCTTATAGGGCTTAGAATTTTTTCGTTATTTTTCCTGTGTTTATTACAGCGGTATTAATATTTTCATAAAATTTCAGATCATTTGAACAAAATTAAATTTTTATCTAAAAAAATTTAAATCAAAATAAATTGCATTGAAATCAAAATATCTGCAACACTAAGGCATCTTAGGGCTTAGAATTTTTTCGTTATTTTTCCTGTGTTTATTACAACAGAATTAATATTTTCATAAAATTTCAGAATATTTGAACAAAATTAAATTTTTATCAAAAAATTTAAATCAAAAATTGCACTGAAATCAAAATAACTACAAATCTAAGGTATCTTAAGGCTTGGAATTTTTTCGTTATTTTTCCTGTATTTATTACAAGGGTTTTAATATTTTCTTAAAATTTCACAATATTTGAGCAAAATTAAATTTTTATTAAAAAATTTAAATCAAACATTGCACTGAAATCAAAATAAGCTGCAAATCCAAGACGTCTTAGGGCTTAGAATTTTTTCGTTATATTTCCTGTGTTTATTACAACAGGAATTTAATTAATAATAATTAAATTTTCCTTATTTTGAGGCCCTAAGCGCGCGCTTCTTGCGCCTGTTAGGAAATCCGCCACTGCAAACTTCCAAATAAAAATTAATTTGTTAGATTTCCCCAATTTTCTCATAATCTTGCCAGCTCAGTCGATAAAAATCGAATAAATATTCATTTCTTATGTTGACAACATTAGGAGATTTTCCACCACATTTTAAGAGGTGTTTTTGGAGTTCAGCTGCCACGCCGTCAGTTTGTAATATTTTGACTTGAAAATTTTTTTAAACGTTTTTCAAGACTTGTAAAATAATATATGTCAAAACCTAAATTGATCTAAATATTATACATTTTCTCAGAAAAAATTCACAAAGTTTGGACTTCTTATTTTTGCACGCAAGGTGTACCCCCCCCCCTTAAATCACTTGAGGCATTTCTACCTACATTTCTGCAACAGAGTTTAAATAATTAAAAGCCGTTTAAAAATAATCTAGGGTTTGCAAACGTGCGGGGGAAAATTTAATTCTGTCCGAAATTTTTAGGCTTTTAAAAATTCAATTTAAACTTTAATACTTTTGGAAACATCTGTAAGTATAATTTGCACGGACAAGGTGTGTTGAATAAAAGACGGCGTCATAAAATTTGGTACAAAAATTTAGCGGGCATAAAAATTTAGTTGCTGCCTATAAAAAAATTAAAAATATAAATGAAAGTCCAGAAGTGTCCTAACTCCTAAGCAAGGGGTCGGCAACCCGCGGCCTAAAACAAAAGAATTTTTTTGAAAAAAAAAGCTTTTTTGTGGATTTACACTAGTGCGGTAATTTCTCAGTTGTTTAAAATACTACATCAATACCTTGAGATATCTGGTTTAAAAAGTTTTCATTTAAAAATTATATTTTAGCCTTCTTTGGTTGAGCAGCAGTCTCACTCCCCCAATTTAAGACTTTGAATGACCAAAGAAGCTAGTCACTGATGAATGCTGAACATTCATTTTGGATTGAATTTTTTTTTCAATTTTACCTTACTCATTTTTGCCAAAGTGACAGAATAAATGCAATTGAACCATCAGTTTAGTTCCCAATAAATTATTTGCTATAAACAACAATAAACAAAGTATTTTATAGTTGAAGACCCGATCTATCATTAGAACGAGAACTTTTTCAACAGGTGGCGCAGTTATCTAAACGAAACTTCCTTTACAGCACTTACAATACTTGAAATTTAAACAATTTTTTTTTTAATTAATACAGAATAAGGGATTGCTATTTTAACTGTGTCAAGACAAATTTTAACTTTAATTAATTGTGCGCGTTTGCTATAAAATCGCTAATTAACATATTCAAAATATTAATGCGTTATCAAAACCGATTAAAAATTATATCATGACCTTCTCCTCTTTCTGTTAAAAAAAAATTATTACTGTATCTAGAACCAATTTTGAGCAGTAAATGAGGTACAGATATTTGGCAATGACTATATTGAAACAGTCCTTAAAATCGCACCCTTAAAATAAAGGGTTTTTCAAGTTGGTGTTTTGTATTTTAGGTAAAGATCCACATCAATTAGGCAATGAAAGTTAAATGGTCTTATAATTATGTAAGGTCACTAATATGCTAATTGACAAAATAATAGACCCTTAAAAATTCAGTGTTTAAATATTTTAATTGTAAATAAAAATGTACATGTTTCTTTTCAAAACAAGCATTTAAGGCAATAATTATACATCAATAATTAAATTTACCTCTTTTATCCTAAACAATCCAAAGTTTTTGTTAAATTATTTAAAAATTTAACTTTGAAGTATTCAAGACATTTTGTTACCACCTTCACTTGCCAAATTACTCATACTAAAATTTTGGCTATAATAATTATTACAATGATCAAGATTGTAAAAATTACTTTGTTACACATCATTGGTAGGTTCTAAGACAGCATTGCTGTAGGCAAGGTCCCAATAATGTTCAACTTTGTGCTTTTTAAAATATTCTCGAGCCAATTTTTCTGTAGGACACACTTTAAACTTCACTTCACCAAAATTCCTCTGCTTACTGGTACCTTCCCACACCAAATCACATTTGTTGGGAACTTCATTACCATCAGGATCCTTAACTATGTCTTCATCCCACTTAATTCTATGCATCATCAACCTAAAATATCATTAAATAAGTGAAACAAATCATCCTGAGTTCTTACCCACCTTTTATATTTCTTAAGTTGTTTTGGTCCTCCTTCGGCAACAATTACACAACAATCTGGGTACATCATAACACACCCGGTCATAAACAACTGCTTTGCATTATTTTCAATTTTAAATTTTTTTGAAGCAAGTTCATGTAAATCTCGAATTCGAAATATACCGACATGAACCCCAAGTGATACATCTTCCTTAATTTTTCTAATCTTTTTCTGTCGCTTTTGTTCCACAGTTAATTGCCTGGAAGCGTTTGCCTCTTCGTGAGCCTTTTGGCGTTTCAACATCTGTTCTCTTACGTGTGCTTCAATTTTGGTTGGATCTTGCACGGCTTCTGAACCCAAAACTCTCATCAAGTTTGATATACGAAGTTTAGGTTCTGGAGGCGCTTCTAAGCCTAAACGAATCTTTTCCTGTTCTTCTTTCCACATCTCACGTCGATTTTGACGACGCAACTTCTTACGTTCCTTTTTCGTTAGAAAAACGGGCATGTAAACCGGTTTCAATGGATCAGCTGAAATGTAAACATTTAATATTTAGGGGGGCACCGTAATCGACCAGCCAAAATAATGAAAAAAAACTTACTGGGACATCTTATTTGTGTCGGATGTTCGACCAAGTTGTTAATGACATGCTCTTTGACTGCAATTTTGCCATCTCGCATAGTTTCCAAATTATCTTCCAAAATGACCGAATCCCACCACTCCATGCTGGGAACTTCGTCCCAAGCACCTTCCGACTTGGCTATAAGTGCCAGTTTCGTGGCAGACGATATTCCTGTTTTCTTGGCAATTTGTGAAATTTCATTTTGAAGTTTTTCAAGTTGCGCCTATTCAAAACAAAGTTAAAGCTACAAAAAATTTACAAAAAAGCTTTTTCGAATACAAACCTTCATTCGAATTCGCTCGGCTAACTGCTGAAACTTGCCAGGTTCGTGGAACCTCAAGTTTCTTTTAGTCCTTGTTGCTGGTTTAAGGCCAATACGGGCGTCATAAAACGAAGGTTCTGCATTATCTTCAGAAATTTTGTCACTTAACTGGGACCGAAACTCTTGCCGCTTTTTAGCCCGTATATTCGCTTTAAGCGTTGGTGCAATCTGTGTCAAAGTTACCGCTTTACCAGTCTTATCAACCGTTCTACCTTCCTCATCTAAAATGAGCGGGGTTGGTTTTTCAGGCATGACAGGCATTTGAATAATAACATTTCCTAAGATCCCGGTAGAAAGTTTATTTTTGATTTGCGCCTGCAATTGTGCAATTTTTCTCGCCTTGTCGGCATCTCCTCTGTTAAGTAAACCTGTTGGAATTCCATAAATGCTGGGAGGTGGTATGGGACCCGCCAAAGGAGCCACATTTTTACTTTTTGATGAAACCGAATCAAACGACTTTTTTCTTTCTTCGATTTCTTTCTGGGCATTTTGCATCACCTCTTTAATTTTACTGTTGGATAATTTGGTTTTGTCTTCGCGGTCATTTTCGTGGTTACGCGAATTACTGTTTTTGGAACGTTTTGAGTCTTTGTCCCGATCCCTGGACCTCGACCGGGAACGCTTTCGTGATCTATACGAAGAGCGCACATCGTCGACCAAATCGAATATTTTATCTGCTAGTCTACTGGCTCTTTTACTGTCAATGTAAGAAGCAAGTTTGTCGACGGTTTTTCGTCTGTCATAACCGGAATTTATGCAATGTACTGCGGTACTCACTAAAGAAGAGTCACTATTCCCTACTAATTTATACACCGCTTTATCTATGGATGGTTTTAGGTCATCTACTTCTTTCCGAGATAAATACGACATTTTTATTTATACACTTAAAAATTACATTAAGAAAGTTATTAACAACGCAACCTAAACGTTTCATAAATGTCAAAGTGAGGTTATGTAAACAAATTTTGGGTGTTACCAACTGTCAGAATGATATTCACTGTTACTCATCGCTTCGTGTACAGAGCATTGTCAGTATTTTGGTCAAACTTCTAAAAAACTACATCCTCTCGGTCCGAAACAGTGCTTAATTTTGAATTATGTAGTCAATTAATTTTCCATAGGAGTTATTGAAGTTTTATTTTTACTGAAAACAAATACCACAAATACCCATAGCTGATCATCCACAATCAGATTTTTTAGATTTTTCATGGAATGAATTGGTTTGGTTTTACAAAAAAATTCACTAGACTAAAGTTGCAACCCGTTAAATGTACTATCCGGAAATGAGTATCAATTTTTTTCTAAAACGTTTTGTTTACAAGATACACAGTTTTCAAAAGATACAAAAATAGAACTTCGAATTTATCAACACTTTTCTGTTTAATTTAATACATAACTCAAAATCTGTTGATTTTAGACAATAAATAGTTAGATCCCAGATTGTAGATAATTTCATGATCTTTAAAAAAACATTTAACCGTTTGTATTAAAAAATCAATGGTTTAGGTCAGTGATTCTCAACCACTGTGCCGCGGCACTTTTGTGTGCCGCCAAATTCTAAAAGTGTGCCGCCAAATTTTAGATATATAATTATGTTAATATTATTGTTATAGTGCAGGCGCTGAGAGACATTCCGTATGAAAAAACCGCTGACCGCATTCTGATTGAATTAAATAAGCTCTAGATTTAAAATCATTTTTGTTTATTTTGCATTCAAACCTACTACACTTTCAAGTATATCTATAACAGTTTTCTTGTGGACAAAACAAGATCCAGAAAGTGTTAATATTTTATCAGTAAAATTAATTTTTTAGTTTGTAAGTCTTCGTGGTTACTTTATTAATACTTATTTTTAAGTATTAATAATTTTTTTAATTTAGTATAAAAATATACGCCAAAATAAGAAAAAAAACACAGAATAAATGAACAAATCGCTATATTTTTTGCTTCTTTTTAAACGCCAGTACATCCGCGAGAGAAGGAAATCCCTCAAAGGACTTTGAAGTTTTTTTACAGTTAAAGGTAAGAAATATGTATACTGTAGTTTTCAAATTTTTATCTCTTATCAAACACGTCCAAAGTGTAACCTGAAATATACAATTTTTTAAAATTTCAAAATTTCAAACAATATCAAAAGAAAAATTTGTTTCATAACGAGTTGATTGAACCAAACTATTTTAATTTTCTATTCTCTTACAATATGTGCACTTTGATATCTGAGAATGGTTAAAACTTTACATTCAACAGCGCAGACACTGGAGCCAATTGAAAATCATAAGAAATCGATCAAATACGCGTATTTTCAATACCAAGTTATGATTCAGGTATATAAATTATGAACATTTTTATATTTTTTTTAGAAACTACCGTCTTTCAGCTTTAAAATGCCAGCTTGGTCGCGTAGATATCTCTAATAGAAAAATTTTTACAGCTAAAACAGCAAAGCACAAAAATACGACTTTTCAATTGCTTGATTTTGCGTGGAGCGGAAATGGCGCGTACTAAAATTAAATCCTTATGGATTTTGGTCGTTGGAAGCCCAAAGAACATTTCCACAAAGTTTGAGCAAAATCTAAAATAGTAAAGCAACAATTTTTAATGTTTTTCGATGATTTCATATAGCGCCACCTATTATTTTTTTGGCACTAATTTCGTCCGGCACCATCCAAAATTTTATTATTTAAGTCTTTCTTAACCTAAATCTGCAATCAGAATGCGGTCAGCGGTTTTTTCATACGGAATGTCTCTCAGCGCCTGCACTATTATAGGTAAGTAAATAATTTTATGCCGCCAAATTTTGAAATCGGTTAAAAGTGTGCCGCAACAAAAAAAAGGTTGAGAATCACTGGTTTAGGTTAAAAAAATTGCTGTAAGGAAGCCTAATTAACTCCTAGGGTTTGAATTTAGACGTTTTTATTGAATTATGGACTCCAGCTTTTGTATTTGAGTTCCCAAGTATAAATTTCAGGGGTTGTAGAGTCTAGGAGGGTTAAAAAATTCATTCTTTTTTTAAATATCTCCTACGGTTTTTGAGATATCCAAGTTTTTCGTTTTTTTTTGTTTTTGGCATTAAAAATAGCCAAAACTTGGTAATATTTTCATTTTCAATGAATTAGGAACTAGGGGGTTAAAAAATTCATTATTTTTGCGATATTTCTTAAGCCAGTGTCTCACTATCAAATAATTATCATCAAAATTATTATAATAATTATTATACAAACGATGTGACGTCATTTACGTAAAAATATTTTAAAGCAATGCAGAGCAACGTCTCACTATCAAATCAAGTTGGTATAATAACGATCTCAGCCACAGGTCAGCTGTGAAAAGTAAGGTTAGAGTTGGTTTTATACGTTCAAATATACTGGTTATACTGGTTCCAACTGATACAAATCAATTAGGAAACTGATTTGTGGTACCAGCCATAATAATTGCTAACCTTTTAGACCTAATTAAAAACCGCGTTAAAATTAAAAAATAAAACTGAAAGTATGGTAATGTCCACGTTATGTCAAAGTGTCAAAGATATAAGAGTGGGATATCGAACAGCCTATGGGAAGCCTGATCGCATCAAAATTATAGAAACTGTTCTAAATTCTTTTTATCAAAACGTTTGTATCAAATCGAATCCGTGACGTCATGAAAATAGAAGCAGCATATAAAAGTATGTAGCTTACGTCATTTTGATACAACTACATCGCTGTCACACTATCAAAACCGTTTGTATACTAAATATTATGATAATTTTGACGAAAATTTGATAGTGAGACACTGGCTTTACGGTTTTCGAGATAATAATACAGAACAATAATACAGTTAAGAGCACTCCGGATCACGTGACTTTCTCTGTTTACGTAGGGAACGTCTAATTCGATTATTATATAACAAAAAGTTAATTTTGCTTTTGCTATTTCATTTTTAAATGTAATTTTAACTGTGGATACTCCTTAAAATTTGAAAAAAAAATTAAATAATTTTTTTTTACTGAATTTAAATATTATTCGAAATAGTATTGAGTAATATCCACTGTTTGTCTCTATATATTATTAATAATAGTTCAAATTGTTTACATAAAATAATTGCGTTTATAGCCTACAGAAGATCCTTTCGTAATCAAAAGGAAGGCGTTTGATTGGCTTTCGACTGAGAAAGTCACGTGATCCGGAGTGCTCTTAAAGTATTATCTAAATTCATAATTTTTGAAGGTGTTACAGACTGAATTTTTTTTTGTGAATAGTATTAGGAAGATTCTAACATGGTTTAATAATATTTTTAAAAGTTGATCAATTCCTATTTCTGAATTTACTAGCGAAGGAAGCCCAAAAAAGTATTTTTATATTTCTTGGGATATTTTTGATTTTTTTGAATTTTTTGGATATATTTCAGTATAAAAAAAAATAAAAAATGTGAAGCAATGTGAAAAAACGTTATTCCTTCTGAAGTCAACAGGAATTGAATTTAAAGGCTGAAATATTGCACAAGACTGACTTTTTACATAACAAACTTGGTAAAAAATTTCCGTCATAAAATTCAAAAACATGCATTAGAATTTTGGTCTGTTGTGTGTTCTGGATATTTTTTTCCATATTCTAGGGTAGCTAAGCCTGCTAAACCTCCTAAAATGTAAAGAAACCGGGGAATCTGTTACAACACAGTAACAAGATTACTTTTCATATAATTATAAAGACGCAAATTTATTTCTTCGAGAAAATATATTTTTATTACTTACGGCTGGGGGGTATTCCATACCCCCAGACCCCCCGGTTTTCCCCCACAGCACAAGGAAATAACGATCTGACTTATCAAAATTCTTGAGAATACATCCTTTGCTTACTTGCGGCTGGGGGATATTCCATAGCACTCGGTTTTTCAATTGTTTATTTATAAAGGTACCCTCCAGGTTAGGGGAAGATTTTTCAAAAACATAAACAACATAATACTTAATTTTACCTAATTTTTAAGTGTTTTTTTTTTCTATTTTCTAGGGTGGGAAAGCCCGCTAAACATCTAAAAAGTGAAAAAATCAGCGTGCAAGTGAGGGTCTGGGGAAGTATGGACGTTGGGGTAAATGTCCAATGCTTTGGGCCCCCTTAAACTGCATTATATTGCAACAAAATTTTGTTTTTGGAATATACATATTTATATCTACTGTCGTTTTATTGCAATTCTGAATATTTATTTATACAATAAATTAACAACATCGTTAAATCAAAACAAATTTATCCCCCTAAAATGTGAAGAAATGGGCTTGAAACCGGGGGGTCTGGAATACCCTCCAGCTTTAAAGAAGCAATAAAATGGCTATTCTAATTTGATTCCTAAAAAATCGTATTGTTGCTTACTTACTGGTGTACCTGGGGGGTATTCCATACCCCCCAGACCCCCCGGTTTTCCCCCTACCACAAAGAAATAACGATATGAAGAGTAATATCTCCCAGTTACAGTTACAAGATAACTGTTCAATTTTGAACTGACAATTTTGAAATTCTTGCTGGAAAAGAAGAGAATGTGGTGTCAACACAAGAGGCTGCCATAAAATGGTAAATCTTAGCAAAAGAAACACTGGGGACACCAACGGTTACCATGGTTACCAAAAAAACTTGAAGAAATCCCGGGTCTAACATCTGGCGGAATATGCATAATACGGATCAACTTGGAGAATTCTTCCTGGTAAATGTAGAAGACACTATAAGGACTGATCACACTTTTCTCAACTTAAATTTTTTTTAGCCCACTCGAAAAAATGGAATAAGCGTTTAAAAAATGTAATTAAATTAAGTCCATGTAGATTACTCTTCTCAAGAGATTTTCTCCAAGAACCAGGTGCTTTGGGGGTATGGAATACCCCCAGCTACAAGACGACTTTTTAAGAATTAAATATGCATCTTGGTAAATTTTGAAAAGTTGGTCTTCCTTACAGCTCTGGAAGGTAATTTTGTAAGACCTCCGCTGGTCAACAATCTTACCTTAATACTAATTTTGGTGATTGTTTAACGAATTAAACAATCACGCTGCTGCCACCAGATTCTTTAGATCGGAAGTGATTAACCTTTCCGACCGGCAGGTGAATCAATCCCGCCAGGTAACGCGACACGGAGGTGTGGGAGGGTAAATCTCCGCCAAAACGCCAAATAAAACAGAATGATAAATTATTGAACGAATGAGAAACAAAAGAAAGAATAAAAAGTTGGATCAAAAAGAATAACAGGAGGAAAATCTTACCTGGTTACTCGGGCGGCTCGTATTGTCAGTTTAGTAAAAAACAATAATAAAACGAATGAAAGATTTAATGAACGGAACCATTTTATTAACACTTAACAAACATACAATTAGTGAATTATTGAGATCGATTTCCAACCCGGCTCTGCTTGCACTTGGTTTGGAATCTGATCTCTTTCTGGTGACTTCTTTACCTGGTTCCGTTTCCGGAACCCTTATCGGTCTTACAAGATTTTAACTTTTTACGGAGGGGGTGGTTGTTACAATTTAACCCAGTTCTCTTCGTTCTAAGCTTTATTGCCGTCCACTTCTACTGGGGTGGCTGGGCTTGGTATTTAAAATGAGAAGAAAATGGTGTGTGTCCCCCCGGCCGTAATAAACAACAGGCCCGGACTGGCTCCTTTGGTGGCCCTCGGCTAGAGACTGGGGAGGGGGGCTTACCAAGAAGAGACATTTTTGTAAATCACATTTTCCGCTATTTTGACTACTTTTGAGTAATAAAACATACAACCACTTTTTCCCCAAGTATAAACCATTAAGGCTCTTTCGGGGCCCACGGCAATCGCCAACTAGCCGACCTAGCCAGTCCGGGCCTGGGTACATACATACAAACTACATACAACCAAATTTTGTTTTTTTATTTTTAAATCGCACTCTTCTCAATCGAGGGGCCCGTCAAAGCTCCTCCTCCCAGGCCCAAAATTTGAAGTTGCCACACTGTTGATAATAACTTCTATAAACCGCATTGTTTGTTGACTTTTAAGGTTCTATATGCTTGAATCTACCAGCGAACTTATTATCACCGTTGATTGGAACATTATACTCTACATTTGCTCCTAGCAACATCCGTCCGGTCAATCCCCCTCCGGTACACTACTGTGTCTCAAGCCATTCCAACTGTAGAATGAACTCCAAGAACTTGGCAGGCGGGCCTGTCACTGATTCTGACAATGTCAGACCAGAAGTCCCCCAACAGATTTGCTCTCATTGAAGCCATTTCTGGACAGAACAAAGTACAACTGCATACCCTCTCGTGAGAAGGTGTTTATTTAATCTGCAGTGTCCAGTTAAAATCTCTGCAATTGTTCGCAGATTGACTCTGGGTAGCTTCAGATCGTATCTTGCATGTTTCTTGTACCCACCTGCAAGTGTGCAGTTCTACTAAGAACTAAGGTGTATTATTTGAGGAGGGTATTCAGGGCCTTGAAGGCAGGCGTACCAAGACCACGGGAGCCGTTTCTCACCAGTTCATCAGACCATTTGTTGCCCTCGTTACTTTGATGTCCTTTCACCTAACAGCGAGAAAAAACATTTTGACTAAATATTTTATTCAGTGTCTGGATGCAGTTAATCACCAGACCAGAGGTGATCTTGTGGCCCCGAAGTGCCTGATATCTCCTGTATATGAAGATCAAGTATAGTGGGACGCATAAGAAAGCCCGAAGAACTGCGGTTGGTGCTGTTCGCATTACTCCAGTTACAACCAGACAGGCTAATCTCTAAATCTGGTGCAAGGAGGACGCTGTTGTTACCTGTTTGGTTCTGGGTCACCATATAGGGCACCGTAGCATAGCATGGGTCAGTTGAATTTTTAGTTAGTCTTTGTGCGAAATTGGAACAGGGAAATATGAATTATACAAGAAGGATCCTTAGGGATTAAAGTGATGACTCTGAAGGATTGCAGTAGTTGGGGTGAGTTGAATGACTTTCATAATAAACTTTCTACTCTAAAATTATTCCCATTATAGAGATATGAAAATTAGCGGATAGTCGCCAATTTAACGACTTGAAAATTCGTAGGTCAACTTTTATAACTTACACGTGTCGTTCTAATCTGAACCCCTCACATAAAATGGTAATGCTAACAACCTAATCATTATTATTATTCGTACATTAACGTACATAAAATTGTAAATATACAGGATGGTGCTAAAGCTAAATAAATGTTCTAAATTCGTAATTAATTCAAACTTGACAAAATTTTAGAGCAGTTGATGGTACAAAAATAGATAAATTTAAAGGCTGCAGCCCCCCTCATAAGAAAAAAACACAAATTACCTAACAATAAAAATATTTTTAATTAATTATTTAAGTTTATCACAAATGCTTCTAAATAATAACTTTAACAATGCAAACATAGTATACTTATGTTTCATTATTTACTCTATTGCCTAAAAATTGTAGAGGTGTAATAGGACAAAATCCTGCTTTCCTCTAGTTAATTCGTTAGTTCTTTCATCTGACTCGTTTTTAAATTTGACTAGTAGCAACTATTAGTAACCTGTAGGTATAGTCGACTTATAATGGAATAAAAGATTGACTAGTTTAAAGTTTTCTAAAATTTAGAAGTTCATTAATCTATTGCTGCTTCGTACAGTTGAGGTTTCTTTGATGCCATTTGTAGATCTTTTTATTAAATGCACCAGTTCAGTATATAAAAAGCAGTTTCTACTGGACGGTTTACAAATTTCTCTGTGATCCAGAGGCACTCCCCATTTTTTACCAATTCCTGGATCTGAAACATTTCAAAGTTAAAATTTAATCGAACAATAAATTGAAAAAATGAAAATTGGTTTCTTAGTTAGTTGGGGGAAGTTGTCAATAAGAACTAAGTAGTACTTATTTCGGATATTTTATTAAAGAAAGGTCATTGGGAGAAAAATAGTCGCTTCTTGCAGATGACGACCGTACAAACCATCAGAGATCTTGAAGTTAATAAGAATAAATAAATAAAAAATTTACCTGCTGAATCTAAATGTACAATTTTTATGTACATAAACGACATAAATGTTAAGGACGTTTCGATAAAACTGAACATATCAATATCAAACGAAGTGTTTTCCAACATGTGCAAAAATTTTCTATGCAAGTTTAATACAAATCGGCAATCTAAAACAAAATCATATTATAAGTATAAGGAAAATTTCATGTCGCAAAAATTTTACACTACCTTTTTGTACTTCCAATAATTCAATACTTCGACTTAAAAAAGGTAAAGTGAAATTAGCCAATGTGGAACCTCGATGCGGAACACTGTAAAACATTATTGCTTTGCTTTGTAAATAAATAGTTTTCAAACGCTCCTCGTAACTTTCCCACGCTGAAAAGCAAATAATTGTTAAAAAGATGTGGGAAATTATAACAGACTTACGTACCATGAAGCATGATTTGTTTAATGTACAGACCACCCTTTGAATGTCCCACCCAAACAATTGGATGTTTTCCCACATCTATTTTTAATAAGTGATCGATCATTTCCTTACATCTTTCTAGTAAACCAGAACTGAAATAAAAGTAATATGATTATGCTAACAGGTATTTTTTTTGTTTTCAAATCGTGTAATGGATTCGACCCCAAGTTATTCATTCATACAAATCATAATCGTAATAAATTTACTCATTATTGTTCAATGTCATGATGATAATCAAGAAAAATAATTAGCGCAATGATCCTTGGCGGAATGTAATTTTGCAAGTGGCAATAATAACTATTTATATTAGGGACCTTGATCTAATAAGAAAATTGAAACATACTCCACACAATTTGTCATAGGTTGGTGACTCTTTTGCAATTAATTAATTTCTGTTGACTAAATAGAACACCTGGATTTGACTAATTGTGAGTGAATCATAGAGCTACAAAATTAATCTTACAAGAACTTCGAATTCAATGGATAAAAAATTTTAATGGTGAATAGAATATTTACCGATTTCTTTTTCTGATCCAAACTGGTCTCCATAAATTTGGGTCAGTGGTGTAGTTGAGAGCGATGACTCTTGTATTTGGGCAGTCTTTCGATAACCAATCTTGAGGCCAACACTTGGAATAACCATTATCTTCTTCGTCGTTTTCAGTTTGCACATCTTCAATTTCGTTTTCAATAAATATGTTAGAAAAGTCGTCTTCCATTTTAGACATTTTTCTTGGTGAGTTTGAATAATTGGACGAACTTGAACGTTTCAACTGATTCACAGTTCTAAGAATATCGATATTGAAATCATCAGCAGATTTGCTTCTATCTAATATTGCTTTCTGTATATTATTTCTATCATTTTTCCACAGCCCTTGTTTCCAAGTTTTTTGTAAAGAACCATGGATTCCATGGATAAAGATCACATCAGCTACAACGTCTTCAGGGTTGGATGGTTCGTGTAATACGATACATTCCACACATTTTTCGACGGAACCGTCTTCTTCGACTAGATTGCTAGTTTTCACTTGTCTTAATTGTAACGGATATGTAATTCCTCTTTGAACTGAAGATAGGGAACGAGAAATACTGTTAGCCAAAAATGCAAATACTGAAGGCAAAACTTGTCGACGCACACTTTCGACTACAGTATTTTGATTCCTTAAATAAGCGTAATATACGCCAATAACTGCAGGAAAAAATGTTTCTGACAATAAATCTACCACCAATCGAATTCTTCTGAAACAAAATAGAAGTTACATTTTATACCAGATAATTTGAAACAGTAATTGCATGGTGAATAATCAAGGACGCCTCGTCTATTATTTTCAAAATTAAAGTAGATTAAATGATGGTGTTGTTACATCATTCGAGCAATAAATTGAAGTTAGGTCAACATTGCACGGTAACAGACAATTCTATGGTAATCAATATTTTTAAAGATGAAGATGTACTAATATGATTTTTCCACGAGGGGAATTGACAATAAAAAAATGAAAATTATATTTTTCAGAATAAACAACGTAATATTATATAAAATTTCCCTTTTTTCCTGTGTCTTTCCACTGAAAAAATAAAATAAATTTTTGAAAACTACGATAAAAACAAAAATCAAAGTTTTATACTTTCAGGAAATAAAATGTTTTACTCACTCGGTGGCGGTAATCCGGCAGTTACTAAAATATTTTAGATTTAAAAGAAGGTCAATGATAGCACAGGCGATTATAATTTTTATACATGGGTTCACTGTTCGAAAAATGAGTTTAATTGATTACACTTCAAAATTGCAATATTAATAAAAATAATTGATTAGTTTCCTATAGGTACACCTCCTATTATTATCAATATACAGATCGTAAATTTCCTTTTTCAATTTTAAGGACCATTGAAAAAAGTTTATGGCCTATAAAGTAATATAGATCAAGTTAACGTAAACTATATAGTAATTTTTTATGTTTGATAATGTTATCTAAATTTTAAATTTACAACTCACATATTTATTTATTTTTAACTCATTGTCAGTAATTAATAATTATTACCAGTTTTAAGTGCCTTTAACTAAATTTTATTTGACATAGTCAATACAATTAAATTGGAAATTTTAGTTATATAATTTATGAAAATATTGTAACATTCCAATTAACAAAAATTTATGTTACCTAAGTTGGGAACAACGCGCATCATCGGATTAACGAGATACCCAACTCCCCATAACCATGAGAATTTGATTAAATCGCTTTCTAGAAATTGACTGAAAAGTGCGTCTTACAATTTGCATCAATTGACGTCCTAATTACGATTTGAACGTAATGACAATGAATCGATTCGGAGGAGATCACCTTGTGATTCAAAGTCACTGTTTATTTTAAGGTAGCGTCGCAAAAATTTGGAATAATATTTTAAGAAAAGGTGGTTTATCCTTTTTATAGCCCAATGAAAACAATTGGAGTATATTGGAGACTTTTCGTCTCCTAATTATCAATCGTAATTTTGTTTTAAGTAAATAAATAATATTTAGTAATAAATTATGTAATTTAACTTACGTAGCAGGATATCTTAAAGTTGATGAAGATTCCATATCCCATTCACTGCAACTAATAATTCCTTGATCGCACATTATATCTTCCACCTCCTCTTCAAGACACTCTTCATCTTCCATTTTGAATTACAAACTGAAAACAAATACTTGGTATATGTAATATTAATTATTACTTCTAAAAACTAATTTTGTAAAAATAATTAATTATATAAAGAGATAAACACGTGAAATGATAATACGCTTATCTATAAAAATGCTAATGCTTAGGAAGTGGAATTATAATGCCTTAATTGCTGAATTCATGATTAGTTAGCGATGTAAATTAAATTAAAATGCTGTGCTTTGAGGCAGAAGTATTTT
The DNA here is from genome assembly GCA_958510855.1 of Rhagonycha lutea. Taxonomy (NCBI): domain Eukaryota; kingdom Metazoa; phylum Arthropoda; class Insecta; order Coleoptera; family Cantharidae; genus Rhagonycha; species Rhagonycha lutea. Next base: position 13,116,479 of record OY294037.1, read on the forward strand.
AAAGGTAGGGTGGCAGAAAAAAATACATTTGTTATGGTACCAATTACCATGTACGAAAGTAGTAGTACTATAGTATTTGATCCACAAGTGTCTGGAATTCTATAGAATTATCAAATGTAACTACTCAATTGATATCGCTCGTGGACAATTTTGAAAATAATTACAATCAAGATGACGATATGACCATCTTATGTAGTAATATTTTTGGATTGACTCAACGAATTTGATTTAATTCCAATTTTAGCTTGATTTTTTCCAAACATTTAGAGACACCAGGTTGTTGGAAGAGGTATCCAGATGACCTTCAAAAAGAAGATTCTTCAACGTAACTACATAATCGCGCACGCATCCCGTTGAGCATCCAAGCATTGAGCAAGGAAACGGGAACAAGTAGTTCAATTCCCCTAGTAAGTTTTGTGATTGCATGCAGTCTGCCAGTGAGTTGCTTGTTTTGTGGTAAATGGAATTAAAGTTTTTCGTATAATTATCCTCTACCTGATCGTCTTTTATAAAATTTAATAATAAATGAATTTAACCGTCGGGGAAGTTTCAAACAGAAAGCACGATCGACAAAGACAATCCAACTGCACCGACTAGCAATGACTCTTATGCTCTTTAATTCAGGTTCAGCGAATACGTCGAATAAAAATTCTTAATTTAATGGTTCGGAAAAGACAATTTTTATGCTGTTAATTCTTTAACATCAAAACCAATAGATTATTCGATTTAAATTGAAATCTGGAACAATTTTCACGTTCCGATTGAAACCCTCTCTCGCTTATGCAAGGAAACATTTATTCTCAAAATTGTATGGTACTCCGTGTATTCACGAAGGAATTAATTGTAAAAAAATTTCAATCACAAAGTTAATAAAGTTTTTGGCACCGTAAATTTTCTGCGTGTAAATTCACTTCCTAATTTTATATCTCAACAATCTTCTACCACAAACAAAACCTACTCTTCATGAACAGAAGCCGATCCACTAAATAATACGCTGCTGAATCAAGTTTGATTCCAGAAAACTTAAGAATATCGAAAATTACTAACAGATGAAAAATAGCACGATAGAAAGTTACTTAAAATTTTCCGTAGCATCATACAACGTATTCGATACTGTTGAATAATATGTCAAAAAGAATACGACAATATATTAATTTCTGTACATAAACTTTCATTATACGTATTTTCCTTTTTTTTTTAATTTTTTGCCTTCCCATTGAAAAAAGTTCCATTGGTTCATAGTTGATTTAGATTAACTAATCAGCGATTAACTATATTATATCGTTTTTGAAACTGGCCATCAGTGTTTTATTACAGTGGCAGCTTGCCTTAAAGGCTACAAGGGAAGGTGCCCTCCCATCATAAATCTTATCAAAATTCGGTAATATATTTTGATTATTATGAAATAGGTAATAAAATAAAATCTGAACAAAATATGTGACAATAACATTTTACAATTCATTATGAATGTCAATACTCTGATAAGAAATTCATCTATAACCATATCTGTTTGTCTGTCTGTCTAGGTTAAAATTATCGGAAGGCGAATAATCTTTGGATTGTGTGATTTTGGTTTAACCTAATTGTTTATTTTCAATGACACCAAAGTGCGCATTTTATATTTAGTCATAGGCGCCCACATTTCTAGTTTTTTACAGACAAGTACAATATAAACTATCAAAAACTTTATCTTTCTAGATAAGAAATATCTTCTTCTAAGTTTAAAGAACTTAAAAAAAAATTTATATAATATAAGTTCCACGATAAAAATAAAAGTGACTTATGAAGTAAATTCAATATAATACATAAATTTTAGAACGATAACAGTTATGATTACCTGATAACAAAATTAATTTTTAACATAATTCAATTACACGATAACGCAATAATTAAGTAATGAAAAATTAATAATAAAAATTTGCGTTTGTACTATATTACTATGTATTTCTAATTTCAATCGATACATCTATTAGTTATTAGATTTTTTGAAAAATTGAAGTTCATGTTTTACGTTGATAGGATTTTTTTAGATGCCATATTTTTAGACAGCGTTCATGTGGATAATACAGTTCACATAAAAATGTCAAACACCGAAAAGAAAGTCAAGAAAAAGTTTTGCAAATTGGAGTATGTAAAAGCTCGTGATCAGCCGGTCAACAACTGATCAATGTATTTTCAACTTTGATTCGGTACAACTTAAAATAAATTTCCAATTTTAATAGAAAAAAATCCTGACCATTAAAAAATATTATTACTACTATAAAATGTAAATTGGAAAACTGCCAAAACCAACTTTTAATACAATAACTAAAAAAAATTATTTTTATAGTTTCCATAATGATTACATAATTCAATTCTCAAAACAATTATTTTTAAAACTTACATTGCTGTTAGCATCATAGAGCCATATTTAGTTAAACTGCTTCTAATTCCATTATTAATTTGCATAAATGGCTTCCATTGAAAAAGTAATATTATTGCATTTCCTTCAGCTTATTTGCATATGTAGTAATAGAACGTGACATAGATTTAGTTTTATGTAAATACTTAAAATGTAGCTAGAAGTAGGTACAATGCTGATTTAAATGGAATTATAAATAATTAAACTAAGTTTTATGTACTTATAGATTATTCAATTGATTATTATCCCACATAACTCAAATTGCGTGGAAATTAATGACGTAAATTAGAAAAAAAATCTATAAAATAATAAGGATAAGTTTTCGTCCACTTTATGTTATTTTTGAGTTAGTGGGCCAAGTATGAGCAAAATGCTCATTTTACTGTGGCTTATTTCGTTCTAACCTGTAACGGTCCAATAATCGTTGTAAGAAAGCTTGGCACGGGGTTAATTTTTTTATAATATAAATCGGGGTTGTTTATGGAACAAGTGAAAAAAAAAGATAGAAATTAAAATTTGGAGTGACAAAAGTGGAATTAAAAATTGTACGAGTTTGGCTGAAAAAGTGGTATAGTGGGATAACCAGCCTATAGCTAGGGATTAATCAGCGAAACTCGAAGATATCATTATCAATCTCACTCGAGGATAAAATTACAATTTTTTAAATATTTTTTAACTCAAGGATTCATTTTTTTAATTGTCGACCCTCCTAACAGCTTGAGGGTTTTAGTAACAAGTTTTTTTATAACAAGTCCGTACCAAGTCCGGGTACCGAGTCCTGGTGGGAAGCAGCCAGTGAGTTGGGACTTTACCTGCACCCCAGACCAAGAAAGCTAAGTGTTTGGACTGTTCTTCTTGTTTTCTTTTTGTTATTGTTTAGAAAAAAAAAATAAAATTCATTGGGCAGAATTTTTGGGGAAAAAGGGGCGAAATTATTTTTTTTTATGTTAAAAAGTGTGAACCGAGTATAGCTATACGCGGGGAATTTTATTGTTATTGTCTTGTTCGTGATATTGCCATTTTTCAAGTTTTTTTTGTCTAAATTCCAAAATTAATAAATATATACAACAATTAAACTCTTGTATATCTGGAGCTGCCGAGGTTCGACCGCAACTCTCTACCATCTCGTAATCGGGGTAGAGAGATCGGTGCTGAGGAGTAGCCAAGATTACGTGGCGCCCACGGCAAATTTTACTCTACTCCTCTCACAAACATCTGAAAGAAACTCGGTGGCGAAAATTTCGAGTCTCTCTGCTGGAGCTAGCCAGATAGAGGCGGTGCCATCTCCCTGGGACGAGTCGTCGAGGTAATTTGACCGGCGACGAAGTTATACCGTGGCAAACCTCTGATAAACAAATAATATATTGACATCAAATTATTCCAACTCCCAAAATCCTCCAAATTAATTTAAAAAAAAAAGTTTTGCAAAAATAAAATCCAATCGATGAATTATTCAATATAATGAGTGCCGTAACTAGCTCAATTGTAATTATATATAGGCGGGCCGTTATCTCGCGACCTTGCAAATTTTCATACAAATTGATTTGTAAATCAATTTAATAATTTTTATAAATTTTCGTAAACACTAAAAAGAAAAACACAACAACTTTTGCTCAATGCTTTTATTTTCTCTTGGTTGCAAAAAAAATAAACACTTTTACATCAAAATTCCCTTATCATGGCATACTTTTAGAAATGTTACTGTCAGTTCTCCATTATCTTCGTCAAAGTTTAAACATACCAACACTCTTTATTTCTCATAGAAAATTTGACCAAAACGTAATCTCCGCTACTGTAACTGACTCGTAGTTTAGATCAACAGTGACGTAATTACCCAGAGACAGAATTGGCAAGGAAATTTTAGGGGCCTTGAACCGGGGCCCAATAACTTTGTATAATCACATTATTTATGAACACGTTCATCATAATTTTGAATGTAATTATCATTAGGATGAAGCATTACGTCTTATCAATGATTTTGTTCATCACATTGATGAACAAGTTCATCATAATTATGAATCCAATCATCAGTAGGATGAAGGAGTACGTGATATAATTGAATTTGTTAATCACATTTATTATTTATTGACCAAAAAGGGACTTTGCCATTTTTACGATCGAGGGACTGACGACAAGGGACTGGTGAATTTCATGTAAAACGAATGATAATTTTTGATTAAAACGAGACAATGTTTTGTCTAGTTTTCATACAATTTAAGTCAATAACCACACAAAAGACATTGAAATAAAAATTGATTAAAAATAATTACCAACAAATTACAACAAAATTACTCACTAATAAGGCACTGAAATGTTGATTGGGACGACAACAACAACTGGTTATTAAAATTTATCTTAAAATATCTAATCTTTCCCAATTTCATGCAATTGTCCTTTCATTACATTCAAACAATTTTCCTTTCATAATTAACAGTAACAATAACTGTAATTATTATATTGACGTCCGTTATCTCTCGACCTTACAAATTTTCATACAAATTACTTTCGTTTATCAAATAGCCATCCGGATTTTTAATCCTTATTTTAATTTTATAAAAGAAAAATTTAAATTAATTATTATCTTCATGGATGTTAAGTTTTCAAATATGATAAAAACATTTTATTTTGTTGTATTCTTATCGATTATTAAATTCCCGTCTTGGATCATAAATTTAATATCGTCATCGCTATTAAAATTTTATGCATTTATTTGATTAATTCTATGCAGGTGTCAGCGTTGTTAAAATTTAGTTTTAAATATCTAATCTTTTCCAGTTTCATGCGATTGTCCTTTCATTACATTCAAACAATTTCCCTTGCATAATTAACAGTAACAGTAATTATCTGTTTGCGGTCGTTATCTCTCGAACTTGCAAATTTTCAAACAAATTACTTTGTAAACTAATTTAATAAATTTTATAAATTTCCAATTCCTTTTTCGAATTTTTTTTAAAATAATAATGTGATAGTTGCATAACCAGATGAGAAAAGTATATTTTGATATTGAAGCTAGCCTAAAGAGCGCCGCAGGAGAATATTTTTAAATTAATCGTGAAAATATGTATATTAATTATCCAAAATATATCCGGGCCCCAAAATCTCCCGGGTCTTGGTTTGAGGGAACCATTGGAACCTCGAAAGTTATGCCCTGGGTGTGCCTATAGCCCTTGTTTTCTTTATAATGGTGGCAATTCATCAACCCAGAGAGATCGATAACTTTTCGTGCCCTTGAAACTACGGAAAAGCAAGAAAAACTTACTCTTCCGGAAGATGAACAAGTTTCAGTGAGTGAAACACGATATTTTTATTTATTAACGCAGTTTTTCAATTTTAATCAGAAATATTTAAAAAAATAACATTTGGTTAAAAAAGTTAGCAGAAAAACAACGATAGAACAATAATTTTTACATAAAATGAGCGATGCTTTAGCTATGTATGTTTTTCTTGGCCTGAGATATAGCAATTTTGGTAAAGGATAATTCCATGTGAAATTAACAAAAATATTTTATGGTTTTTTATCCTGACCTTCGCAGGTCAGGATAAACAGCATTAGTAGTAACCATGGAAGTTACACTAAATTAATATTTTAAATGGCTCAATTTTGATTTGTATCACTTCTAAAATGGCAGAAGTTGGTGGCAGATCAATCAACTTTAAAATTATGTTTTCCCAAGATCCTATATTATATTGATTTCACAGAATAAAAAAATACTAGTTTTTAGGGAGGGAGGGGGTGTGAAGTATTCTTACCTACAATTTAAATTTTTTCTAATTTAGGCTATTGAAATTACTTTTTTACATAATAATATCTATTAAACTTTCAAAAATGTAAGAAAATCCCCCATGGGGGCGGGGGCTATCAAAATCTTAGAAAACCTTTCGGACCCTTACAGAGGGGAGTCAAAACTTGCAACAAGAAAGTTCCGAAACTCTATCCTTTTCGAAGCAAAAAATAAGCTCGGGTCTGGAGACCCCTGCAACTCCATGTAACCAAACTGTCCAAAATCTCCAACCCATAAGCTGGCATTGTGTGGATATTGAACTCTCAGAGCCTTCATTTTTTCGAATCTCATGGATTTTTTTCAAGGATGAAATATTTTGTTTGTTTGTTTAATTTAAACTGACAAGTCCAATATTTGATTCTAAATGTTTAAATTTGAGATTATTGTTGCAAAACCTAATAAATTAGTTTAAAAAAGTCATTTTTCACAAAAGCTTCGAAAATTTGCATCACTGTTCGGTACATTTAAAGGTAAAAAAGAATGACTAAAATAGGCGTATAAAAGTTTTTCTTATTTTAGTTAGAATCCTTCCACTGAAAATTTGTAAGCTTTTCTAGACCATTTTTAATGAAAATTTAAAAAAAATTGTTAAAAAAAATCAATTAGAAAATTAGAAACAATAATAATATTGCGTAGAATAACATAAATTATTAACAAGCGTAATAAATTCCACGTGCAAAATCTATGAATGAAAACAATCCACTTTTTTTTCTTTCTCATTTAACCTTGCATTAATTATAATAACTTCTACGAGTCAAATTAACAACTAATATTGACATTGGACAATGTTCTATTTACTCAATTCCGAATCGACAATCAATGTAACAATTTAATAAAAAAACTTTGCTTGAACTTGCCTTTTAAAATTTAAGGGAATTAAAAATGTAATATTATTCGATTTTTTAAAACAGTGGCTCGAATCCACTCGTAATAACTAAATGTTAACGTGAAATTGAAACCACGGCGCAAATTTTATTTTATAGTAACTATAGAATATTGTAAGTACTAACCTTGACATTCAAGATAGTAAATACAATATTTTCTATGCCTTGTAGGTTTCTCTTCCTTATATAGGTAATCCATAATAATCTACAGTTTAAATTGCGCTTCTGTTTTTATATTATTAATAAAATATAAGATTCAATTTATTTCCTCAATATTTTATAAAAATTGATTTCTATATTCAATATTTTTTTGGATAGTTATTACATAATTATGCAAGAAATTTCCATAATTAAAAAATATTTTGAGAAAAATATCCAATATCAAACTGTCGGCTATTAGAGGACACTAGTCATGAATAAATAATTACCAAAATCGTTCGAAACTATTAATAAATTGTGACTGTACTATTATTTATTTATTAGTTAATTTTAATCAGTTAATAAACGAAATTGTAAATATTCGTTCAAGTTTGCTGTGCCAAGGAAACCTAAATTCCTTTTATGAAAGGAACAAGGTTTATCCTTGGGTTAAAATTGATATGCTAATAATTCATTTGTAAACTCTCTCAAAAAAACTACAGAATAGCGAAAAGGGATATTACGCAAATTATTTATTTAAATTTGTTAGCAATAATTAACACAGCTATGCACTAATAACAATTATCCCAGAAATGCATATTATGATACCTAATTTGATTATTTTCCTTATAATTAGAAAAATTCTACCTTTATGCTATACAGAGTAATGCTAGATGTGCCTAATGGTCAATAAAAAGGACGGTTTGTATTTTAAAAAAAGCAAAATTATTGTTTTACTTTTGACGTTTTTTTTTTCTGGTCATGCAGATATGGGTTCCATTCCGTAGAATGTCGTCAGTAAAATAATATGTTTACATTGTTTACCTTACTAATATTAAAACAAATTTGTTGAAATTATAAAATTTCAAGTTGTGTAACGAAAATTAAAATTTCAGATTAACAAAAAGTATAAACGTAAAAATTTAGGTTGATTTAGTTGACCTTAATTAAATATTATTTTTTACCTCCATGGTCATTGCGCTATCTTTATTTAATTTTTAATAATTGGTCATTAATTCTTAGAGCCGGTATGTGTTTCCAATTTTTACGTTTTATTGCAACATTTTAATTTTTCATCGTTTACATAACTGCCAATTTAGTTATAATAATTTAAATGTTTGTCGAATCCTTTCTTGCAATTTAACGGTGGATAAATGACAACATTTGGTGGTGATATCATTAATTTGTCGCTGTAGTCGTGCGAGCGGTGCAAGAACTATACCATCGAATTTATTCAGCAACTATGTAGTCACCTTAATTTTAAAACCAAATTTGTTATTAAGATTTATCCGTAATAAAAAGGCTACAAATTACTATGCGACTACTTAATCGAATTTAATCACAAAATAAACCAAGAAGTGTCACTACTCGACATTTAATATTTCTACAAGTAGGGGAAGTACGCCTTTGATGGCATCAGTAATCCAATTTTTTGTATTTGTTTGAAATCTAAATTTTTTCCCCTAGTGTATCATTCAGTCAAAAAAATTCTCGTTCAATAAATCTGAAGGAGAATATTACAACGCTTTTGAATAGATTTTGAGCAAGTAAACTGTTAAATATTATTAAAATGACTCACAATGGAAAGAATAACTGGGACTGGCAATGCAAATTGATATTTGCACCACTTTAAAATTAAACGAAATCAAAAATTATAATGATAATCAAATCACATAACAAAGAGTGATAAAGAAATAGGTTAAACGTTAGGTTGGACATTGACTTCTGCACCAACAAAGCACAGTTGTTAAAAATTTGGGATTCTTATAATAGCAGATTTAAAAATCTTAATTTGAACGACCCCATTGGTGTTAATCGCGCAGATGGGAACGAAATTTTGGCGCGTAACTTCAAACATTAGCCCGAAGCCGGCTGATTTAATAAATTTGAATGAAAAAGTTTCAAAGTAGTATAAAAATTGTATTCTTACCTAATAAAGAATAATCCAAATGCGAAAATTCAAAACTGGGATTCTCCTCCGTTTCACTAGTCTACCTGCTATGTTGCGAATGTATGTCAATTACAACACAAAAACACATTAAATTAACGAGACATAAATGATTAGCGTTTATTTATGTAATATTGTTAATAAAAATAATAAACAATAACAAAAAGATTAACTTCACAACAATTTAAACTCAACATCATTAGAGCCTTGGCAATCGAAAATCACAACACGGCATGTATAATAAATTATTCATTGTAACGCAACACAGTTCATTCAAATAGGATAAAACATCTCGTCCAAACGATCGCACACATTTAATTTTCTATTTAACATTTCCGTGTTGTGCAATTTACTTCAAGCCTCCGACATTAAATAGCGCACGCGCCTCCTACCGAACTTGTAATACAGCAGCAAATTTAAATCAATACTGGACAAATTAAACAATTATTTAACAATAAAGTACCCACTGCTAATTTGTAGTCTCCGTTCCCAAATAAAAGTAATTGAAGACACCAATTTTCTAATTTTGTTCTAAAAATTTCTACCCACAAGAACAGCAGCTTTCAATGGAAAATTTAAAAATTACACCCACGTTCCTCATATTTTGAAAAATATCCTATTTTTATCAACTGACATCAACTTTTATCAACAAATCAATTGACATTTCTATTGATTGCCAAATTGAATCCACGTGGGATTGCATTTGCCAAAAAAACTGTCTCTGTTACAAGTTTTACTTTTAACTTATTTAAGTTTCACTTTTAAAATTTAAAAAAATTGTCTCGTGTATCAAATGCTTATGCAACCAATATTACTAAATCGCTTTTTATTTCATTTTTGTTGTCGGTACATATATCAATATAGTAGAATCGTATTGATTGGATTTGAATCTCGATAGTCAGAAACTTTATGGAAGCCAATTAAAGGACCAAAGTGCCAAAATTGGAAAATATTAGACGTGCAAATAAATTTATTATTGTTTTGTGCAAAATTATAAGCACACAAACTGTGCCACAGATTTTTTATCTTAAAAACAATTATGAAATATGTAAACACTTTTAACAATCATTAAAAAAGATAATAAGATTTTAACTTCGTTCAAACTATGGATTAGTTTGTTCAAATCAGTGTATTCGCGTCAACATGGATCAGGTGCAACCTTTTTATTTGATTATTTGCAAGAAGATCTCCAATTTTTACCTGTTGAAGCTATCCCAAGCACGGTGTAGAAACTTCATAGGAAAATATTAGACCCTGATTTTAATGGTATTTTAGTTGTCGGATTTTCTTAAGATGGCGCTGTTTCAATATTTATTTAGAAAAGTAAACAATACCATAACATTATATCATAAAATATCCTATAAGTTGGAATTGTAAGACGATTAATAAATTATAATAGTGAAAAATAGTTAAATTGAATGGAAATATATTGGAATAATTTAGTTTAGTCTGATTTAGTTGACCCATGACACCCAGGGGGCGCAACGAAAAGACAGTACAAGACTGTCTAAAATTTTAACATGGAAGTTTCCCTTCTATTGTAATCTTTTATTCTATGAATGCGTTGAAAAGTAATTAGGAGGAAGCTACTGTCTCCTTTTACATATTATAAACTTATTAGAGCTCTAGGTAAGTACTGCGTATTCTTTTCCAATTCCTGTTTACTGGCGTGTGATTTCGGCTTTTATATTCATTTTTGTTAAAGTTAAAGTTAAAGCAATTTTTACCACGCCGGTGTTTTATAGTAGTTCCCCAAACTACCTTAATCAGAATTCTCGACCTCGTTTCTCCCAACAACTAGAGGGCTAGTTTACATGATCGTGGCAAATAAACTGGAGAGCATCTCTTGGGATTACGACATAATCTGGGTCTTTGTCAAACCTCTCATTAGGGGTTGCGTCACAGAAGGCAGCTTGTGTTTCAATTAGTTTGCTTATACTTTTGAAATCAAGCACCAAATTAAGAACATCGATTTTTTGTTCATACTTTTGAAAGTTCCGAGTTTATGTTCATTCTACTCATTCCATCTGGTTCATTTGAACTTTTCAACAATATCGACGACTGCTCTTACCTAGGTCCTAGCTTCAAAATTTCAATGCAGTGTTGTAACAATCCTTTGTTACATGGCTTCGCCAGTCTTGTTTTTCTTTATTTTGTTTATATTTTGAAACATTTTTATTTTATAGTGATAAGGTATTTTAAAGATTATTTTGTTTGAGGTTTACTGGTTTAGTCAAACCGCAGAGCCAATGCGAGTATTTACATGCAACTGCGCAAAGCGATGAACAAGGTTGAAACCAAACCACGTGAAATACAAGACACAAAGGGTATAGCGGAGTAAGCATGCAAAAAATGCCCCCAGCGATTTTTAAAAATCTAAATAGGCGATCGATTCGTAATCAGAAAAAAACATTTTCCTGAAAATTTCAGCTTTCCAACCCGAAGATTTTCGCAATAATAAGCAAAAATGTGTTTTTTGGTTTTTATTTTTTTGTGGCTATTCTACTGAGTATTTTTTAATGAAATTTTTGTTGGTAAGAACTACTGACAAGGGGCTTTAAAAAGTAATTTTTTTAAAAAGTTACAACTGTCCGTCTTTTTTTAAAAAAATAATAAAATTTTGGCCCCTTAATTTGAACATGTTCCTTACAATTGGCAATCACGAATTTTTTACAGAAAACTTCCCTTTGACCCTTCTATACACGATAAAATTTTCAACTTGATCGAGTTGGTGCAACAGGGTGAAAAAAAATAAAATAAGTAACAACATTATTACATAGAGTATTTTATACATACACATATTACATTATAATATTATAGAGTATACAAGTATTTTATTACACTTTTTTGAGATTAATCCTGCTAACAAAAAATGCGTCAAGTAAAATATTATTCTATGGAAAGCAATAGGCTTTTTAATAAAATAATTATGACAATCAATGAGGCAGATATGGATACAACAAAAATTGGAAAAAAGTTAATGTTAATGATATTTTCTGTGGTAAATGGCGAGTTCATTTAACTAGGCAATCAAAATATGAGAATACTGATTATTCATCTGTGGAACAAGCAAATACCGAGCGCCAACGAAATTCTCAATCATCATCAGTTATTTGGTCTGTATCACAAAAAATGGAAGAAAGTTTGGAATTTGTGGAACTTAGTTTTCCGTAATTATTGCTACTCATAAATACTGTTGTATTTGGGGATTTTCAAGAAATGTTTCAAGAAACAAAAACATTGGTTCCGTTTGAAGCTCGCCAACAAGTATTTTCTAAGAGACGACTCTGCATTCCTCAAGGAAATCGGTGCTGTAAAGATCATATCTAATAAAACAACGATTTCATAACGAACCTTCGCATTTATTCTAATAATTTTGGTTTGGACCGTGAATAAGTCGAATCTGACTACTTTACTGAAGTGATAACCTCGTTCTAAATAAGATATTTTGCTGGTGCATTTTGGACTAGTTCCATTTGTCGTATTGCTTGCTTTTTGCACAAAGAATTCGGAAGAGGATTAGATTCTGATGTTAACCTCTCTAAAAAAGTTATTACCGCGATGAACTTGAAAAAAGATCAAGATAATACTTTGGCTTTGAAGGTATTAATAATAACAATAACAACAAGTCGTAGGGGAAACGAAAAGTTTCAATTATACCGATAACTTCAAATTACTTAATGGATTTTTCCAGAGTTGACGGAAGAAGAACTCAAAATTTTTCTTACGGGTTCATATCAAATGTCTCGAGCAGTGTCATATTTGGCCGAGTTGATGAATGAAGACGGCACTGTTACTCTTCAATATTATGTAAAGATTTCATCAAGCTACAAGTGAAATCTCGGCACATTAATTCAAAAACTTATCGTTGTTTTATTGATTATATTATGAACCAAATACCAATGAAATCTTCGGCATTACTCAATATTGTTGTAATTGTGCTAATGACAGGCGCACTCTTGGGTGCTGCTTTCACATTGCAGTTATTCTATATTATCTTTCTCATGCTCGATATTCCCTAGTGAATTTTTACCGGGGGGTAAAAATAATTTCAAAATATTCTCAGTGAATTTTTACCCTATAGCAAATTTTTGCATTTGTTATTTAAATTTCGTTAAATTTTCTTCCATTTTATCTGTAATTTTTATCTTCTTTAGTTTATCTTCTTATGTTTTATGATTACAGTCATTTTGTTTATATAAACATAATAATAATTAATTTCATTACGTTAAATACCAACCAAGGAATAATCCCATAATCTCATCATCAATACAACCAATTGCTAACCTTTTCACTAAACTCATTAAAAACATCCCCCAGGGGTGATCCAACTCGGTAAATTGTGCTATTAGCAAGGGGTGAATCTCGCTTTTCTTTTCAATTCTGTCGTAGGTGGATGTGTTGCCAAAATGGCTCTGGAGCACTGCAAACCGAAGCGCAGCGTAGTGCGGGGTGCGGGGATCACCCAAGGGGTGATCCAACTCGGTAAATTGTGCTATTAGCAAGGGGTGAATCTCGCTTTTCTTTTTTTCATTTTTTTGCGACGACAAGTCAATGAGACCGACAGCTATAATAACCGTAACCAATCTAAGCCCTTTTGAAGGAAATTTTATCAAATCGAGTGTGCATCAACTACCCAGTACTTGTTCGAAGAATCGATAACTCTTTACGAATGATACAGTTTGTAGCTAATGCATTAGAAATTCTAGTTGTCTCAACTTTCGTTAATTGTAGTTTTTTTATATGTGTAATTTTGATTGTAGCTCTCACCAACATATATGCCGAACGATTGCCAGAGGTGCACTTACTGGGATCCGATCGACAAACACGTCATTTTATTAGTGTACATCAGAGCCGTAAGTAAATCCAGAATTGCTTACTATAAGGAACCTATACTTTACGTCTGTTGCTTCATGATAACTACACTACAGGCTAATTCTTTGACAATTTATATACTATTGCATTTTGTATCTAACGATAACTGCTTGTATAATTCTTATACTAAAAGCCTTTTAACTGCTTTGTATCTTGTCGATGCTTTCAAGAACAAATTTTTAAACACGTTAACAAACAAAAATATCAAATCTCATTGTAAATATATCTGTAAATTATCGTTATATTTTATAACAGTAGTAGTAAACAAGAATTTTGTAATATTATTTAATCTTTTTATGTGTGACTCAATTTTTCTTTCGACGTATGTTTATTCATATTATTTATTATTTGTATTTTGTAATAATTATAAGCTATAAAAAACACTATAGTCTTTTGATTATTGCTGGCGTCCTCCGAGGTATTTCTAGTGGAGAAAAACCATTTACTCAAGAACCCACGATACTCGTTTACACCGAGAGTAACCTTCAATCTCCGACACTTTTTGGCTACTTTTTGGTTGAATATATCAACGTTGGTAGTCCGTTGATAGCAAACGGTTAATTTCCATCGTTTTAACGACGTAGATAAATACTAATAACTCAACCATTGGTAAGACTTTGACGTTAGTTATAAGTTACTTTATATGGTTATTGTAACGTGTTTTTCAATTGTATATGCAACGTTACAAATAGATCTCATTGTCAACGTTGCCATATAACGTTATTTATATCGTAATTGTAACGTTGAATTAGTATGAAAAGATAACGCCTTGGTGATATTTCCGTCAAAAACTAAGTATTATTTAGGTATGGAGAAAACCTGGAGAAAACCGTACATAAACACACGTCTATCCATACGTTGAAGATATCCAGTATTTAAACGTATTTTTCTATCGTAATTTTAACGTTGAATTAGTATGAAAAAACAACGCCTTGGTGATATTTCCGTCAAAAACTACGTATTATTTAGGTATGGAGAAAACCTCGAGGTGGCACAGTGTTTTCTTTTGTGGATACGCGTTCAATCAGTCAGGTGCTTCCGTTGGTTTGGGAGAAGTGACGACCATTGCTATTCATCTTTGTAGCCAAACATCAAATACTGATTTAAGAAGATTTAAGATTGTGTCAACATTTACAAAGAACGAAACAGACGTGCATTTGAAGTCATTTTTATTTATGGTAATCGTTAGAACGTTAGAAGTTGCATTTCGGAAGTTGCTTGCCCAACTTTTCATCTTTTTACCGACGAAATGTTGGGAACAAAAATTGGAGTTGTTCCACTGTGTACAATTTTCGCCTACATATTTCACTTGTAAAAATTTAAATGATATTTGTAAAAGATTTATTTTTCGAAAAAGTAAATGGAACATAAAATTTTATTGTAGTTTGCTTGATGGTAATTTTATTTTTTAATTTTTCATAGTTCTACCTATGGATAACTAAATATTATGTATACCTACCAATTTCCTAATGATCATTATTTAAACTTAAACAATTAGGTGCTGAGTAGTAGGTATAACATTTCCAAAGTAAAGTCACTCAATTTAAGATAATGAATAATTAATTACGTACTGTGTTTAGTGATAATAATCTTTGGACTTTACGTTTTATACATTAATAAGCATTATCTCTAACGTGCAGGTCATTATTGCTCTTCAACAGGTGCTAATTCTAAAGCTATATCAGATCAGCTAATATTAAGAAAATCGATGGAATTTTGGAAATTTTATCTTTTGAGGGCGAATCGTACCTGGCTGATCATGTTAATTGGTTCCTTAATGAACAAGGTATGGCAATCAGAGCAAAACTGGCATAAAATGACATACCTTTCTTTTGTAAGTGATAGTCTGATAGTTACCATATATAAATTTTTATATTGGTATTATCCTGTACAGTACAGTATTCTCTGCAATAATTGAAGTTTGTTAAGGGTGCGATTTTAAGGACTGTTTCAAAACTTAATTTACAGCTCAAAATTGGTTATAGATACAGCAATGATTTTTTTTTTAACGGAAAGAGAAGAATTTTCTGAAGGTCACGATATCAGTTTTAATCGGTTTAATATTTTGATTATGTTCATTAGCGATTTTATATCAAAGATGCACAATTAACTAAATTTAAAATATTATGTCATGACACAGTTAAAGTAGCAGTCTTCAATATTCTGCATTAAAATTGTTTAAATTTCAAGCATTGTAAGTGCTGTAAACAAAGTTTCATTTCGACCATAATTTGAATAATTTCAATGAAAATTTACTTTCATTCTTTCCAACCAATGCAACTGCGCCACCTGATGATAAAGTTCTCGTCCTAATGATAGATCGGGCCCTTAATTATTGGTACAGCAATAAACATAAGAATGTTATTGACAATTTTGGCCTGCTATTTAGAACTTCTGCTTTGTTTCGTTAATGTATTACTACTTCAAAAAAAGTTTTTTCAACCAATATATTTATAAGCAAGGTCAGGGCACCCTAACATTCTAGTAACAAAACACAAGAGATTAAACCGTATCATCTACTTTGTGTACAGTGCAAACCCAAACCACGCAACTCAATTTGTGCTTGGAGAGTTTTTCATACACCCAAAACCTCTATAGCAAATGCTGACATAAAATGAAACATAAATTGAACCTCAATTTAACAACCCGTAATGAAAAGGGTTGCCCAAATACTTTCAATGAAACGTTGCACTCCGGAGAGGGTAAAATCCAGTTTGTTTTGCCGCGATGATCGTATGAACCAACCCCTGATGATATTATGTATTTCGGAAAAGCTGGAAGGTGAGTTTCAAAAAATCTGTTTCTTGGGGGCAGTTTCTCAAATAAAACAGTGGTTAGGTAACAATCAAATTTAATAAAAGCATGGCAGGACAGTCAAAAGTGGTTCTATCAATATGAGGTAAGCAACATCCGAAATGATTACCACGAATAAAAATGGCCTCAAATCGACGTCTGTTTCACTCGATTTAAAAAATAAAGAAGTACCTTACTCCAAGCTCTTTGACCTTCTTCCTAAATCGGTGTTTGACGCTTAGTTCTCCAAAGAGGAATAGCAATGGTCGTAGCTTCTCGCAAACTACATTGAGATTTTGAAGCTAGAACCTTGGTGAGAATCAGATGGAAATGATAGATACTCAGACTCACGATCTAGTAAACAGATCTTTTACTAGATCGTGCTCAGATTGATGAATGAGCCAAATGAACATGAACTCGGAACTTCCAAAAGTATGACCCAAAAAATCAAAGTTCGTAATTTGGTTCTTGATTTCAAAAATACAAGCAAACAAATTTGTTTGAGCCCAATCGGATGACGTTGTAGAAATTACTTGTATTAAAGATGGAGCATGCGTCAACAAAGTTATTCCCAAGTGGTTAAAAGAATCGACAGAAAAAAAAGTTTTTTTAAGAATTAAATTTGCGTCTATTTCAAATCTTGAAGTCATCTCGTTACTTCCTAGACTAGAAAAATACTTAAAAATAGATAAAATCAAGTATTTATATAGTTTATGGTCCAGAAAGAATCTTTTCCTGACCTGGAGGGTACTTTTAAAGGTAAATAGTCGGAAAACTTTTTGTTGATTCACCTTTGTGATTCGCGAGGCTTTATCTTTACCGACTATTTGGAGAAGGAAAGGGCAATCCCGAGGCAGCACTGTGCTGATTTATTGGGAGGATTGTACGCTGAATTTATGAAAATTTGGCTCCGTTTGGGAAGAAAAAATCTCTTCTGCAATCGCCACATCGAAACTGGTCGAATTACATTATGAATTGCTGCCACACCTACTTGACTTCTTTACTTTACTTGATTTGGCCCCATGCGATTTTGTTATGTTTCTAGACAAGGAAAATTAACTTGGTGGAAAGTCTTAAATGGCTTAAAAAAGTTGGAATATCGCTGAACTAATTTTATCAAGCTAAAAGGGCAAAAGGGGACTATGTTGAGAAGTAAATCAAAAAATCATCAATCCACCCTCGCGGTGCGTTGACTTTTTTGTTTGTTAATTGTGTTACTGTAGTGGAATATATTCAATATTATCCACTGTATAAAGCGTTTTTAGTGGAGGTTCCTAACGAGAGCTGAAATTTGATACACAGCTTCTACTTATGGGATATTTATATTAATTTTACTTTTGAAAATTGTTTACAAACTTGTAAAACGATTTTCATATGGACAAGTTTGAAGGAAATTAAATTTTCTACATAAAAAGTCGTGATATTATACATTTATTTTCAAAAGTTTAGAGGCAGAGGCAGTGACGTAGCAAGTCAAGACCGGGCCCTGGTGCAAAATCCACAGCGGGCCCCCTTCATTATTTTATTATAAAAAAAAATTTAAATAACAATGTTATTGCACAAAAAAACATGTAAGTGACAAAAAGGCATCGTAGATTTCCCTAGAAAGATTTTCTGGTGGTGCAAGATCTCAATTCCCCCCCTCCCGGGACTAATGAAAATTTAGCACTTATGAAGCTTCAGGCGCAATTCAATTTTGAATAAATAAATAATTGTTTTCTTTTTAAATCTTTAAATAATTCAACCTCCGGCACATGGTGGGGAAAGCAGCGTCTTTTAGCGCCACAGGCGATTTTTTTGGAAAATACTACCTATTTTTCACCAAATGTTACTATTTAACTAGAAATTCCCCATGAAATTTTGATGTTGCAACTGCGTCATTCGTTGCCTCGTAAATATAGCTATAATATTTACTGAATGAATTACATTATTCAATTTTTTCAAATATTTCTTTATTTTGGCCCCACGGTGCAGACGCTCCGCCTGAGGCCCTGCTGTGGTTCAATGTGCAAACTTTCATAGATAATTTTTACAAGAATGTCTGTAAATAATAGAAATCAATTTTGTCCGTGTACCGGTCCCCCACGGGGCCCGGCACCACTCGCACCACCTGTTGCTACGTCACTGGGCAGAGGACATTAAATGTTGCAAATTTTGACTCTATGGTAATTATCCGCAACTTTGGATGTCTTCCACAAATAAACTATTGAAAATAAACATTTGATGTCGTGGACTTTTTGTAGAAAATTTATTATGGTTTTTATCTATCAGCATCTACTATGAGTCTTTTGACTATGTAAACTCCCCTAATTATGGGGGGGAGGGGTGAAACAAAATTGCGGACGCCACTCTAGACTTTTTGTCAAACTTACAACTGGATTACATATTGACATACATATTAAAATTTTTCCAAAAAATAGAACAAAGTTCAACAAATAACCTAAAAATTTAAGTATGAAGTTAAGATAGTACATTAAAATTTAAAAAAAAAACAAGTAAATTAAAAAAAGAAAAGCTTTTATTCAAAAGGGATTTTATGCAACGGCAAAATTGATTAAGTCCCACGCTTTTAGTCAATTTTATAAAAGGTAAAAGAATTGTAAGCGATTCTTGTAGAAAAAAATTTAAAAAAATACTTATCCTTGGGCACATTGCTAAAACTGCAACAAATCAGCATTGCTCATTTCCAGAGGTTTTTGTTACAGAACTGCAGCAAGTAAAACATAAAGCACCATTCCAATTACCACATCCTTCAAGCCCATAGGCGAAGTCAGCAGGGGGATTAAGGGTGCTAAGTAAATCCAAAATATAAATTGACCCCTCTTCCCCTAAATATATATTATTTAATACGAATTCGTACTTCCATAATGATACATTTTGTATTTGGATGCCTGAGAGTTCTGAATATCTCCAAATTTGAGAATCTAACTCCACCTATGTTCAAGTTCCTTCAGTGTAATTAAATTTCAAGTAAACTTGAGACAAAACAAGCAATCCTTGATGTGTTAAGCGAAAGCTGATTGAAAGACAATATTTAACTTCCTACCAGAACTAGCAAAAAAGCGTGAAAACTGAAAAACAAAGTAAAGATCATTTATAAAACTAAAATGCATTGATTTCTTTATTGACTGTGGCTTGACATAAGTAATGATAGCAACACAGATTACAAAAGTAAAAGATTTTACATTACTTATAAAAACTTTAAACTTAAATAATTAAGACAAGGTTTGGAATTTTATATTATTTACATTAGTTATGTAATTTGGTATACATATATAATAAAATCACAGATAATTATGCTAAATTTATCTGGCCTTTATATTTACAATATTACCTACCTTTACACTTCTTAAAATCTGACCCACTTTTTAAACAAAAAAAAAGAACACTTCTAAAATAATAAACATTCTTACAGTATTAAACAAAAACAAAAAAAGAAATTAATATTTCTTATATTGCAACGCTCTCGAAATATCGTTAAATCTAATCTAAATTTATTAACAACTTTAAATATAAAAATTTCTATTGTCCTTCAACACTTCATTCCTTAAATAAAGGAACACAAAAATGTATTTAATATTTGTTTGTTCAATCGTTTACTCATCTATAACAACATTGTAATGTAAACAAACAAACCTGCAAATTCGCTAAATTAAACTTTGTTACAGATTAATAAGAGATTCTCTTATTGGCAAAAATAAATGCAAACTTTTCATCTCACAATGCAATGATGTAATTTTTATTTATGCTAAACAATTTCACAATTAATTTGGCGACACGTCGACGCCAAATTTTCATTAAACAAAGATCACATCACTTTACAGGGTAAAAAATTAACGTAGAAAAGCACCAACAGTTCGTTCAGTTCAATCTCCTTATTCTAAAATAAAAATATTATAACAAATCGAAAATTAAATTCAATAAATAACAATGCGCGTTATATGTTATTTTAATGGTTAAATTTTTTAACACCACAAAATACAAATTGACAATTTGATCTTGAATTCTAAATAGGAGGGGAAAAACGGAAGGTCAACAAGTAAAGATATGTTTATTGTTTTTTATACCTATTGATTTCAGCGGTGCCATTTGATAAGGAAGGATTGCAATCTTGTGGATACGGAAAGGGAAATCGCATTTGGGAATTGTGGGCTAGTAATTCGGTATAAAATTGAAGTTGTTCAGGTGTTGGAACGGGAAAATACGGCTGCATGTTGGGAAGTGAGCCATGTGGGTATAAATTTTGAAACGCCGAAAAGTAGAGGGGGTCCATTGGGGGTACGTAGGGTGGCATCATTTTAGAAGCCATGGAAAGTTGGTTTAAATATTCGGGCATTAGATGGGTGGAGTTTGATTTTGGTGGAGTTGGGTGTGTTGAAGAAGTCGATGATTTAGGTCGATTTTCAATCTTTTGATGTAAATGCCTGTTGTAGGAATTTGATCTATGCCTGTTGTCTGATGAAAAGGATGGGGGTAGAGGTGTCATGTGCTGGTAAGGTAGTCTTCCATTTTCTTTTTTGTTGTCTGGTGTACTTGTAGGTGGGGGAGGTCGTTTTGGTATGCTTTTGTTATTTATATTGTAATTTCCGTACTTTTGATTTATGTTGCCCATATGTGTTTGTCCAGGAATGAATTGTGGCGGACGACCTGGTAGTTTTGTTTGTTGGGGCGGCGTGTTGTGTGAACCTACCAAAGTGATTTCTAAATTTGAACCTACTCTTGCGTCCAGCACGGGTAAGGAAGCTGCCATATTTTTGTATTCCTTCCTATGATAAGAATCTTTATGGTTTACAAGTGAGCGTGTCGCGCTCTGCGGCACTCTCATAATTTCCACTATTGGCTTCTGTGGACTTCTTATTGTCAAGTCTAAAATATCGCCTCCGGTTTGTTTATGAGGAGTATCCACAAATTTGGGAACTTGTGGTGGTGGTCGCGGAGGAGGCATGAAGTAATCCTTTGGATTTCCATATATGGTTTTTTCGGAATACGAATATATCGATTTTGACTGCATAGGAATTGGCGGCGATTGGCCGTTCAAATATGGAAAGGAATTTTTTATAGGCGTCACGTTTTTCTTAATCGGCGTCTTATAATTCGACCGTATCATCCCCGTTACATTTGCTGGTAAATTTTGTATATCACCGTTAGATTCTTGTTTATCTGGCGTTAAAGTTATGGAAAGTTGTCCCACTGTCGTCGATACTACGCCTGGTTGGTTTATAATGTTAGACCTATTATCTTTGACTTCTTTAACGTCAGAACATGGCTTAACAGGCGTCACTTCCAAACCACCTTCTTTTAAAATGTCCAATTTGCGCTTCTTAAAACTATGTAATATTGAATTGTTAACGGAACTTTCCGTTTCCGACTTCGTTTCCGTTTTTGGTCTGTATGGCACCTCGGTGAGATCAACGTCGGAATTGTTTTGACACGCATCCGTATTGCACGTCGCTATGTTCTCCTTAACTTCTTCCGGACTTAATGATAGACTTTTCCTTAATTTTTGTACACTAACCGTCAGAGCGGGTTTATCTTCAACTGTCACAATCTCTTCCTTTACTTCTGGCACAATATTTTTATTATTAATAACTTCCACTGTTAAACCGTTTCCCTTTAACTCAATTTTACTGTTTATATTTTCATCTTTTAATATTTTATTGTTATTTTCGGTATATGTTACGTTTTCTTGTGTTATTAAAGGTGGTGACGTTTCTTTGGATGAATTTTCTCGTAAGCGTTCGGACTTTAACCGTACACTTCGAAGGGACGAAGTTTTTGCTTCTAGTTTTCCCCTATCACTACTGCTTTCCGATAATCTCGAATTCTGAAAATATAAAAAATTTTCTTTAAAACACGTCAATTAAAAGATGTAAATGTGGACCCTTAATAACTCATCCAGTTTATCTTATTACTAACAGAATTAACCAACACTACAAAAAATAATCTAAAGTGATCAGATAAACGTAATGATTACAAACCAATTAATCAAAATAATCAAGATTTTCTTACTTTGTGTTCCTTTTCTGTGGATGAGAAGGGAAGAGAAGCCGGAACGAGTTGTGGAACAGGTGTACTATTACCACTACAACTTGTACCTTCGCTGGTCTCCGCATCACTTCCACTACCCGAACTGCATTTAATTCGCTTAATTGACGAGATAGGTTTGTACTCTTCTCCTTTAAGATAGCGTTCGTATGGCAACAAAAATCTAAGAAAATGTAAATTACGAAATAATTAAATATTTTACATTGAATCCAACCAACCTTTCGTAATGTCTTCTAATAACGGTAGCTGCACTTGTACTAATGTAATTGCCACTGAGATCATCAAAAATTGATTTCCATAATCTATTCGATGTAACTGCATCGTATCCACCCAATTTTTCAACTTTCGTGAAAAACGAGTGAAGATCCACTGAAAAGAGGAACGTGAACAAACTGAAAATGTATTAAAAGAAAAACTTACGTTCTTTATAACCCAAGGATGGTATTCGACCCATTGGCGTATGATTCGCTTTCATGAAAGCGATTAATTTGTTAATAAATTCTTTATTTTCTGAGTTTCCTATAGTTGCACGTGTACTACGCCTAGTGGAAATACCACACTCAGATCGGAATCCATTTGGATTACCTTCAGTCATTATTTTAGTCTAAAATGATAAAGAAGTAATTTATGGATATGAAGCTCAAAAAATGACTTACTTTGGTAGTGCTAACTGTATTCGAAACTGAACATTCGGATTCGTTGCTTTCAGATCCTGGAGACAAACTACGCTTTTTTCGTCGACCTCGAGGCCTTCCTTTTAATTTAGGTGCCAAATGATTACACAAAAGTTCGTGTCCTTCCAGTTCAGGATATTCGAATGTATCTCTACAGAACAAAACTCGGGTATTTTGATTTGGGGCAGAAAAACCACCCAAAAGTTTTATTACTGTGTTTTTTAAGTATTGCTCTTCAACGCCTTCCAATCGTTTCATTATTGAACGATATCGACAATACTCTGAGTAGCTTAATATAACTACCGAAGATTTTGTGTTATATTTCGAGTCTGTAATACAAATAACACTAATTAATTATTCAAATTTAAACTCTCTTACAGATGAAAGGAATAATAACATTTATTTTGGGTAATACTGGATAAAATTCTTTACGGCATAACAATATTGAACTTTGTAGTAGGTTGATATATTGTAATTTAAAAATTACAATAAAATATACGTAAAGATAAAAATGTACTTGGCCGTATTTTGCGTTGATTTAAAATGCATAAATTATGCACTATTTATCAGTTTATAAACTTTTGTGTTATGTAACATGAAAATTAGTTCAAAATACGAATTAATTATTCAATTAGTTTTTGAAAATAAAAAATTTTCGTATCAGGAATTACCAGTGTAAATGGATAACAGAATTTCTACTTCTCTATAGAACATTTCAATTTTTCTGGTATGGAAAAATATATTAAGAAAAATATTCATTAATTTCTTCCTTATAGCGTTAAAAATAACAATAAAAATAACATTAACATTTATTTTTTCAATTAATCCTTGGCATTTATAGCAATAATTTGTTTTTAAATACGTAAATAATAATTACCAATTCCACAGTTTTTAAAATTAAAATAAAAGAGTGGCAGAATGTCGAATAAATAACAAATTATTTTCAATATTAATGATTTGAATTAAAAATTGCATCTATATTAGAAAATAGGATAATATCTGTATCGGAATAGCGTAGAAAACTCTGTCTGTCTGTCCGTAATGATCTTTCATGGATCTGATTGGTTGATCGCCTCTTACCAACCCAAAAAATTAAATACGCGGCTCGGATTGCTAGCATTATATTTTTTTAATAAAAAATAAGTCGATCTAATTAAGGGTCCTGTTCGCAATGCCCGTGTAAAATGGCCTTTAAAATGCTTTGTAAAGCATATTTTCCAATAAAAGTTGAAATATTTTGGTCGGTTTTAAAAAGCAGCTCTATAGCGGAATAGAATAATTTTTTCTTGATACTGTCAACTTTTGGTAATTTTATTTAGTAATAGGTATATTAAAGAAATCTTTAATTCCAATATTCAGAATTTTCAAAAAAAGGAATGTCAAATTTCTTTTCAAATGTAGTCATAAAGACAATTAAAAATACTTCATAGTTTCCAGAAAAGATCATTCTATTGCGCTAAAGGCTGAATTTTTAAAATTACAAAAATATTTAAACATTTCTTGAAAAACATGTTTAACGAATCTTTTTAAAGAACGTTTTACACCAATATTTAGTCACATTATGAACAGGACCCTTAATATAAATTCGTGTATGACATGTGTTTCGCTGTTATTAGAGGTCCTCTGATAGTTATACTATAATGAGATAATTTTTTCCTATTGTTTGTTTCACCCATCCGTTTCACCTAGTAATTAGTATTAAAATTCATTACCATTAAAATATAGTTAGCTTTTATTATATTTACCTGGTTCTATAAATAATACCAAATTGGGATCCCGTTGATAAAATATTTACAGCCCACCCGCTGGTCTCAAAGTCGTTGCTTTATTGTATAATAAGAATGCTAATTTTTCTTATGAATATTATACATAATTGTATTTATAAATAGGAAACAAAGCAAAGGATAAAGAATATTCCCAATTTTGTTTGTTTATAACTTTATTGTGCTTTCTTCCTGCGTTTTTATTATTTGTATTTTATTGTTAATTTATTTTATTGTTTCTTATAAATAATCTCAAATAAATTTGTATATTATAAAATAATTTCTTACGTATTATTATTATCAAAATGTGTTCTTATTATTTGTACGTTATTATTAGGTTATCTGACTATTTTAAGATATCATAAACCATGTCCTCCAAAGGACGTCAAAAGCTATCTAATTGAAAAGTATGCAAAATATTTGTAAATTGTGACAGATAGGTCAATAAAAAATACCATGCAATTGAAAAACCTATAGGGACGCGAGTAACTCGAGTTACTAGATTTTACGATTGTACACAAAATATATCCAGTTTTACATTTTGTTTTCAAAAAATTCGTTTTCAACGAGCAGTAATTACCACGCACTTAGTTCACCATTAAGTGGTTTTCTATTAACTAATTATGGATAAAAAGATAAAAAAATTAACTCAGTGAGATACAAAAATCTTCAAAACTTTTCCTACTTGACAAATTCACTATAAATATCGAATATTTTAAATGATTCAACCAATTGTTTTATTATTTCGCTACAGGTAAGATTGAATATTTCATAAAAATATTATTTACTAGTATATTTTTGATACAGTTTCAGAAAAACCCAGTCAATTTCAAAATGAAGGTTGTTATCGCTTTGGCTGTCCTCGCTTTAGCCTGCATGGCTTCTTCTCGAGTTGCACCACCGCAAGTACTCCAAGCAGTCCCAGAAGGAGGTGTAAAATTCGAATTACCACCATTTTTTCAACCAAGGGAAAAGAACTGTGTATGTAAAAGTTTCCAGTACTGCAGAGAAATTGGAGGAACCATTAACAGCGAGTAAGGAATTACAAATTTTAAGCAGTTTAAAATTAACTAATTGTAAAACTTTTAGTTATCAATGCCCAGGAAGTTTCATAAATGGATGTTGCATTATTCCTAAACCAGAACAGTAAATGATGAACAACTCAGACTGAACATTTTTGTAGAGCCAGCTAAATATTACCTTATATTTTTAAATTTCAAATAAATTTAAAGAATTATATTTTGGTTTCATTTGAATAAAAATCCTAAAAATTATAGAAAACCCACATGGTATTGTAGATTTCACTAATGGTAATTAAAATTTAATCTATAATTAAATTAATTTATAATTTAAAATTTTTTGAATTTGATGGTGGGAATTTTTTACAAAGTTTGTTATGCCAAAAGACAGTCTTGTGCAAAATTTCATCCTCCTAATTTAATTCCTGTGGACTTGAGAGGGAAAAACTACTTTTTCACATTTCTTCATTTTTTTTTGTACTAAAATGTATCCGAAAAATCTAAAAAATTCAGAAAAATCAAAAATCACCTAAGAAATATGAAGACAAGTTTTTGGAATTCCTTCACTATTAAATTCCACGACATAAGAATTGATCAAATTTTTAAAAAATGATTTAACCATGTTAGAATTTTCTTACTAGTATAAAAAAATTTGACATAAATTTTGCTTTAAAATCTCTACAACTTAAAAAAATCATCTCGAAATTCTGCCTGTAACATCATCAAAAATGCAAAATTCTATTCAAAGTTGTGAAAAAGTTATGGTAAAAGTCCCAACTTTGAATTGAAAAGGGACGCGAGTAACTCGAATTACTAGATTTTACGATTGTACACAAAACATATCCAGTTTGTCCGTACCAAACCGATTTTACATTTTGTTTTCAAAAAATTGGTTTTCAACGAGCAGTAATTACGACGCATTTAGGTCACCACATAAGTGGTTTGCTATTAATTAATAATTGATAAAAAGATAAAGAATTGACTCAGTGCGATAAAAAAAATCTTAAAAAAATTTTTCCTACTTGACAAATACACTATAAATATCGAATATTTTAAATGATTCAACCAATTGTTTTATTATTGCTCTACAGGTAAGATTGAATATTTCATAAACATAATATTATATACTTATATTTTTGATACAGTTTTAGAAAAACAAAATCAATTTCAAAATGAAGGTTGTTATCGCTTTGGCTGTCCTCGCTTTAGCCTGCATGGCTTCTTCTCAAGTTGCACCACCACAAGTACTCCAAGCAGTCCCAGCAGGAGGTGTAAAATTCGAATTACCACCAGTTTTTCAACCAAGGGAAAAAGACTGTGTATGTAAAAGTTACCAGTACTGCAGAGATATTGGAGGAACCATTAACAGCAAGTAAGGAATTAAAAATTTTAGTAGTTTAAAATTAACTAATTGCAAAACTTTTAGTTATCCCTGCCCAGGAAGTTACATGTTTGGATGTTGCATTATTCCTAAGCCAGAACAGTAAATGATGAATAACTCAGACAAAACATTTTTGTAGAGCCAGCTAAATATTACCTTATATTTTGAAATTTAAAATAAATTTAAAAGATTTATATTGTGGTTTCATTTGAATAAAAATCCTAAAAATTATAGAAAACCCACATGGTATTATAGATTTTACAAACGGTAATTAAAATTTAATCTATGATTAAATTTAACTCACTCGATGTTTTCTATTAATGAGTAAATTGTAATCATAGAATAAATTTTAATTAACGTTTGTAAAATTAAGTGAAAATAACCTAAAAATATTAATAATAAATAAGAATTAAAATTTTACTTTACTTAAATATCTAAATAATTACGAAAAACTGATGGTTGCTTACTTAAAATTTTATATTGATTTAAATTCAAAAATTTCGATTGTATGGAGACATGAAATTTTTAAAATAGTTTTATTGAATTATACATAAATGCGGAGAAACGCCGAAAATTTGTAGTAAGTACTAATATAAAACGATTTTTTTACGTTAGTCTAGTTTATTCTTTGTCTGTGGTTCAGTAATTTATTCCAATAATAGATTATTACATAACATACACAAAGTATAATAACAATAATTAATATTATTATAATGCATTAATTGCGACGCACCTAGCTAACTGCTTGTGGTTTGTAATAATTAGCTAATCGTTAATTATATATTATATTATTATAAATAAAACAAACTTCAAAATTCTTTCCACTTGACTATCACTATAAATACGGATTATTTAAATTGACTTCTTCATTTGCGTTATTATTCCTGTGAAGGTGAGATTAAAGAAATAATCTATACTTGTGTTTGTTTAACTTTATTAATATTAGACACAGTTTTAGAAAAATGAAATCAATTTTAAAATGAAGGTTCTTATTATTCTGGGTATCCTGGCTTTAGCCTGCATGGTTTCTTCTCAACGAGGTAACGCAAAATTAGAATTACAATCGAGTTTTCAACCAAGGGAAATGAACTGCGAATGCAAAAGTTACCAATACTGCAGAGAAATTGGCGGAACCATTAATAACAAGTAAGAATTTTTTTTAAACAAGTTCAAAAATCGAGTAACTCCAAAAATTTCAGTTATCAATGCCCAGGAAATATTATTTTTGGATGTTGTATCCTTCCTAAATCATAAGAGTAAATTAGTTCCATCTGATGACCCAACTCAAATTGTAACTTTCCTTGGAACTGAGCTTAGAAGCCAAGTGTTATGTTTTATTTTGTAATTGAAAAATTGGTTGTACTAGAACAACAATCAAGACCGATTTTAATCACTCATTAAAATTATTAATTATTAATAAAATATGACTTACTCTATTTATTTTATCTCAAATGTGCTACTCAAAATTATGTATTTAAAGTGATAAAGCAATTGAAAAAAAATTTTATGTTCAGTACGAGCTTTGTGTATTGTGTAATAGAATTTCAAATTTAAAGCTTCTCACACATCAATTCTGTATCAGCAGATTGTCACCAGGGTCTCCGTTATCTAGGATTGAAATATTTGTAAGCGATGTTATATTATTTGTGCCTTTATAAACGATGAAAAGTTATATTATTTTTTGTTTTTGTTAATAAAAATTTTCTAATAAAAAAATTAAAGTGCCCTGAGCACAATATCATTAAAGCCAATAAATAATTATCCCTATAACATGAAAAAGAAACGACCGAAGTCGGTCTTTTTACTTTAAATTTTTGAATACAGCATCATCACTAAATCAAAGCAATAAATATGTTTCTTTTATTGTAAATTTTATTTATTATGTTTTATTTTATAATTGAAATAAATTGTAAAATTTACGAACAAAAATCAAGGTCGATTCTTAAAAAAAAAAGTAGAAAATTAGATACGAAAATTCAAATATACGCGACTCAAGATAACGAAAAGTAAGTAAACGTAACCTAAAAAACCCTAATAAATATTAATCAAAAGTAATAAACTCGTAATATTTGTATTTTATCTCGAAAGTTACTACTCGTAACATATTTTACGTTGATAAAACAATTTAAAAAATATTACATGCTCAGTGAGAGCTTTGTGCAATAGCATTTTATATCTAAAGCTTCTTCCACACCAACGCTATATCAGCAGATTGTCACCAAAGTCTTGTTATTTATTCAAACTTTCTAAGCGATATTACTAGTGCCTTCTTAAACTATGAAAAATTATATTAAGTTATTGTTGAGAAAAACGAGAAAACTTCACCGGCATCCTAAATTCATATACCTACATTTAGCACAATATCAAGAAACCCAATATGAATTTTGGTAACTACAAGTTTATATCCCAAAGATCTCAGTTTTATGATTTCAATAAGTTCCGAATGAATAGAAAATTTTTGCTATTTTAAACGAGACAATAGTTATCGAAAAAGACTGATTACATTATTGATTCAGTCCATACAAATGTAATTATCTAGTGAATTACCTATTTATGAACTCAGTAATATTCTTGTATTATGCACGTCGTTAATTATTATGCGGTAGGTACATAAAACTGATATAAAAATAAAAATGTAAATTTTAAATTATGTATTTTGTTTAGCTAGAAGCTCAAATCCCTGATGCATTATAAATACTAAAAGACTTCATTTTTAATTATACTCATATAAAGTAGTATAAAACTATGTTATATTATTCAAGAAGAAATTAATCCATATTTGAGTAGACTTGCACTTGCATATATACAGAGTGATCACATTATTGCTTTTGCCAATCAAATAAAGAATTAGAACGACCGATTATGTCACATTATTTTACCTTGCCTACGTGCAGGTTAAAAAGGTTAATAAAATTAAAACAACTATCATTGGTGATATTTGTATCCTCGTAACTAAAAAGTCGTTAATATTATTATACCAATTTCAAGAAAAAATATAAAATATCCTTCAATTTTCCAAAACTATAAAAGAGTAGTTAAACAAACAAAGGAAATATGCATTATTAACCCGCATTAGTACTTAAAATATTTTTTTATTGAAAATTAAATAATAAACTTGACTCACATAGATGTAAATTAGATTATTTCACAATACGGTGGCACGATAATGAATAAAATATTTATTGCAGTTTGTATAAATACGGCAAAATGGGGACCCCATTAATCATTGCTTCTATTACCTTCCGACACCAAACACACACGTGAAATAGAAAATTTAGTTTTAAAATGAAGCTCACTTCTACAATAATTTTTTTCGTCGTCGTTTTATTTTACCCATCTGAATCAGTGAAAGCCCAAAACAACCCGTGCAAATGTAAGGGTTTCCAAGCTTGTAGAGACCTTGGAGGCACTATTGATACCACGTAAGTATTTTACTTCCGAACAATTTTTTTCTAATTTTAATTTTTAGGCAACAGTGTCCTGGAAGTTACATAAACGGATGCTGCGTCGTTCCGAAACCACAACAGGTGGGATAGGACCTTCTTGTTTCTTTTAAATGTGATAATTATTTTGGGAAATAAATAAAGTAAGTTTCAGTTTAATGTAGTATTTTTTTTTAAATAAAATTATTACGTGCAAATTAAAAAACTCGTTGTTTCTACTTAAAAAAGCATTCAATAGCGATAAGCCTATATGCAACGGTCATTGGCGATATTCATATCCTGGTAACTAAAACGTTCCGAAAATATAAGGACCGAATAATTATTATTCCCTAACATTTTGTGACATTGTTAAATTCCCTCGTAAACCAATTCCAAGAAAAAATATAAAAACATCCTTAAATTTTCCACAACTATAAAAGAGTAGTTAAACCAGGGATGGAGCAACCTTTTTTTACAACGGGCCAGCTACAGATTTAAAAAGAAAGAACTCAAATTATCTATTTATTAACAAAATAAACCTAGGGACACTGTAGGAATTTTTAAAAGTCAAAATGTAAAATCCTTGAAGGGCCGCGGGTTCCTCATCCCCGAGTTAAACAAACACAAGAAATATTATGCATTATCCACCCGCATTAGCACTTTAAATATTTTTTTATTAAATTTGAATAAATTTGATTTAGATAGATCTAATTTAGATTATTTCACAATGTGGTAGCGCGAAAATGAATAAAATATTTAGTGCAGTTTGTATAAATACTGCAAAATGGGGACCCCATTAGTCATTGTTTCTACTACCTTCCGACCAAACGAACACGTGAAATAGAAAATTTGGTGTTAAAATGAAGCTCACTTCTACAATAACTTTTTTCGTCGTCTTTCTATTTTACGCATCTGAATCAGTGCAGGCCCAAAACAACCCCTGCAAATGTCTGAGTTTCCAGCACTGCAGAAACCTTGGAGGCACTATTGACAACTCGTGAGTATTTTACTTCGGGATGATTTTTTTTTTAATTTTAATTTTTAGGAAAGAGTGTCCTCCAAGTTTCAAAAACGGATGCTGCGTCGTTCCAAAACCACAACAAGTGGGATAGTACTTTGAAGTGTGATAATTATTTTGGGAAATCAATAAAGCAATTTTAAGTTTAATGTAGTATTTTTGTATAACTTTGTTCTAATCACCTCTCAAAAATCCCGAGTTGAACTCGGTTTTCTTCTCACGTTAAACAGTAAGTCCCCTAAAATGTTTGTGAAAATAATTCATACCGATCAGAAGAAGCTTTTATTAGCAAATTACAATAAAGCGTAATTTTTTAGTGATTCGTTACTTTTAGCTCAAAAACGTTAAAACTTCGATTTCTATACGCTACTAATAAATCAAAAACCTATATAGATGAAGGTTCAAATTTATAGTTGGAGGTTGATTGATAGTTGTAAAATTTAAGATTTCCTGTAATAAAGCAACGAATACCACATGCATTCCTTTGCAAATATTTGACGATAATAATAATAACAATCCCGCTCTCTCTCAATCAGTAATTACTGGATCTATTCCAATTCAGATCAAAAGTTTAAAAAAATTATGCCGGAAATCGAAAATAATTACAAATGGAGTAGCTTTTCAAATTTTTTGTTTTTGTTTATCAACTCTAATTAACATTTGTTGTTATCGTGCATAATGGATGATAAACAGAACAAGCGAGGCAAGTAATAAATTAAAAAATTTGTGGAAAATGTGGTAATTAGTAAGTCAATGCTTCTACTTAAATTTGATAACATATACATTATTATTTATATAAGCATTTTACTCATGAATAACAATGTATAGATAACATTTCCGCACAAAAAGTGGATTAATGCTAAGTAAAACAAAGTCATATAAATAGTAGGCAAGCTTGTGGTTCCTTTTGAAGTTAGGTTTATTGTTTGTAAGTATTTTATTACTTTTTATGAGTTTACTGATAAAGAAACGACCACTAATTAAGAAAATATTTAACGAAATTACTCTTCAAGAAAAACCAAAAATTTACAATCGAAATCTTAATCTGGTCGTTCTTTTATTTATCTTTATTGTGATATGTAGAAAAACTGAAGTGGAAAACAATTTTCTTTTATTAAACATACCCGTTTCTGCATTTTTGTCGGGTGTGAAAGTAGAAAAGGAAACTGACAACTAATGAAAAAATGCAATGTTTGTTCTCTTGGAAAGACAAAATCCAAAGGATTTTGTTTCTCATTGTCACCTAATTGAACTCAATGGTGCAGCCTTCGAGTTTTTGAATGTTCATCGAGCCAATAAAATATTCGACCTTTTTTTAGGTACTTTGTAAAATCAACAAGTCTGAAAATGAAAATAGCTGTAGTTCTATTTGCTTCCACAATTTTGAGCTGCCTGGTTTTAATTAAAGCTACTCCATCACAAATGAACGATCCATCGTATTTCGACTTGAGTGATGTTCAAATTGATGATGTACTACCTGAAGATAATGATTGCATTTGCATTGCAAGCCACCTTTGCAAGGGACTTGAGGGTACAATAATTAAGGAGTAAGTGTTTCTATTAACTACAATATTTTGAATGCAAACTTTTGTTTTTTCCTTTGTAGGGTGAAATGTGAAGGCCCACAATTTGAATGCTGTGTAGTTACCAGCCCCGATTATAATCAATAAGATGAAAGAAATTAAATATTTTATTAAACCTTTAAAATTTTATCATCTATTATGTATGTTTCATTAATTAGAAAACTTGTAACGTACTTGGAAGTAAATTTATATACCTACCTACCAATTAAAATTATATTAATTGAGAATCAATTTTCATGCTCCCAGAAGTTAGAGAATTATAATGCAAGTTTTCAACACAAGTAATACACAAACAGGTAAATGTTAATGAAAAATTTGCTATTGTACTTTTATTTACATAATAAAATGTGTGACCCATTTTCCTCCAGGGATTACTGTTAAATAAGAAACAAGAGAAAACATAAAAACGTGAGGTCATTTATTTTCAATTTTGAATTTTACAAATATTCACTCATTGCGGTTATCACATCAAGAATTCAAAATTTTAATATCGCGTTTTTCATAATATAAAACATTTTTACTTTTTGTTATTTCGAAAATGCATTTTAAAATTATTTGTCTGCGAACGATGAATAACGAGTTTATTGTTTGTTTCATGTACGCTCGGGCGATTTTAATTTATCTAATTTATTGTCGATGGGAGAGCTTATAAATGGAAATTAAAAAACTTTATTTACCTTATTTTTCTCATTAATTACCAGGATTATTCGACTAATAAAATAAATTAGAAGGGTTTTATTTTTAGACTCACCATTCGAAATTTTTTCTTTTTCTATTTCCAAAATGTCGAACGAATGTTCAATACTGTCAATACTGCTGCTCTTCTTTTTTTCGTCTTCAAAACATTTTGGTTCGAGAACATCGCCGTCGCACTGTGCTATCCGCCCCCACGTCCATTCTGCATCCACTGTGATCCAAGTTACAAGATCTTCTAGACGTAAAACCACCTTTTCCGCTATCGCCAAAACTTCGTCCTGAAAAGATAGAAAATAGTTAGAATTTAGCTTAGGTTTCGGTGGCTGCTTATCCTGCGAATCGATAGTTTCAGAAGTCATTATTGCATGTATTGTTACAACATAATAATGGAAACCACAAGTGATCAAGCATAAATAAAGAACCTTTTCTTATGTACATACACCTCCATAAAGCAGCTTTAATATATTATTATATAGGTCTGCGTTTATCTTGGGGGCATACATTTCAGTAATGTATTGCAAATAATAAAATTGGTTCTAACAATTTAAATTAAATGTGTTCTCAAAATTTATTAAATTTAGTTAATTAAAGTAATTTGCCACTTTTTGAATACTTTCGCCAAATATAAATATGAGAGATACCAAAGGTACTCAATTATTTTGTTTTGAGAATAAATTGATTATGATATGACTGATAATGCACAAGTGCCTGAAGGATAGGCCACTTCCTTTGCACCGATTTCAAATAATATTTTTCAAATGTGTACAGGATTCCTATTCATTAGCCTTTCTTTAAGGTTACAAACAAAGATTTCAAGGAAGCAATTGACCGCTATTGGAAAACATCCAATGTAATTGCTGAAATTGTTCCCATTTTTGCCAAATGTTTGATTTGGCTGCCTTTCTTTAAAAAAAACCAAGTTCATAGACAAATACTAACAATGGGATGAAAGCCAATAAGTTGAGAGTCCAGTTTAGGTAAGCAAATTCAGCCATTTAAATAGGAATCGCAAAGTTCTGGTCCAATTTTTCTGAAGTCAAACTTGGGTCTATAATATTTTGATAATTTTCCAAATAGATTATCAGAATGTGATAATATTATCTCAAATAATGAAATAAAACTTGGCGAGACTGTTCAAAAATGATGTGAAAAGCTATCGTATCGCAATAGCGCCTGTGGCGCTTTTTCTTTTTCTTAGCAATTATTGTTTACTATTTGACTATTTGTTTAACATTTTTAAAGTTTTACATTCTTTTTCTCTCTCTAGTTTAAAATGAATGTTAATTTCTATCTTACATTCACAAGTCGAATATCCGAGCACAAAACTCATGAGAGTCATGATACACCGGCTCTCGAACTGGAAATAAAGGCTGGCCGTCTTTTATCACCATTAATCCCTTTGTTAATACTAGTTAATAACTAATACGCGTTGTATGAAATCGCGTTACAGAAAATCGACACGTTAAAAAAGATTTTCTTTTAATATTGTTCAAGTTTGATCGGCTCATTCCGTAAACATGTGTCTAATAAAATGTCTCTTTGCATGTGTAGTACCTACGTAATTATTATGTACTACACCTATTAGTTTTAAAAGTAAATTAACACAATAATTATAAAATTGATAAAATCACTTATGACCCGTTTAATGCGCGGCACTTTCTAAACTAAATATAAAATAAACTGACAATTATGGAAAATAAAGCTCCTGCTAATTACTCACGCCATGGTATTACTGCGCTAGCGTGGGTAATTACTTGCCGATATAGTAAATCTAATTTTTTTTGTAATTATTGGATTTCTATATTTAATTTACAACAATAACTACATTATAATTAAAAATGAAAACGGCCTTTAAAACTTTTCATTTTAACGTCTTGTTAAAAGTTTGTCAAATCTTTTATGAAAATTTTATTAAATTATTTTCTCCAGAAAAGGAAATCCAATATAATAATTTGCAATAAATCTCCTCCTCCCCCTTGTCATTTATAAAAGAATATCTGATTGATTCGTTCATTTATTCCCAATCAACAGTTGATCAACCTAAATAATTCAAAGAATTTCCCCCGACCGTAGGTATTCAACAATTATAACCTTCACGCCCCATGGATAAGGCCAAATGCCAAACAACCACATCATAATACCTGAAGGGTACTTTTAAAAGTAAACAATCGGAAAACCGAGGGGTCTGGGGGGGGGGGTAAGTAAATAACAAGATGTTTTCTCAAGAATTACATTTGCACTCTATCAATTTTAAAGAGTTTTATCATTATTTTCTTATGGGGGGGGGGGTCCATAGGGATACACCTCTAATTTGGATTCATTCATTATCAACAACCAAATCAATCGCACACCAGATGGGTGAAGGCGGCCGTAGCCGTAGTTCTCCTGTGCCAGTTGTCCAATATAATAATTTACTAGAAAACTCCTCCTCCGTATCATCTATAGAAGACAAAGTTTACCAACTAGAAAATTTTGTATGATCTACGAAATAAACACGTGCAATATAGTAGTTATATAAAATATTAATTTGCCCCCTCACCCAATACTCTAGTGATGAAATTTACATAAGGAAAACAAAAACTAAATAGTTCATAAATTAACACTCATAAATTAGAAATAAGAATAACGTAGAATACTCTGCCTTGCTCTGATTTTTCGAACTTCTGATTGATTATTCATTTATTACCAATCCAAAAAATTCCAGTTGGGTCTACGTGACAAAATGTTATGAATTGAATCATTTATTTTAAGCTATTTCAGCAGTGTAAGCTTATCCCATCTTTTTAAAAAATTAACCCATCACTATTTCTTAGGTAATCTTAAATGAAAGAAAATGTAGTTAGCATTGCAGTTTCTACCCAGCTCTGCAAGTGTCATATAAGATAGCCGCTAGCACCAGGACGGATGGTCATCATCATGATTCAAGATAATAGTGCAATTATGTAGAGGAATAAAACTTTGAGGTACTTATACAAATATTTACTACTAATTTTAGAAATTGAATTTACAATACAAATTTTAACCTCCATGCGCTCGCGTATTTTGGAGTTGAAATTTGCCTTTTTGAATTTTCTCTCCCATTTCTTTCCAGAGCGTTATGGGAGAGGTGGGAAGAGCATGTATTCTCTAATGACTCTCTCTTCCAATTGATCATGCCCGTGTTCTGATTAAAAAAGCTCCACCAGCCGGCACAGTACAACTACAAACTAGCCTAAGTGCATTAATGTGACTAATTTGCCGCATACGCGAGCGGATGAAGGTTAAACCTGAATAAAACAATGCGTTTCGGAAATTAAATTCTTATAACAGCTCGAGCTTAGGCTGCTTCCAGAGTGGAGACATGTTTACCGGTACCGACTTAGCTGCTCATCTACTCTGCTGGTGGTAATCAAATAGATATTTTAATGCAAAGATCAAAGCGGGTAAACTAGATCGGAAACCATCGTTCACTGTGTACGCAGGCCTAGGTATATAAATAGTAACAAAATCCTCCCATATTCTAAGATATCAGTGGAATGGTAACCGTAGGTCGCCAAATTCCAGAAATGAGAAAAAATCCATGAAAGAATTTCACTTCATTACGTTGACGATTAAAAAAAAGTCTACTATCTATCTATCCAAGGGTTGCAACAAAATTTTACACAAAATGGAGGTCGGAAATGGAAATAGTTTGAGGACCACTGTTCTAGGCAATGTCAAAATGTCTTATTTAAAAATTTTGATGAACAATAATAGAACGCAAAAAGATCTGCTTGTCACATAATATTGTCCTGCACTTTTTCAACCTTATAAATGCGGTAGAATAATTTAGCTCAGAAAAGAGCAATATTGGGAGTAGGTAGTTCTTTTGGGATTGAATACTCAACCCAACTTCAAGAAGCTACACGCAATTTGTCATTATAATTGAGTAATTATATTTTGGATCAAATTTTGGATAAAAAGAAAACAAGAAAAGAGCTGTGCGT
Source organism: Rhagonycha lutea (assembly GCA_958510855.1). NCBI lineage: Eukaryota > Metazoa > Arthropoda > Insecta > Coleoptera > Cantharidae > Rhagonycha > Rhagonycha lutea. Next base: position 13,154,866 of record OY294037.1, read on the forward strand.
TATCCAAATATTGACAACAAAAATGTAGTCTTCATGGGACATCCTGTATAGCAAAAGTGTTCTTCCAAACATTTCCTTTTATTTTGACAATAAATAAGAACAGAAAACCTGAATAATAAACACATAAGTAACACAAATTATAAAATATTTATTGTGTTTATATATTACGAATGATAAAAAACACGAAAGTTTTACATAAATCTCAGCCCCAAGTTATTACGAAGGCTTCATGTTGCAGTTGAACAATAATTCGCTCAAATTTTCATTTCCAAGCATTATCTTTTACTTTTTGTACAATTCGTCTCTTATATCGTAAAGTCTACATTTTACAAAATATAATTTTATACCCATAATCACATTTCACAAAGAAAACTTAAAATTTATATTTGAAACATAAAATACGTTAAGAAATTAAGATTCAAAAATTTCAATGGAATTGATTTAGAGAATTACTGATTAATTTGTATTGATGACTGTTTATTGATTTGGTTTCATGTTGGAGTAACATATCAACATAAATCAATAAATTCTATTAAATTCCACCATTTTTTGAATAGCATGAAGTAATGAAAAGCAATTTATTATCATTATAAAAAAAATGACAAAATAAACATATAACTCAAAATTGGAATACATAATTATGTCGTTTTAACATTTTTCTATTAAAAATACAATTTCGTGAGCTTTTTGTTAACTTGTAGCATAAAAAGCCAATAATTAATTTTATGTTTGAAAAGAATAAATTAAAACAAATTTATTTAAAATGTACCTTATGAAAATAATATTGATTTCATTTATAAAATATGTGAAAAGTTTCTTTTCTGAAATTTCCAGCAAGCACAATGTTATCGTCCACTGACAAAGTAGAGCACGAGATGTAAGCTTTTTATCGAATAAAAATGAGCCTTAAATTTTTAAAATCTCTTTTATAAAAGCATTAAATTTAAACGATACTGAATAAACTATCAAATTGCTTTGAATAGAAATTATTTGTTTATGTTAAGTTTTGAAGTTATACAAATGAATTTTCCAAACAAGGAAGTTTAGGTTATTTGATAGTAGTAACTTGCAAGTTTGATAAAATACGAACTTACTTTCAAAAATTCATACTCTACTTGGCAATTTTCAGAAACATCCAAATTAAATATTAAATAGGGAAAAAAAATCTTATAACGAAAATGTAAGATTGTATTTCTCAAATGTTACATTTAAAATATCTCCTTGAACGAAGCGAAAGCTATAAAATAAATAACATTACAAAATAAAGTCACAATAAAATTTCAGTTCCAGAATGTATTATTTATAAGAAGTGCTAAAGAATTCTATACACATACACGTGTACCTTTTCATTTTTATTTATCAAAGTGTAAAGCTTTCAGTAAACAGGGTGTTTCAAAAAAATCCGTTGTTAATTCCAAAATTAAATGAAAATAATCAAAGAAAATCGATTCAGAAGTGACAAACAACAAAAGCTGTTTATTAGAAAAATAGAACGAGACAGGTTTAATTTTTTCTTTAAATTCAATTATGAATTCAATTTACTTTGTCGCGCAAGGAAAATTTATATCAAAATGAAAATACAAAATGTTCCATAATATTTATTAAAAATTTCAATGAATAACTTACAAAATAAATTTATAGCAGAGCTAATAAAAAAAAATTATACAAAAATTTTCATTTAATATTAAGTACAAAATTAAAATTTAAACCGTAATACTTTTACCAATTTAATTTAGAAAATTATTCTGTTAATTCTACAAAGTTTAGGAGTAGCGTCGTACAAACTTATTAAATTGCTCAAACTTAGTAATTTCGTTATGGATCAAAAGACTTTATTTATATTAAAGCTAACATTTTAGTATGTAATAAGAATATGTTTTCACAATTTATAGGAAGCGGTATAAAAATAAATATTAAAAATTATTCCAACTCCTATTTTGGTACTCACATACCTCCAATTGCAGTTTTCCTCCATTCTCCACTATTAATCACCACTACTAAACCGTAAAACTACTTTATTTCTGAATTGAAATCCATTTATTACTACATAATTTAATGTACAGCTTATAATTAATAGTGAGCAGTATTAAATGGAAGTTATAAAATAAGCACCTCATATTTCTGCGATGTACAGTAAAATAATTCCTTTTATTATTTTTAATATAAATTCGTACTGACGTAAACCTTGACATATCTAATTAAATAAACGGTAGCTTTATAGAAGTCTTCCAGCATGCATGATACAAGGATTTTTTTTTTTGAAACAAATTAAATTTCGTTATTAATTTTATAAATTTCAGCCAACTCATTCTCTGTGCTTATCAAGATCCACCCAGATTCGTTCAATACAAACAAGTATGCAGTACCAAAACTGTCGTCGGTAAATTCTATTTTGTGAATACAAAAATTATCAAGATGATTAACCATCTATCGACTGGTTATTAACGCTTGATAGCTGACCGAAAGCTGTAAAAGTGTGGTAAGCTGGCTGCCTGCAAGTTGTTAAAAATCAACTGGTTGTTTAGTAATATAGGGTGTTTTTTTAGCTGCATGAGAACTTCAAAATGAAATACAACATTAAAAACCTGACGGAATGTTTTGGTTATAATTTTTTTATGAAAGTACAGTTAAAGGCATTTATGATTTGAACATGACTTCCGGCATGTGACCACCACGACTAATGGTTACGAAGCGCATCCGTTCAGTCCAATTTTTGACCACTTTTTCCAATATTTCTGGCTTTATTTCATAAATGGCTTGCTGAATATTAGCCTCCAATGCTTCTTAGAGTTGTTGGTTTGTTAGCATAAACCATGGATTTAACATACCCCCACAGAAAATAATCTGGAGGTGTCAAATCACACGATCTTGGAGGCCAATTGATAGGACCACGTTTTGAAATAATGTTGTCACCAAATTGTCCTTTCAATAAATTGATGGTTTCGTTGGCTGTGTGGCACGTAGCACCATCCTGTTGGAACCATAAGTTGTCAATGTTTAGCTCTTGAAGTTTTGGAAACAAAAATGTATTGAGCATGTGTCGATATCTCACACCATTCACCGTAACGGTAGCTCCTTCCTCATTTCGAAAGACATATGGACCAATGATGCCGTTGGCGTGTATTCCACACCAAACAGTCAATTTTAATGGATGCAATGGAGTCTCAAGATAATGTCCCGGATTGGTCTCACTCCATATACGGCAATTTTGTTTGTTCCCATACCCATTTAACCAGAAATGTGCCTCGTCACTGAACAAAATTTTACGGTAAAAAAATGGATCCACTTCCAATTGGTTGTGAGCCCAATTTGGTAGCGTTGTTCAATGGTCAATCTATGCATTATCAAATGCCAAACCTTGCTAAACACAAATGTCAAAAAACTGTTTCCATAGCAATCTTGATTCAATTGTTATCCCTATTGAAAGTTCTCATGCAGCTAAAAAAACACCCTATAGTTAGCTGTATAATAATCAGTTGATAGCTCATTATGGCTACCTATCAGCTGGAAACTATCAGCGAGCTATTATAATGAATTTGGTACTTTCAAATGAAATAACTAGCTGTCAGGCAGTCGATAAAGAGCCATGAAAAATCAAAGTTGTTTACCAGCTGCGAAAGCAAAAATAAGAAACAAAAAAACCGTATGGAAACTTGGGAGTTGGATATTTAAATAATCTTCAAAGTTTGTCGATAAAGTAAAAGTACATTAGAGAAATATGAACAAACCAGAACAAACTAATAAAATTTGTTACAACAAATTGATATTAAAAAGTGAGCAAAAGGATAATAAAAATTAGGTAGACTAAAAACATTAAATAATTTTAATTAAAAAAGATTAGATAATAAAACTAAATTTTCACTTGAAAATTTTTAATTAAGTAAAATTTATTTTGAATTCGAATAAATTAACGATCATTAAAATTTTAATCGAAAAGATTACAGAACAAATAATTACTTATTTAAAAGTTTTCGAATCAATTTTAATTAATAGGGGTTTTTGTAAATTTTAAGCTGGATATTAAATTTAGTTTTGATTAAAAAGTTGCAAGAATTCTGTAACTAATTAATGTTCACTTAAAAAGAGGAATGTCAGATTCAGAAAACAGCCATCCAACAATAAGAAAAAGCTCTAGCATCAAAAATAAGAATTTATAACCAACTTTCAATCTGGTCTACGCTTAATATAAAATCGTTTTGGAACGGCCTCTTTTTCCAACCAATTTGCTTTTAAGTCATTTTTTCTCAGTAAAACAACCTTTCTAAAATCGTATAGTCAAAATATTTCCTCTTTTTATTTCGTTATTGATAATATCCCTGTTTAATATAAATTCGCAATTTCCTCTCCTCCAGACCAGGCCCAGCTTTCCAAAATATGTGTATTAGATAAATTTGAGACAATTACAAATTGAGGCTGGTTGAAAAAGGTATAAAAGCTAGAGAGAGGTGTGCCTTACAGACAAACAATAATATTGATTTCAGGGGTTTGTATATAATGGAATACTTAAAATTATCTAGTGGGGTGAATTCTCGACATTCTAAAATAGCAGATTTACATAATAGTTCCGAGTCGTGCTTTTCACATTCTTCACAGTTTACGACATAATAGTTTCAAACTTTTCCAAATTATTAATTCTCCCATTTTCTTTTATTCATTGCTAGTATGTAATTTATACGTGCACATTAATTATTACCAGAAAGATACAAATTAAACGGATATGAATTTCAATTATTCCATTTAAATTTATAATCGTGACGTAATACAAAACGTAGTTGGTAATAAATTTAGTCGTCAATGGGTGTATCTCGAGGGTATAAACTTCTAAATTTGATTTTCTACGTAGCTTATATTCGCTTATTGCTACCAATTCTGAACATCAGTTGAAATGTACAATAAAATTACGAGGTACGTTCGAAAACCTTCACGACAGATTCGTTTCTTTAATTTTTTAATTAACTAATATTACTATAATACATAAAAATTTTGATTGTGTTTGCTGACTTTTTTCTAGGACCCTTTAGACCCATCATCTTTCAATTAGCAATTTTTGTTTTTTAAGTGTTGGGTATCCAGTCCCAATACAATTACCCGCTGCGTCGCAAACATATCCAACTGTTTGAATAAGATTCTGTGGAATATTGACAAATCTACTGCATGATTGTAATAATTGCTATTTATAGTACATTTGTATTGATTTTTGTGTAAAAAGGAACATCCGTTAATTGAAATGAATACAGGTGGAAAATAAGCTCAACTATAACCCTGTACCTAAAGATTTTATTATATTTAACCACAATTTTTCCTAGTATTCAATTTGAAAACACAAATAAAGAACTACCCAATTATTATATAATATTGCTGCTGATTAGTTCAGTTTAATTTGTTTTGATGATGTACGGATCAAATTACAAAGTTACTAAATTGATAAAGAGCTTTCCTGGATTACTTGTTTGTATTTGAATCATTATTTAATGTGGAGAATTTCAAGTAAACATAATTGTATATGTTTTAGGTAGGTAGATACCATAGGGATTAAAATTATACTCTGGATGTTGATAAACTAAAACTTTGTTCGGCAAGTCTGTGTCAAGGCAACAATTCAAAATTCGAATAATTTTATTTCTTTCTAAAATTTAAATCAATTTATTGTTTCAAATTTGAATTATAATTTTAAATTTAGTTTATAAAATATTAAGCTCAAGTTTAAACTTTTGTTCAAATACATAAAAGCTTTTTACAACATAAAATCGAAAAAGCTTCCTGTTCTTTTTAAACAATGCCTCAAATGAAGACTGATATGGAGATACTTTATTTTGTAATTTACGAAATTTATCAGGAAACATGGAAATTCCTAATAACTGCAAGTTAAGAAAAACTGCATTTTTACATGCGTGCATTTGAAGGCGCAAACAAAGTAAGTAAACTGAAAGACCGATAACATTAAAGCAGCCAAACTCAAAAACTATAAAATTTCATTTCACCTTTTCCATTATCGCTGGCTTTCCACCATTAGCATTATTACTATCGTTTATTGTCATTAACAAGATTCTGCGGTATAAAACAGTGATACTTAAACAATGGTACACAATTACCCAAACAATCATTGTTTATTATGCAAAGGCGGCTAGCCAAAATCGTTAACACTGACAAAACATTCTATTAATTCGTTTATAATGGACTTTAATGGAGCAAAGGATGTATAAGTGGAAGTTTTTAGATGGCAAATCTAGCTTTTTATAAAACGAGGTTTTGTTTCCTAGGTTGACCTCCCCTGTTCCTACGTCATACTTTAACAATGCCTATGAACTTGGTTCTTTTTAAAGAAAGAAAGACAGCCAAATCAAACATTTGGCAAAAATTGGAACAATTTCAGCAATTACATTGGATGTTTTCCAATAGCGCGGTCAATTGCTTTCTTGAAATCTTTGCTTATCCTCCTCAGGCGCAGGGAAATTTTAGGTTTTTTTTTTTTGCATTTTAGCATTTTCTATCCCAGTAGGTTGTAAAAGAATCTTAAATAATATTTTTAAAAATTTGATGTCAATAATTTAGTGTCAACAAAAACACATGTGGACAACACGTGAGCTCACGGTAGGTTTTGGTACAAGTAGGCCCATCTGTTGAGAGCTAATAGAACTAAAAATAGTGTTTCCACACCCACCATGGGCAGGGCTGTCGTAATTGGGGTAGATGGAGAGTATATCCCCTACAGGGGACCGGGGGCCCAAGGAGGTTAAAACCTTAAAGAAATAAGGCTAATGAATAAGGAATTAATAAAATTAAATCTAATAATTTGCTAGAAAGCTCCTCCTCTATGGCATTTATATAATTGCGTCAAATTGGTTCCTTCAAAAATTACCAACCTAAATGAAGTTTACCATCTAACGAAATATAATTAACTCAAAGGCCAAACAACCACATCAAAGATAATATTTGGGAGATATCCAATCCATTTATATAAATTGAATTGACAATAGGGGGCCATACCCGCAGACCCTCGCAGTAGAGGAATTGCAATTTATATTTGAGGAAAAAAGGACCATACTTGAAGGCAAGTTTAAGAGGGCGGAAGGATGAAAAATAAAGAAACAGAAGCTGGATGAAAGAATTGAGGGCTTAAAGAAAATAGAAATCAAAAAGCGAAGGAACAACATTTGGGATTAACAAAATAGCTTGTCGAATGGTAAAACCGTGGATAAGCTGGAAAAATTCTTATCATGCGAAATTTAACTGTAAAAGTATCATCTAACGGGAGTCGGTTCAATCTATCCTTATTAAACAAGTGGAAACATAAATACAGCCTAGCTACTTTGTTCCTGATAAATTACATTTGTAAATTGTGTAGTTTTAGTACTAATCTCAGGATCTTGCTTAAAAATGTATGATATAAAATGTACTTCGTGTCAACATGTGGAATGACCGACCACAAACCTGGGGAGTGAGTAATGCCAGGCGAGTTTAAAATCACGTGACCGTATAGTTCAAAAATGTTTTATTTTAAGTATGACATAGCTTCTATAAGGGATGAATAGTTGCAAATTTTGTTGAATTAGAGTAAAATTTACTGTAGTTTGAATACAAATAAAAGGGATTGGATGTACTCAATTCATAATACATAAATATGGAATGCTTACGAGTCGAACATGGAATTTGTGTTTCAGACCAATAAGTTACATTTAGACAACCCCTCTGCAAATCGAATAAATAATGCATTCGGTGAAGCATGTGCGAGCATTTGCTACGTGTAGTTATTTGACTCTATTTGGTGCATCGCGTCAATCAATGTGGGGGATCTGCTTTTTTAACTGCTTGCTAGAATAATAGGTAAGCTAAATATTCAAATCCCCCCCCCCTAAATAAGAATTTCATTAGATTGAAATATCAGTCTATATCATTCTATCACCCAAACAATTTCGTGCGTTACGACAGTTTGAAAATGTAAGTAGAACTTTACTGTTTCCTAAACCTAACAGATCTCTAAAGAACTGTTCATATATCAATCAAGTGGGCAAGAATTACAACTTCTCAACAGGTTGCCCTTTGTTCGAATGTGTTATTCGTGTACTTCCCTCAGTACCCACTAACTTTGCCGCCCTGGAGTAAACAAAAATTAAGAACGTTACAATTTCAAGTTTCATCTAATATTTCTAACGACGCTGTTTGGGATGTTTTTATTTAACAAAACGAAAAGGGTTCGGTTAGAGTTAGAGTATAATTTGTATGTTTTAATTAATGAGTAGGTTCCCTCGGTATAATAATTACTAACGATGCTTTCTAATGCCGATTCCTATTGTTACAAATTTTACTAAATAAATCAGCATTTACCTTCATAAATAAAAATAAAAAGTTTTTGATTACAAAACTTTTTAATTATAACATTTTAATTTATCTTCCTGCAACCTACAATAATAAACTTGTAGTTGTAATATTCGTGTTTTGCAAATAATAACGAAAAATCAAAATGGGATTATTTACGAGAGGAATAACAAATAATAATTTCCTACTTTATTAAATTCCAAAACCGTTAATATTTAAGGATGCAAATATTTCAAGACTTGAAACGTAATTAATAAATTTACCTTTTCGTGCTTACAAATTAGGTTTGTATACATTGCAGTAAAATAATTTAAAGTTTTTGAATTATGTATAAAACTTATACTTGCAACTTCATGACAATATTTATGACAAGAGTTAGCGAGCAAGCAAAAGAAAATAACACCGAGAGTTGTCAGATCAATATAGCAAACATGGAGACTGCAAATTAAAACTCTTGCAAAGTTACCGGCATATTGAACAAGTAAAACTAAGGTAAGGTAAAAAATTATGTTGCTTTATTAAAATGTAATTTTTTTGGACCTCGTTTAAACAAACAATACTCGAACAAACACATTAAGTGCATTCCGTAACAATGTACCTACAAAATAATTAAAAATTAATGAACTTTAAAAGGCAACATAGACAATGGTTTGTTAAACCCATTCGCTATTGAAGCTTAATTAAAAATGTTTTCGAATTAATTTGACAATAGAAAGGTGATATGGGTCAACTCATGTGAGGATATTACAAAAAGGGTTGGAAAAGTTGATGTTTTTTAGTTTGTTTTCCAAAACTACCCGCCACGTTACGCTGTGTGCGACGCCACTGGTTACAATGAACTAATGCAATTTATAATCAACAACTGCTTGTGCACCATTAGCATGATTATAAAAACGAAAAGTTTAGGAGAAAACTCCAAAAGGTAAACCAATTAAAATACAAATAAAAATCATAAAGAATCTTTAAAAGGGCAGCGCCTAAAAAAATCTCAAAAGATGGCGCTGATGATTCTCAATTAATTATTTTTACATGGAACCGCCCGGCTTTAATATTTAAAATATAGCAAATTCGTTGAGATAATACTATTCTATAAACAATATTCTTGGTATTAAGCTTTTTTGGGTTCATAATTTCAATTTATAAAAAAAATTTCGAAATTACAGATTGATAATTTTTTTCAATGTGGATGCAATTTAAGATATTCAATACCAAACCAGCATGAAAAGAAACAAATATACTTAGTACCAAGTAGAAATTGTCAATAATAACGACAGGATGTTCCATACAAATAACAACTTTTACATAAAATTGGCGGGCCATCCATTACAATAGAAAAGCGTGGGTGGAGAAGTGTGGCAAGTATCCGAGTGTTGGCGCTGAAGCTTCAACGAAAAATTTATAATTTATTTTAATTACAAATAAAAATGGTAACTTTGTTACCATCTACAACGCAACTACCCAAACAGATCGCTAGGAGTCATCTAAAAGATTCGTTTTGATCAATTATTTATCAAAAATTAAATATCTCATAAATAGGTACAACACTCACAATTCTAGAAATTTTAAGTTAAAATCTGATTTGTAAAACATATTTGGCTCTTAAATTTGTGTTAGCCGTAAACCCATATTTACAATGCAATAGTGGCTATTGGGGTATTGCAGCTACCTTACCCGTAACGCTATTAGATAATGTACTTGACGAAGAGATGAATAAATTGGCCCTTAAAATGCAATGAAAACTACACATGAGATGTTTCAAAAATATCTTATAATTTTATAGTTAATAAATTTTTATTACGTTTTCGATTTTCCATAAAGGGTATTTTTTAAATACAGTAAAATTTATATTATAGTTTAATTTTATTATAACTTTTATTGTACATAAAGCGTGGTCCAGACCTAACGTTTTATCGTACGTTTTACTGTCCGTTCTGAGATTGTCAGGTAAAACGTTAGGTGTGGACAGGAAAACGACGAACGATTTGGAACTGAAACGATAAGTCCTAGGATTTTAAAACTGAAGCCCGTCCAGACCTAACGTTTTGTCGTACGTTTTACTGTCCGTTCTGAGATTGTCAGGTAAAACGTTAGGTGTGGACAGGAAAACGACGAACGATTTAGAACTGAAACGATATTTTAAAAATGAAGTCAACTTCTCATTTCTCGCATCATTTCTCGAAGTTTTGTGCAGATATGCAGCAAAAAAGCGTAGGTTTTTATGTTTCAAATAATCACTAGATGATAACTAGTTGATAAATAGATGATAACTAGTTGTAAAATCTTTTAACATTATTTTTAAAATAAAATGAGAAAATTTTAAAGAATATTTTCTTTTTTATCTTAATAAAAATTCAGGATATGTTCATAAATATTGTTGTTAGGTGTCGATATTCATGTATTTTTATAATAATTATTCTTTGATAAAATACATAATGTTGAGTTATGCGCCAGAAATTAAAAAACGCCAATGCAAGAAAACGTGCAGCTTATTACAAACTATAATAAGTCGAATAAAATAATATTATGCAGTTTTCCAGAATTATTTTCGAAATCCAAAATGCAATTTTATTTATTGATGCTTTTTTGGTGCTTTCTACCCGCAAGTATGTGCTTCAAAATTGCAAATTACATTAATAATCTACTTTTGCTTACCTATGTTAATAATAAATTAATTTTATTGTACAAGGCAGTTTATTAATCAAATTACTTTCCTACCTAAACAAATTATTGATTATCATTGATTAAAGATTAATTTTAGATTAATTAATTAAGAGCACGTATTCTAGGCAATTTGCCTTTTTGTCCTGTATTTAGGCAATTCAAAATTATAAATACAGAAATGCCGTTCAAACGATTTTGAACCTTACTTTTATTTGCCTAAATGCCTATTTTCGATGTTACTGACCTAAAATAGATTTTTAAGGCCTAAAAAGCCTAAACCAATGATTTATCCCGTTTAGTTACTAAAAGTTAAAAAGAAAGTTTTTATGTTTTTAAAATTTGGATCTCTCAGTCAGTGGCGGATTTAGCACTTGAGAGGACCCAATCGCAATTCAATTTTAAGGTCCTCTTCTAAATATTTTCACTGCTCCTACACCCTACAGCAGTGGCGTAGCTAGGGTAATTTGCGCCCGGGGACAAGACACGAAATCTGCGCCCCTTCTCGTATCGAGAGTCTGGAGACTCACTGGGGCCGGAGTTTATTTAACTAAATTTTTCATTTTGGCGCTCCCTAAGCTGTGTCGCCCAGGGACATATGTACCCCCTGCCCCCCCTTAGCTACGCCTCTGCCCTACAGTGTGCATTCTACGCGCACGTTTTACTATGTTTTTCACACTATATCAGTGATCTAAGAAAGCTGAATATTGAGGCCCCCTTAATTTATGATGCCCCAGGCGTGCTCGGTGAAGTCAGCATAGATAGAGAACTGGCAGTGGTCGTTGACTCAGCGCTTCGTATCCACGTTTATTAAGGTGGCCGAGAAATTCACTTAAAAACACTAAATCCGCTAGGTGCCGCGACTGTAGCGCGAATTGCCCATAGCAGTTGAGGGTTTGAAATTACCCATAGTTTGAAACAATCCCTTTCTTTAGGGATCCAGCAGGTTATTTAAAAAAAACATACATACAAGTGTTATTATAAGGATTTCAAAAGACATTTTCCATTCGACACAAAACTCAAAAAATTGAAAACTTTAGCATACCGACTTTGTGAAATAATGTTCTTCAAAGTTGACGCCACAACTAGAATCCAAATTTGGGCTTTAAAAATTTAGGATGAAAAAAATATAGGTAAAAATTCTAAAAAAGAAAATATGTTTGCGATATTTTTTTTTTGAAAATCACTCACCTTGTAGTTTCAAACTTAGGCTTTTTGAATCTGTTTTCAGAATTTTTTTAAATTTATTCGTTTTTAAGATTTGTGTCGAACAAAAAAAAAACAATTTCTCGGCCACCTTAATAAAACTGTGGAAGTTAATTTACCTCAAAAGGTGCGACAGATTTCAGAAATCCTGAATGACTTTAAGTTAGATAGGTACCCTCTAAATACAAAACCGTAAATGGCAGAGGTTCTCTAGGTTTGAGAGGGGGGAGGTGAATTTTTCAAAAACTCAAAAAAAATCGTACATTTATTTATTAACTTAAAAAAATAGTAACCCCCTAAATTAATAGATAATAAAATAAACACCATCTATTTAGGAGGGAAAGAAGCTTACATAAAATTTTTTATAGTATTTTCCATCTTTATAGTTTATCGTTATTAAAAAATATTTAACTAATTTTTTTAAATATTATGTTTATAAGTTGCTGTAATGAAAAATATAATATTGCCTAAAAACCCCTAAATTCTTAATTATTGCACCTATTTCAACGATTTTTATAGCCTAAAATTGTGCCTTTTAAAACATTTTTTACGTCCTAAAATCCATGCTCTATTATCAATTTCCGACACAGACAGAAAAATGCACGTATAATATTTTTTATGCTTGTATGTAGTTATAATCTCGTATTGCAAATTATATTTTCGTTGGAGCATTATTTTAACATTAATTACCTTATTTTATCATAATAATGCTGCCAAGTGCATCGGGTGCATCTACCCTAGTATGTTCGACTTCCGAAATCATTCGGGAAACTATAATTAGATTCACGACTAAATATTTAATAATTTGAGATGCGAAGGTAAAACGTACGACAAATCGTTAGGTCTGGACGCTTCAGAGATCGAACGTTTTACCTGAAGATCTCAGAACGGACAGTAAAACGTACGATAAAACGTTAGGTCTGGACGCAAAAGAGCTCAAACGTTTTACCTGACAATCTCAGAACGGACAGCAAAACGTACGATAAAACGTTAGGTCTGGACGCAAAAGAGCTCAAACGTTTTACCTGACAATCTCAGAACGGACAGCAAAACGTACGATAAAACGTTAGGTCTGGACCACGCTTAATACTGACGCTACTTCTTGAGAAGTCAGTTTGCTATACTTGCAGAGTTGCAAAAATATATCGCGATTATCGCCTAGTAACAGAATGACGTCATAATTGTAAAGAACATAACTGCATTTATATTATAATCTTTTATAATGTAGGTAGGTACTACAACACAAAAAGTATTTATTTCTAAATTGATTTTAATTTTAATAATTTTGTACAAGATGGCCGAAACAATGGTAATTCCAAAATAATATCAAAAATAAATAAAATTATTATTTTTATTTTTCCAAATTTCTATAATTTAACAAGCCCAATGTAGAATGTAGACCGGGGGAGTGAGTTATTACTTATTAGTACCGTCATTTGGGGTGGAATTGATCATACTGGGGGTGAGATTTATCAAAAATCATCTGTATAATATATTTGAATTTAGCGTCAAAGTTGCTAATCTAGCTCGTTCATATCGACTGTGAGTACACTACTAGTAAACTCCAAGAGCGAGCTCAGAAATTTGATTTTGGCGCTAAATTAAAAATATAAAGAGTGATCAATCTCACCCCCATAATGATCAATTCCACCCCAATTGACTGTAAAAGTGACTCCCATAATAACCCGGGCACCTAATGGAATTGTAATCTTTTCCACGTAATTCAATTATTTGAAAAGAAAACAGCTTAGGTCACGGAAAACACAAAAAAAGTTTGAAAAAATATGGTCGCAAATAGAAATTTTAACGTTTTAATAATTTGACCGATTAGGCACATTGTTTAATATTTTGTGGGATACCCATTTTGTTTGATAGCATCACTCAAACGTTTGGGCATATTAGAAATAATTTTTTTCAAAAAATCTTTATCAAAACAACTCATTCCTCTTATAAAGGGGTAGTTCTGATAATGATAAGTTAAGACCACTGTTTTCTTTTTAAATAATTGAATTACGTGAAAAAGATTACAATTTTATTAGGTGCCCGGGTTATTATGGGAGTCACTGTATATGCGCCGTTGTTTTAACCTTCGCATGGCATACTGGGGTCCCTGGGACCCCACGATATCTTAAAAAGCCTGTAGAATGTTCTAATATTTTTTTTTTTTTGGCAAATCGACACCTTTGTAATTTAGCATCATAACCCTCTCGACATTTTACACACTATGCTACTGTTAGTTGTGGTATGCCCTTAAAGTTTTATATGATTTAAGCGAGCTTGGGGTCCGTGGGACCCCAGTATGCCATTTACGTAACTATTTTGTTAATATGGAAATATTTTTTTTAGTCATTTTGGTCTTTGATAACCATAATTTAGTGAATTAATATTACCTAAATTGCTAAGTTTTTAACTTCAGATAATTAATTAATAAGATATTTCAAAATATAAGAGTTTATATTTCATTTACATACGTGCGGAGTGCGATGATTACATTGAATAAATCGCAATTTTAAAAATGTCATATAAGACTTTTGTGATAACATTATGATGATTTTTTTTTTATTTTATAGAACCATATGTCTAGTTTATAGTATAAAATAATTTTCGGTTAAATTCTTTTTCATTTTTGTGTAAATAAATTATATACTAAAAGGTTGCTTTTGATTGATGAAATTTGCCATATTTTACTAAATGTCGAATATAATTAAAAGTTTTTCTTTTTTAGGTGGATTATTTATACTTTTCAGTGACAAATACACTAGTTTAGTGTTTCTTACAAAAATCAGTCTTAAAATTTTATTTTCTCTCTTGATTTAATCCCTTTTACCGTTGGGGTCCACAGGACCCCAGTATGCCATCTAAGTAACTAAAATATAAGTATGCTATGCGAAGGTTAATGTGTGAGAAACTAATTAATTAAAAACTTTGTTAATTATTTTCTTTACAATCTTCCTTGTAAATTCGACCCATGTGTGATCGATAACTTTTCATATGGGTGTTGTGTTCAACCAATGGTTCAACCCAGTTGAACTACGTCATATTTCTTTAATTGCTCTTTGTTTGACAATTTTAGGAAAAGAGGGGTGTTAGCAGCTTGCTAGCCTACCATTCAGATGTGCCTGTAGCCCTGTTTTTTGTTAACGGTAGCAATTCGTCAACTCAGGGGGACCGCCGGCTTAACGTGCCCTCCGAAGCACGGAGACTTGGTCATAAGAAAGTTTGACTCCCCGAGTTTGAACTCGGTACCCCGCATTCGCATCCAACTGCGTTAGCTGCAAGGCAATGACCGTTTCAAAAATTTCTATTTGTAACCATATTTTTTCAAACTTTTTTTGTTTTCCGTGACCTAAGGAGAACATGAACCAAATTGTTAATAAAACCAGAGTTTTCTTTTCAAATAATTGAATTATGTGGGAAAGATTGCAATTTTAGTATTAGGTGCCCGGGTTATTATATTAGGTGGAACTCTGCGGGAAGATTTCGGCAGAGAGAGAAAGAAAGGAGACTTACGCCGCGCCGACGGGAAGTCGCGAGCGGCTGTGAAAATTTAAGCGTATAAATTATTGGCTTGTATCAAGAATTTTGCGAATGAATAAAAAGCAAAGGTTAGTGAAAAAAAAGAGTGTTCTATTTCTTTTAGAAAGCATTTAAAAAAGAAGTTTAGAACGATTTCGAAATTTATTGGATTCGTTGAAGTACATTTTGGATAGAAATTGCAAGGTTGTAGGATAACCGCCGTACGGGCCATAAGGACATTTCCGACTGGGTTGGCTTGGTATAATTGTGTATAAAATTAATCCGGCCGATGGAATTTTGCAAACTTTAATGGTCCATATTTTATTTTAGAAAGTTGTTATTTTGGAAAGTTTGTGGTCTGGATTAATTTATGACAATATAATATACAATTTAAAATTGTTATCAAATTAATATTGTAAAGTGGTAGTATTATTTAAAAAAAATTAATTAGATTTTTTGTTAAATGTACCAGACATCCGTTAGTTGTTATTGCAACGTCATAAAGATCATATTATCAACAAACTAGTAATATGCACCTGCTGATTAAGCATTCGTCTACTTATTACTGATAATAGAGTCGTTATAGCGCGCCACCTATTCTTCAATAGCCTGAATCACCAACAAATGGAATGCTAACACCAGCTAACACCAACTGCATTATCCACTACTTGGAGTATTAAAAATTAATATTTTAATTACAAATTTTCGATTGTAGCGCCTCTGCAGGATTTTTGCGGTAACTTACATTGCGTTCCCCTTTTAAATAAACACATTTAAAATCAAATATTAAAAGTTAAAAACATAAAACTGTAAAAGTTTCAAAATGATATTTCTTAGTAAAATAAAGGAAAGAAAGAAAAACGTTCAAAACATTTTCTTTTCAAACTAGTTTTCAGAGCTCTAAAGTACTACAGAATATTTTATAGGCAAGTTAAAAAAGTCAGGGTTGGATTTGGAATAATGAATCGATAAAATGAACCGTAATTTTCAGGTTTGTTTTAATATTTTAACACAGGGTTAATTGATATTACAGTTTTTGAAATTGATTGAATTTTTTGTTCAAGTAAATTCCATTTGCATAAATAGGTATACATTATGGAAGAGAATTCAGGTTTGATCGCTTCCATTATGAGATCGTAGAATGAAGTTGTTAATAAAAGCTAAAACTTATTTCCTTTAGTAAGCCGAGAGATCTAATGAATGCAGTTACACCATATACATTTATAAAGCCATATCACCATTAGGACGAAGCAGTTCATAATAATTACCCAACAAAATGTTTCCCCTAATTATATTAACAGTCATTAAATTATCGTTGTACTATTTTCTGATGATGGATGTTCGAAACCGGTTAACTTAATAAAAGTGTAAGTTATTTCTTTTCGACTCTTCCAACTTATTGTGACTCCGACTATTGAAATGCAAACTCAAAGTTGAAGTATGAAATGTCTCAACATTTCAAATTACGACCCATCGAGAAAATTTATGATATTTTCTATTGAATAAAAAATTTATTAAAAACATATTCGATTAAGGCTGGAATTCGCCAAGCAGGAGTTCGTTTTGGCTCGTGTGGTGGCGCATAGGATTGTGAATTTATAATTAAATAGATAGGCAACACAATAAACATGCATTTTTTAGTTCAACTTTTCATTAAAGTATGTCGCCGCTCAAATAAAGAAATCTATTTTTATACAGAATTTATGTTGTTTTTACTTTTTACGAATAATATATCTATTTCACAAAAGTCTCTCCCTCTCTTTTTGTATCAGATTTTTCAGGACATTGAAATAAATTTCTAAGAAGCGATAAAATTACTAAACGTACATAAGTGATAATGTAGGTATTCGTGAAATGTACACACACAAGCAATTAATAAAGACGCCTTTGAATTTACAATTCAAACAAGACTCCAATAATTTTTTGGCTTTTAATTTTAATTCTTCTTTTATATTTTTATTTATTCATGTTTATTGATAACATACAATAAATAATTATTGCTATTTATATTATTGTATATTAATTATTGATTTGAAAATATACAATCAACGAAGTTTTTCGTGATTCATTTGATGTGAAGCATTATGAATATAATTTAAAATAAAATGATACGGCAAAGTAATTGCTTACACAGGCCCGTAGCCATGGGGTGGCAAGGTCGGGCAACGGCCGACCTTTTAAGGATGTTTGCCCGACCTTTTAAAATAAAAATATGTAACTATAGATTAACAGAAAATTTTCCCATTCTACATTGGTCCTTTTTGTACAAGAATTTTTTTATTTATATGCTTTCAAATACAATTCGCAGAATTTAATATTCATCACAGTACCCCTGCGTTCGGGGAGAAGCTACTTTCGCTCCCAAAAATTTCTTTTTTTCCTTCTTTCAAGCTTCCAGTCGTTTCCAAACGCTTAGTAGCTTCTCCTCGAACGCAGGGTACATGTAATAAATTTTTTTCAAAGGGGGAGAGGGGTCCCCAAATAAAGGCATTTTCCCCCTGTGACATTGCATTTTTGGCCCACCGACCGAGCACCGACCATAAATTTTGATAGCCCATTTGCCCCTGGCGTGTGGCTGTGCGATAATACCATTATAATACGATAATATAACTTTTCTTAAATCGCGTTGACCTTGAAATTTAAAATATTTTCGCCTGCGGCGCTTTAAAAAATTCCCACGAACCCATCTCGCATCCGCAACACTAAAATTTGCCCGGCCATACAAACCGTTTGCCCTACCTTTATTTTCGATCTGGCTACGGGCCTGGCTTATTATTATTATTGCTGAACGGGTGTGTTTCTTTCGAACCACTTGCACTGAAGCTCCTGGCTTATTGTACCCCGAATTACGTTTAGTGCCCAAGAAGAACTCAAAAAATACTCAAACTCGAGTTTTTTCAAACGTTTATTGTATTGAAAATACAACGATTTTAGCTGCTTGACAATACAATGTGAACTCAGTGTGAACTACATGTGAACTGCATGTGAACTGCTTTAACTTTTACGTTACATAAAGTTTTATTTCTAACAAATGCTTACTAACTAGTTTACAATAATTTGAAATTAGATCAGTTTGTTTGTGCAGTCCCAGGCTCATAACCTTTATGGGAAAGCCATCCTCGTAAGATTGTTGCATTTCCGTTATGGTGGGAACATAACACCCGCGTTCCGTGTTTTACTCCAATAGTTCTGTATCCTCTATAAAATTGAGGATTCGACCTATGGGAACCTGATTTATCTCACCGAGAGTCGGATATAGACAATCAAGATGTTTAGGGGCTAGAATTATGCATACACATAGTATGTGGTGCGGAGTTTCCTCCTCCATCCCGCATAATCTACATGTAGGATCTTCCACAACACCTATTGCGTTAAGGTATTTGTTAAGACAGCAGTGTCCGGTAAACAGTCCTACTATCTTTCTCAGCCGCACTCTGCTCAGCTGGCCTGCTCAACGGGCCTGGCTTACACTGTTACACTAATTAAAATAAAACAATTTATTTATTTACGACAAATGGAGGAAGAAAGGGACATTTCTTGGACGTTAGCTTATCTAGGAACGTGGATTTCTCATTAGAATTCAATATCTATAGAAAGCCGACAACGACGGACATTGTTATCAGTTATCACTTGTTCAATGTTCATCTAATCAATCGAGAAAAATAAAGACGTCTGTTTCCATTCATTCATAGACTCTTTAGCCCTCTCCCGAGGTCACGGTATATCTGACAGATACATGCAAAATGTTTTCTTAACCTTCATCCGCTCGCGTACGCGGCAAATTGGCTGCATTTTTAAATTTTCTCTCCCATTTTCTTCCAGAGCGTCATGGGAGGGGTGGGAAGGGCTTGTATTCTCTAATTACTATCTCCTCCAATAGACCATGCTCGTGTTCTGATAAGAAAGCTCCATCAGCCGGTTCAGTACAGCCACAAACTACCCTAGGTGTCTTAATGCGACCAATTTGCCGTATAGCGCTATCGATAACGTAACTTTTTATCAATACTCGAATGTTGGTTTTACTGAGAAAATATTAGTAAATATAAAATAATAAATTAGAGACATATTTTGAGAAATAAAATATTATTACAAATTGAGTGTAGTAAACGATTACAGTACATTTTGAATTTTTAAGTTAAGTTTCCTGTAATTTTTTTAAATTTTAAATATAACTTTGATTTTAAATTTTAATATAGATTTTTTTGTCCAAACATGTACTTGTAATGTTATGTCAGAGTTCATAAGTCCTAAACAATTTAAATCATGCACTTTGAATGAAGAAAAACTCATGAAAACGATAAAAATCATATGCGGCCATCAAATTGCCGCATACGCGATCGGAAGTGTAACTTTTATAGGCGCGAGCGGATGAAGGTTAAATATTTTCGAAATTATTTAGCGCATAGCACAAGGCTTTGACTAGCTGTGCATACATATCTTAGAAATGATAAGCCGTATCGTTTACGATATAGTTTTGATTACAATCTGTTTAACTTTTACTTATGTGGCTTTGATACTTGAAAAAAAAAGTGGTTAATCCCTTCGAAACAATTTTCGTAAATAAATTGTTATTTTATTTTAGTGTAAGCAATTACTTTGCAGACTCATTTTATTTTAAATTATGAAAATATACACTTACCTACTGCCAAGGTAGCAAAAATTACAAAAGCTTATTTAGCGTAACCCTAATTAAATAAAATATTAGAAAAAAAATACGGTTTATCAAAATGATTACATTCGAATGTATAGCATTCCTCGACCGAAATAAATTCCTAGACATCCGTCGAGAAATCCCCGCAACTGTTGGTTTTAGTTCTCTAATATGCTTAGTAGGAAAGAGACAAACACAAGATCGTAAGTGCGAACTGCCGTAGGTTGATGACTACTTGTATTACACATAAGAACAATCTTATCAACTTGCATTTAACCTTCAAGCGCACGCGCCAAGTAAAATGTGCTGGTAAAACAGATAACTCTTAGGCAAAATTTTTTAAAATTAGTTTCGCCTGCATATTACTAGCTGAACTAAATATTTGAATTTGATCTTGGTGGGAGTATCCAGTACATTATTATTATAATTACATTTTTAGTACGTTTTAGGTAAAATAAACTTTCAAAAATTTATATATGAATTCATTTTCGCTTATATATTATTTCAATTAAAGAAATTTAATTAATTGATAAATTATTTACTATATTAAAATTATTATTATTGTTATAAATAAAATTATTATGTTTAAAAATAGGAGGTGCTCTTCGTATTGGTATTATAAATATTACCTCAAAATTTCAAAGTGATCCATTTATTCGTTTTCGAGATGACTACGTATTAGTGTCCGATTTAAGTCTGGCAAATTTTTATTTCCATTTTCAATTTTAATTGTTTATAAGTAATTAATTCCACCAACTTGATTTTCTCAAAAAAATTTACAAACGGGCTATTTTGAAAAAATTAATTAAAAAAAATTTAATTAAAAAAAAAGAAATAGGAGCGGATGTTCCTTAAGGTATCATACACCTAATCTAAAAATTTGATCGCAATCCATCAAATCGTTTTCAAGTTAACTACGTATTACCACGAGTACACTGTAATATCCTAGCCTTAAAGAAACAAATATAAAAATCTTGCCGTAATAAAAAATTAATACAATAATAAAACTTGCCAGTTTCACGAGTCTCGAAAGGATAATAAAAGCTAGAAAAACACTAAAAGAAAAATTAAAATATTATTCTATCATATCAAAAATTAAAGTTTGTATAACTGTTTATTTTCATAAATATTTCAGGTGGAATGGTAGAGTTTTCATTTGCAATTCATGAGTTATTTATTAAAATGTTTGTATTTCAAGTAAATCTGTAGGTAAGGTACATTTCAAACTGCATAAATAATTCATTATCAAATATAACTGAGCAGATTAAATTTGACGTTTTCTAAATAATAAATTTAGCAAATGAAAAGATTAATTACCCAAATTTAAAACATTAAGAAAAATTTAATTAAAGGATAATAAATATTATTTGTCGATCAGAAAAGTTGCACAACTTCTTAAAGTCAATAAAGAAAGTTTTGATAAATCATATCGGATTTACCAGTGGCGTCTTCTCATGTTTTTTGAATTAGATTGCGATTATTCTTTTAGGATTCGAAAGAGAAAATTATATTTGGTTTCGGATCCCGGTCGGGTTTAGTTGATTTTTTTCTTTTTTAAATAGTTCCTCGACGTTTTATATGCTGCTTGTTAGCGATAGCAAAACAGCAATAAAATAAGTTATGAGTAACGACTTAGTGACATTAAAAAGTAATTGTGAGAGAAAATTGCAAGAGTGGAATGATGATTTTTAATTAGATGGTCGTAAAGAAGGCTAAAAATGATGTTACGACACTTAGATAATAATTATGTTATTAAATTAGGGTGTAATTCTGTTAAATCTTGGAGTTTAAGTAAATAAGGTTATTTAATATACAACAAAGGAAAGCAAGATCCTATTGTAATACAATTTTGAAATAGTCCGCTATACAATGATAATACTTTGAACTAAGACTACAATCTCCAACTACGAAAAGTTATAGATTTATGTCTTTCTGCTTATATACTGCCAAGTTTGCACAAATGAAATGTTCGATAACATGAATGCACCCATTTAAAGTGTTAAAAAATTTCTTTTCAAAAAGTTGAGTAAGTAAAAAAAAACATTAAATAGAATGCATTAAAAAAGTAATTAAGTAAATTGCAAAAACTTATAAAAGAGTTTGTGAAAAGTTAGAAAAAAGCATAAAAAGCATTTCAATGTGCTTAACTAATAATAGGACGAGTTATCTACACAAACAGGAATTGCACGAAAGTTGGACTGAAATTTAATTTCAAAATTTTATTTCCTTTCTTTTCACAAAAATAAAATAACTGAGAAGTAACTACATTCAGGTTAAATTAATAAATGTAAGTTGATCGTAAACAATTTATTACATGTGCTGCAATACAATTAAATGAGAATTTACAAACAGAAACAATAAAATATAAAACGTCAACAATTTATTTCACAAAATAAACTCAACTAAACTACAAAGTAGTAGAGATAATAAATCGATAAAACGTTATTATTTAGTTGTCCCATTTTATTAAATCCTTCGCAAATATCCTACTTTATTCCTCAAACGTACTTAATATCCAATTCATGGATGTAGAAAACCCATTTTCTTTCAAAATATTAGTACCTACATTAATATTTAAATAATTTTTTTGAAATTTAGCGGCAACGTTAGCGCTTTATAATATTAAATATTTAGTATACTAAAAAGGGATCTACTTGGTTAAATTAAAATTGCTTCGTTTACGTTATGTAAATTAAATAAGTTTCGGTATAAAAGTGCACTTTTAAGATTAACCAAAGAGTCGATATTTATGAACATCGTTTGATTATATGGGTATATTTGTTTGGTTTCTTTCCACTTTATTTTATATGAAAATATGGCTCACTAAAGTAATTTCGCATTTTACAAAATTATCCAAGTTTTCAATATACGAGACGCCGTAGGAAAGTTACGGCAGACGCAGATGGTGTTTCGTTTAAAATTAGCATAAATTTTATCGACGAAGAGTTCCATTGCACGGTAATTGATTTGTTTGCAACTGCATATTGTTCTTTCAATTAAAAATGGGAAATTTATGGATAGGCAGACCACGTGTTGGAAAGTATAGAAGAAAATTTTGGGAAACAAGTGAAGAAGGATGAACAAAATCCTAACTGAAGATAATCCGACAGGAGTGAAACATTATAATTATGCTGTTATCAAGAGAAAATTCATCTGCTACGACAAGTACATAAATCAACAGCTGGAGCAATTCATTAAATAGATTTTCAGCGTACAATTATTTACAAGAGTATAGAACCTGGGGTGAGCTTACCACCCCGCTTAGAAAGTAGTATTTACTGAATGAAAGAAGAGATAGCCTGAGCATCAGTCAAAATATTTTCAAATTGAAATGCAAATATAGTATTTTATCTGAATTAAAATTCACTAAAGAAATTAGAAACACGTAGGTACATTATTTTGTAATGAAGAAATATAATAATCGATTTATTATTAAGGAAGGAGCATCGTGTCTAACTTGCAGGTAGTTGGATTTTCTGAATTGCAGTGTTTTTATTAACAATGACATTTTCAAAATGCATTCAGTACCAGTCGCTAATTTATTGAATAAAAAAATAGTATAACAATGTATGCGATTCACCAGGGTCTCGATTTGCGTCGTTTCGATTTACGTTACAATAAAAACATAGAATCAAAAATCTCATCTGCATCTGTATGATCCAATTTGCGTCCTTTTGTGTACAGTAAAACTGGTTTGGCATCGCATGTACAATATAACAACAATAATTTAATAAATTTAAACTTATGTCTTTAAATTTAATATTACCGTCAAATAATATTAACCCTTTCGCTGCGGATGGCGCCAATCGGCGTCAGATCTAGATCCTAGATCTATCATCCGCAGCGAAAGGCGAAACGCTTCCGCCGAATCTTTGTCAAGATTAAATTTCTTATCGCGATTTTACATTATGTCCTATGTTTTTATAGTTTCTAGTAAAAATTATTTTTGGCTGTCTATTTCCAAATAAAAATTAACGACAGAAAAAAGGGGGTTTTTTAATATTATGTGATTACGGATGATTAGTAGCCGGAGCTGGAAGGACATAGGCCACCGTATAAAGTAAACGAAAACAGTTCTCTTTTTGGTCGGTATATTATGCAATTCATTTTCTTTAAACATTTTTACTGTGCCTGGAGGGTACTTCGTACCCCCCAGACCCCCCGGTTTTGCAACCATTTCTTCCTGGGACTGTAGGCCCCTCTAGCACTCCAGGCTAGCTATGCTCCTATATGGGATTTTATTTACATTTAATATAAAACTCAAAACGATCGTGGACGAATTTCGTATATTACTATGGGATCTTATAAAAATATGTGATTCGATTTGGGTTGTTGTCAAGAAGTATATCGCACAATTATTTAATTGCCTGTTGCTAAAATATTTAACATAATTTGAGTGACAACGTAAATGTTAATGAATGTAAAGGGGATCCAAATTAGCTGCCGGGGGGGGGTAGTGAAATTTCAAGTTACGCCACTGGGTACATTAGATACCTATAAAATGAAAAATTTAGCGATATTTAAAATTGGATAAGATTAAATTTTAAATGTTTATTCCTAAAGGTTTTCGTTTTTCGTTCGTAGTTATTTGTGTTCGTAGTGAAATGAAACGTCACATATGGTTTTATATTAACCCTTTGTGTCCTAGTGTGCTTGCTGTGGGGACACATTTTAAAAAATTTCATTTGGGCGCCTAATAGTGTTTCTACACTGAGAATTATATATTAATTCCGGCTACACAGGGTTAATATAATTAGGAAAATTTTTCAAAAAATTTTTATCTATCGTGTGACACATCTTTAGAAGATGAAGTGCTAAAGTTTACAACTTTTAGAATTTAAATCGACAATATTTGTAGAAACTTTGAATGGCATTTGATTGTTTGGTATTGCTTAGATTGCATAAGATTGGTAATTGTGGTAATTGTGAATTAAAATTTTAATCATTTCTATGTGGTTACTTCAAGATTTCAAGGGTCACATATAATTAACTTTGGTTGATGTCAGTAGCGTAACTAGGTGGATAATAGATGGATGAGCTCATCTACCTATTAAATTTTTAGCGACTAACTTTTACTTTTTAAACATAATAAATAATTAATTATCAAGACGTGTAATCTGAGACTGATACTGATCTTTTTATTTTATTTAATAATAATTTAGTACTAGCTAATTAATTTGATTGAATACGAATATTGGCTAACAAGGGGACATCATAGTCAGTATATCGGCAATCGATATCCCAATATTTTATTATATTTTAGTTTTTGAGTTATGAATTTTTGAAAATATACGTAATTACTAGTAATAAGGGTTGGGCGATTGTTAAATTTTTTATATCGATTAATCGATGATTATCGAAAGCAATTAATTAATCGAAAATTATAATCGATTCATCGAAAACAATCGATTCGAAAACAATCGAAAACAATCAATTATTTGAAAACAATCGGTTTTTCGTAAAAGCAACACGTTTTTGCACGCCCTACTCCCATAATTTTGCATTTTTTTATCATATTATAATTCAGATAATAAATTACATAATTCTCATCAGAAAAAAGTTGCCTAATATGGGGATCGAACTCAGGACCTACGCATTGTCATTCAAATAGCCTAATAAATAGCAGTTAAACCTATGGTGAAACCACCATGTCTATTTTCCAAAATTTATAATTCAAAAACTAAAGGGCATTAGACTAAACGCCTAGCAAATGAATATTTCTTTGGCTCCTAAGAATCACAAAAAAAATTGATATCTCGATTGCCGATATCTTGACTGTGGTGTCCCCTTGGAAGTCTTTAATTATTTTTTGTTTGTCCCTTTGTCTCGATAATAATATTTCCAACAAATTAATAATGGACCCCATATTTGTAAGTTTTGTTTTTCAAGATGTACTATTAAATATGTAGTGTTAGATTGACCCGGTCTGTGCGGCTTAAAGGCCGCAGGATAACTATTTTTAAGTTGGTAATAAACGAATAGACCAATCACGACCTCGTCACGTACAGACCTAGATGTTTTTCATTATGTTAATAAATTATTGTTACTATCGCCCTTTTAGCTGACTCTAAAAGACTATTCGATCTTGAGCTGCAATAACTCGGCCTGCGGCCTCGCATAGATTTAATTCTCTTTTATTGACGTTTAAAATTTAAAAACTTATTGATTCTACTGATGCGATTTTCGAATTAACCCTCAAATATCAGTGCCGTATGCATGATTTTCTTGGAGGATATTTTTAAGGAGTCTATGTAGAAATAAGCAGTCATAAAAAGAAAATTATAATTTCTAAGGGTGTTTTCCTTAGTGGTTGGGGTTGGGAATGGCTAATGTGCAGAAACGAATATTCGTCATTTCGGTTCTGTTTGTGTTAATTGGTGGAATTGGATGTCACGGGATCTCTCTCCACATTTGTCGCGCAAGTCCCAGTCACGTGCCAACTACTAAGGAAAAAATTCACTTTAGCTAGTATGTGATACACTGCATTAAAATCTCAAGATCATCATCAAGCTTCCCAATAAATTTTAATTTATTTGTTTTTCAGCATCAAAGATTTTATTATAGTTGTACGACCGTATCAGATCTAGTTAAGGCTATATTAATAATTACTTAGCTGCATCTAATGATTTTTACTGTGTTATGCATGAATCTGGTAGAAATATTGTGAGGATTTAATTATTTCAATGTATTAAGGTATGAAAAAAAATCATCATTAAAAGTTATGTCATTCGTCGTTGGGCACATAATCCACTACGTTTGAGCCATATAATTGGCAGACAGCTAAAACCATCGACACACTGCCAAGTTAATGATCATCAAAGATCTTTTTAGACGAAATTTCACGTATCAGATAGGTACACATTTCAAAAATACTTAATTTACTATGATTTATCGATTATTATAAATAAACGGTTAATGGTAATTAATTTTCAATGTGTCGATGGTATAAGAAGTGTATTTGATATACAAATCCAAGAAGTTTTTGTAATTAGACATTCCATCCAACCGAACGATATCCTTCTTTCCATGTCGGTTTTTAATTTCCTTTTTAACTTTTTAATGGTCAAAGTATATTATTAAAGGAGTCCAGCATTTGTTGATGACACTCGAACGAATAAGGGTTACCCTACCCTAACCGTATTAAAAAAGTTCGAACAAACTACATTTTCGAAAAATACAAAAAATCAGAAAATAGTTGTAAACCCGAGTGTAAATTATTAGAAACCATTGTTATTCTATTGTAGAACAGCTTTTAGAATGCGCACGGTAGAACGAACGGCCTCAATGTTACAAAAAAAACCAAACCAAACAAAACTCGAATTCGTTAAATCCTAACTTTACATATTTACACAGAGGCTATGAAATTGAAAATGGAGTCTGTAAATTAACTCTTGCAGTTTGATTAATACTTTTGCAATTCACTTATTTACTTTAAAAGTAGCAGAAATTATTTACAAATCGCTATATTTTATTGAAGGAGAAATTGGTCTTATTCCGTAAATGTAATCGAATAAAAAAAAGTTGAGATTTGATAAAGTACGCAAGGTTTGGTCCAGTAACAAAAATACAATGTCGCAAACTTTCAAGTTTACTCCATTAACTTAACTTTTCAATTTAAAACCAACACATAAAAATGATTTAAAATAAATACGTATTATAGGAGGCATTGGAGAGGAGGCTTATCAATTTTGAATTAAGGTTATGAATTATTCCAAAATTGAAAATGGATAATAAATATTATTAGTTTCGGTATTAGTAAATGTAAACGTAATGTAACGCCTTATGATATTGATCTCTCCGATTGAGGCTATAGATTTATGATAATTCCTTTTATTGAGTTGATATTATCCAATTCGCTCAACTATGTAATGAATGTATGTAATTAGATTGAGGTTTAGCTATACATATAATCATCCTGTGTTAACTAAAAAACAAAACTGAAAATGAAATCGGATTCAATTTTTTGTTAATGAAAATGTTTCAAATTATCGTTTGCATTAATTTACATTTTCTATTACATTCTACACAAAAATATGTTTAATCTGCATAATTAACGTTATCGATTTCAACTAAAACAGAAATTTTATTCCACGGGCATTGTTAGTGAAGTTTGAATGTGTACCTTGCTTGTAAATAATGCGTTATATGTTGGTTCAAATCCTTCTTCTATCTTGCAAGCTTTTACATAAATTTGTTAGGTTGTATCATCTTTATTGTTTAACAGTGCGAACACTTTTATCTCGAGAAGATTTAAAATTTAGAGAAAATGAAAAACGAAGGGTCCATTTGAAATTTTTTTTTTAAATTGTATTGTAATATATTACAAAAGTGAAACGTTTTAGACAAACGACCACGTAAAAGAAAATGTTTGGTAATCGAGTCTCGTATTGTGGATTTTCATATTACTTTGTAGCTTGTCACTCAGTATTCTGGAAAATATTTTTTATTAGACTAATCTTATTACCATAACTTTTATCTTCTATACTAAATAATTTTTAATTTTAAAATTTATGAGCAGCCATATAATACGAGCGCAAGTACTTTGTTGTGTATTAATTTATGAAAACGACTACCGAGGTCTTCCAAATTGAGATGACGATAATGATGATAAAATTAAATGTTAATGTTACAGCTACCAACATCATAAGCTCGACCGAGTTGACACTATTTCAATTTAAGAACATTTTAACCCTGCCAGAACCGGACTGGCTCTTTCTTGGAGTTATTTCAAACAAGGTCGTTCTATTACCATCAAGAAAACCGGAAATTCATGAACTTGACACTGAAACCTTCAGGAAATTAAGTAAGGTAAACTGGTAAATAGTAAAAGTTTATAATGTTACAGTAAGACCTTGATTTAGCTTCTTCACGTGCATGCATCGATAAACCAGCCCTCAAGTTATTTCTTCCTCTATGGTTACACCTTTTTAACAAGGTCTGATTAATTTGCATATCCAAATAGGAAATGTAATATTATAAATAAACAATGGAAAAAATTATTCTATAAATAATAACTTATCCAAACCAAGTTATTGAGCAATTAGGTACGAAACATGTAATCGACCTTCTTTCACCTCTCTCTCTGCTTACCTATTCAATTCGTGCTAATTAAAATCAATAAATTTTCATAATAAATTAATCTCATGACGTCATTTTACTAAATAGTCAAAATAAATCGATGGGTGCTAATTTTAGTTTGTTTTATGTATTTTTATAAATTAAAAAAAAAATTAAATGAAAAAAAAGTAATCAAGTAGTAGGCAAATAAGAAGCTAATGGTGAAATAAGTGTTGCCTATCTGCATGTAAAATAAAGCTCATTTTACAAAATTGACATTAGGCTACAATCGTTACACCATTAATTTGAATTATTTTGAGAACGTCCCAGATAATTTATTATATATCACGTTAAATTAAAATCGCAAAAGTCGTTTCAACATCGCTAATTAACAATATATTAATTAATGAACTAAGAGCGATAAAATTCCTAAACAACTTAATTTGTACTCGTAAATTAATTATCTATTATTACAAAATAATTTCGAAAAAATAATATTCTTCGAGTTAGTTATTAGCCGTTAGCTGTAGCTTTACCATCAACGATTGATTAAAGCAGGAACGGTAAAGAAAAGCAAATTAAATTAAGAAATCGATACTCGACAATCTTTTAAACGATTAAGTCAATATTTACAGAGGCTACACGTAAATCTACATCCAATAACAATCAACGACATTTAATCCCGTTAATATTGAAAGTTGAAAAATGCTCAAGAAGTTATTAAAACTTCATTTTCTAACCCTAATCAATGTGAAATTAGCTTTAAACAAGAGTTTGAAAAACGAGTTAGTTATTTAGTGCAAGGAAAACTTCTCTTCAATGTCTTATTTACGCAAGCGAGGAAAAAAGAGAAGAAATTGTATGGCGGCGAGTAAAAGTGGTTTTTTATACTTCCTTATTGAATACTCACGAAAAGTAAAAACCAATCGACCAAACAATTTTTATTAAGAAACTAATTACAAATAAATTCCCAGGAACTTTATTTTCGCAACTTTTTTGACACAATTACCGCGATAAAAAAGTCGTTAACAAAATCAAAGCAACCCCTCAACTTCAACAAGTAAAAGCTCTCTCATAAAGAAATGAGAAAAATCAAGAATACAATGACATAAAAATAATTTGATCTGAAACTAAAGAGACTTCTGTTGCAGTTTTTCCTGAAGGACCCGCGTAAGCGAAACATATTATTATTGGCAAAGCGAAAGCGTTTAAACAATGCAATTCACGTAATAACAAATAATTCTAAATCGAACCCAATTAATTTATTAAACGGTGAAAAAAACTGCTTTTATACTATATTGCAAGTAATTAATTAAATTGCACAATTTCACAAATTTAAATGTAAATTTAATTTGATTAAACGCATTCATAAATTTTAAATTGATTGCTTTTCGAATGCATTAAGCTTTGTATTTATAATGTAAAACATTCGACCGCCTGAAAATAGACGAGCATATGCGGAAAGTTGGCCGAATCCTTGAATTTTAAATATAATCCTTTAAATATTTCATCAACGGTAAAAATTAAACTGCATAATTGGATGATTTAAAGTAGTGGTAAAATAGGTGAGCCGCTGCCGAGTACGATGCACTTATAGAATTGCTTTGTAATTTCTTCATTGATGTTGATATTAATAAATAGAATAATATTTTGCACTGGCGATGTAAATTAGGAGTGAATAGCCCCGGAGAGAATTACAAGGTTAGCAAAATCATAATTCTCACACAAATACCAAACCAAGGACAAAAAACTTAAAAAGAAGTTAATAAGATTTAATGATCCTTTTTAATCCAATTTAAAAATTGCATTATTGATTTAATGATTTTTGGAACTACACAAATTTGTAATTTTGATGAATGAATTGTAAAAAACGCGATTATGAATTTTAAAATTGGGAATTTTATTTATTCAACGAGGTTATGTAATTTCAAATTCGAATATATTTGATACATAAAAACACTTTTACTAGCATTTGTATGCTATTTATTGATGTATATTTGCGACAACATAATTTATGTAAATAACTTTTTTATATATAAAAAGGGAATACAATTACGTGATCGTTTTAGTAAACAAGGTTGAAAACCGGTACACAAATTCAATACTTGAACATTTTCTTTGTTTTAAAAATTATAAAATAAAAGTGCGTATTTTAAACAAATTGAAAATTAATTAAATGTGCAGCAGCATCCGGACGTAGGCTAAAATGTGGGTTCGCCCACAATATTATTGTAAATAAATTCTACGTTTGTCAGGATCATAATCATAACATTAAAATAAAAGAGAAGATTTTATTTACTTTAATTACGAAATTTATTACTTTTATACCATAATCATATGAAAGACCTTCGCATTATGTCGATAATTCAATAAAATATACATTATAACCTAAAATAAGGCTATAAATGCCTTAAATTATTGCAGGAATAATTTCAACGGAATTATTTATAATAATGTGAAGATAGATGATAATTATATTAATAATAAACAGTGGCGGAGATACAATCGCAATACAAATTTAAAAATAACCGACACGCTACTGAATAAATTAAATTAATCTATTGAGTAAATTTTTTTTAAATAATAAGCTCTCATAATAAATAAAAAGTTAAAGGTTATTTCGTTATTTGTATGAGTTTAATATTTAAATGGTTAAAAATGTGCACGATAAGAAGTAACATAATAACCGTGCTCATGTGTAGAATTTTAAAATCAACAATGTTGGCAGTTTTCCAAAGTTTTATTTCAATGTACGTAAAGTGCATTTTATTCATAATTCCTATTTACGACTAAATATTCTAACCGAGAGAATGAAATTAGCATACTACTCATTTAAATAGACAATTTAAAACATATCATCAATTAAGTTGATTTAGAGTCGGCTTTTACGTTTGGAAAAAAGTTTAGATAGAATATGAAAAAATATCTCTTCGTAGGAATGAACGGGACTAAAAATGTCGGCAAGAATTCGAAACCCACCCTGTATGCTTTAATTGGTCAGATTTTTTTAGACCCACTTTGATTAAAAATTCACGGTTTAGTTTACTCATTTAAATGATTAATCAAAAGAGAAATTTACTGCACATAATGTTTGTGTTTACACTTGAATATGCAAACGAGATTATGTATCTTACAAGTACTTGCATACTTGGTTATGATAAGTACGTACAGGCATACCATACATCTTACATTTTTTTATCTTTTGAGTATTAGCCAGGTCACCAGGTGATGATGATAAATCAAGAAAAATTGTTGGTGTGTAATAATTATTATATTAATTTTTTGAATTATAAAAAACAAAGTTATTAATTTTTATATAATTCGTCATATTATACAGGATGAATCATTATGGTAAAATACGGGTTCTCTGTATTGTTCATCATTGCATCTGTATAAAATCATTTTAAAATTCAGTTGAAAACGTTTTTGTGGAAAACTTCCTCGAAATTAAACAAAAATAAACCAAAATGTATTTTAGTACTACTGAAAATTAACGAAAGTAAAATAAATAATATTTGTTTCAATTTTGTCGATCTTTAGCAAAGTATTTGTTTCTGTAAACGCTGAGAAAACTCTGAAATTGAAGAGAAAATCAGAAAAGAAAATAATTTTTTAAAAATGAACCCTTGGTACATAACTGTGATGTAAACCAATTAATATTTTATTATTTGATGGAGTACAGGTGTACAAAACCTAGAATTTCCAGGCTTGAACGAAAATTTACATTACCATTTTAGGTTTTTCCAAACGTTGCTTTATACATAACAAAGGGATAACCCAATGCATTTTAGACAATTGGTCAATCCATCAACATCATCTATCATTTACACATAGTGGTTTTATAATTTACTGATTATATTTTTAAATAATGTGCGTGTGCGTAAAAAGGAAACAGGTCAAAAAAACAGTTACTGGTTTGCTCCGAGAAACATACGTGGACTTTACGACACAATCTGTGGAAATACAACACAGAAAAAGTTTGAGGTGATGGTTATTATTTTCCCGGATGAATTCCGACACTTTCAATCCTTCATACAGGTAGGAAAAGTTATTTTTACGCACTAGAACTGAAAAATCAAAAGTGTGCTTAGGGGACGGAAGAATAAACCGTCCTTGGTAACGACCGGAAAGGTAATTTGTTGTTCTATAAAATAATTTAAATTACAAAATATTATTTTAGAAATTGGATGAATAATTGACTACCTGACGCTGGATGAAGTCACTGCATTCCGCGCTTTTTCGAATTCAACGAATTGGGATGCAAAGTACTGCGACTTTCAGCCCTTGAAAAGTAAATTGCTATTACTTTGTCTGTCTTTTTATTGATTATTGTAACTGTTCAAGTGACATTCTGGTGGTTAGCACCTGTTTGCAGGAAAATTACATATAAAATGAGATTCTGCATTGCTCTTGATCGATCAGCATTTTAATAATTTTGAAATTACTTTTTGTATTATCATTTAAGCATAATAAACCATTCAATATCAATGAACTTTTTTTATTTTAGCAAATATAGTGGAAATTTGGACTCATGTTGTTAAAATTATAAGATTTAATCTCCCCCACACAATAAAAACAAGTTAAAACTATAGTAACCCTACGAATAAGTATAGTTATGGGTTCGAATTCCCATCAGTCGCCTGTTGGAACAATAAAAATAAAAATATACAAGTTAAACGTAGAGAAAAAAAATAATTAAATAATGCATTATAAAATATTATAAATGCTTAAATTAAAAATTAATTTTAATAAATATATTATTATTTAATTTTTAACCTATTTTGATTGCGTGGGGGAGATTAAATCTTATAATTTTGACAAAACAATAATAATAAATAATAATTTGACAGGATTTAGCTGAAATTTTCATAAAAATTTTTGATTTGTCTAAAAAGAAGTCATTTGGTATTAAATTAATTTTATATGCTTTCTTCAGGTTTTTAAGCTTTTTTTGAATTCGTGTGCTTTTACACAGAAAAAAAAATCTACTTTCAGAATGAATAATTATGCTTTCAACGTGAAAATAAAAGTTTTGCTGTTATAATAAAAGCATTGCATTTAATTTGAAAGAATCGTGAGAAAGTCTACTTTCAAAATCTGCTTTCAATTTAAATATTGTTAAATTAAAAGTAAATTTTTCTATTTGAAATTGAATACTTTTAAAATGAGTTGGGTATAACATCATTTCAAAAGTATATACTTTTGATAAAGGCTTGAAGTGAAAATGAAAACTTATAATGTTGTTTTGAAAGTATAAATATTCATTTTGAGGTACTATTTTATAATGGAATGTGCAAAATTGCAATTTGTATTTATATAACAGACCTTGTAGCATGCGCACCACTATTTATCTGTGCTTGTTGATGTCATTCCATTTGTAAGTGAAAATATTTCATAATTCATATTACACAATCAAAGGCAACTTAAACATTGGAAAGCCACTGAAGTAAGTAATTTTTTGAATGTATTTTCTTAAAATTTATATTTTTAACATTTAACTATTTTTTTGTTTATAATAAAGTTGTTTATAGAATATAGAAAACATTTTACAACGGGACCGCAATGGCAACCTTATTGAGAAAACCTTTGCTGCAGAGAAGACTGGATCATTATTGAATGCATGAGATTGAATAATATAAATTTAACAAAGATGGAATTTGACTTATTAACCCAGCAAATCGTTAAATCTTTTCCCAAAAGAACATACGGTAAGTTTACTTCATATTTTAACTTATATAAAAATAATTGTCTGATGTTGTATTATGTTTTGCAGGAATATTACTATAATTGAAGCTCAAAATCAAAACGACAAAGTGCAAATAAAAGGAAGTAACAAAAATTTACAATTTTGGAAGGAGCTCCTCAAAGTTCGTGCTGTAATAGTAAAAAGTGTTAGTGATTTTAATTATTAAACTGTCGCAAAATTAAAAAACAGTTTTAGTTTTGGTTTGTTTAGTTTTAGTTTCTTAAAAATATAATAATTAAAAAAAGAAATAATAGTTTTATTTGTTAATTTGATGTCGGATTATTGTTAAAACGAATATAAACTAATATTAATTTGACAGTAACTACTTTTGAATTAACAGTAGCATCAATTAAAAAAACAAATAAATCCACTCTCAATTTAAATACCTAATATTTGATTTGAGAGCAACTGCTTTTGAAACTTGATATTATTTACAAAAGTAGTTACTCTCGAATTGACAGTAGTATGAATTCAAAATGAAAGTAGCTCTACTTTCAAATTAAAAGTTTCGATGTCTACGCCCTTTTTAAAAGCAAATAATGTTGATTTTAGTGCAATGCTTTCATTTTTACTGCAATATTTTTTTGTGTGTACAGACATCATAAATACTTATTTTTAATAATAATTATAATAATTTTATTATAAGTACCTAAAAATAAAAAGAATTTGTATCTTTTTTTTCTGCTTTATATTAGTAGCTTATGTTTCTTTAAATTAAAGCTTTTCTTTTCTCTTGATCAATTTTGGAAAGTCATCTAAGTGACATCTAAAGTCATCAGAGACGGTCATTGCCTTGCAGCGAACGCAGTTGGATGCGAATATGGGGCACCGGGTTCAAACCTGGGGAGAGTCAAACTTTCTTATGACTAGTCCCGTGCTTCGGAAGGCACGTTAAGCCGGTGGTCCCCTGGGTTAGTGAATTGCTACCATTAACATAAAAAAAAACCAGGATACAGGCACATCTGAAGGCAAGTCTAGCAATTGACCTGATGGATGTAAAATATGTATATGCTCAAAGTTTCTAACACTGCCAAGGAAACGACGGACGCATGTGTTGGAAAATAACAGGCCTTGGCCTACTAGAAGATAATTCTCTAGAGAATTACTTCTAGAACGAAGAAGAAGATCTAGTTACTTATTTCTTGTCCCCAAATTTTGAACATTTTAGGAAATCTAACGGGCTTAACCACTCTAGACTATAGAGACATAATTTGGGACACAAAGAGTTAAATTACATATTAAAAAGATAATAAATTTAAATATTATTGAAAAAATTGATAAAATGTCAAAATCATTCGTGTAAACTTTTGGTCATGACTCGGAAAAATACTGGGAGAACTAAAAAAAAATAATGATTTTGAAATTTTCACATGGTAGCAAAACTCTTTTTTATTGTTGCTAAATAATTTATATCCAGAATAATTGCTATTATAAAATGTTTCTCATTAAAAATTAATTTTCTTCTTAAATTGAATATTTCTATTTACCATTTCGAGAATTCTTCATACTTAATATTTTAAATTAAAATCCAATTGAATTTGAATTTTTGTTCGTTATTTTTTAGTTGGTATTATACTTTAATTGGTAGTACTAAGTACCACCCTACCCCAACTTCTTTGTATTAGTAAAATATTAAATCATATAAGTATAATCCCCAATTTTATAAAACTTTTAACAAGCTATTAACGTTAATGGATGAATTCTATTGGTCTATTAGTACCAACGGTGGTTTTCTATTGGTTAGTTAAATACAACGAGTTTTAAAAAGTTTTATGAAACCGGGCATAAGTAAATATGTTACCAATATGCTTGAAATGTTCCGTAAATTACCACTTAAAAATGAAATATTGCAAAAGTAGTATAATATGATGTTAAGAATATCATAAAAGAAATGAATATTTTTAAAGTAACTGGAAAGCGCACAGAAAACCTCGTAGATAATACAAAGCATTTAATGACCATCTCTTCACATTAATTGAATTGGAAAGGGTTTTTTCTTCAGCAGGTTTATTTATTATAAAGATTCAGTCATCATGCATTCAGTGATAAGAGTGAATTTTATCCTTAGTGACTGGACAGTGCGCAGTTAATGTGGCGGGTGAATGTGTGACACCAAATTTTACCAATTAACACCAACATAAACCGAATATAAACCGAAATGACGAATATGTGTTTCTGTATCGCAGTCACTATGGAAAAAACAAGCTCTAGCTCCTTGGACAACTTATGCTTCCCAAAGAATTTTTTTCGAAATACTTAACATCTGGAGAGCGAAATATGGATACATAAATTTATTTTGTTTATTTATTATGATTTTGTAATTAAAATTTATACTTTTATAAAAAAATTTAACAAAATGAAATACAAAAATGTAATAACCCCCCCCCCACCGGGATCCCGGGAATGTGCAAATTTTTATCCCGGAATCCCGGGATAAAAATTCAATTCTGACAGGTTTAAAATGAAATCAAAAACTGAGTAAGCGGGCAGAAACTTGACGCTTTCTTTCCTAGGGCAGAAACCAATTTAGTTTCTGACCAACCGTCGCGTTGATCTGCAATTGCCGTGTTTCGACTGTCTCAACATGCAATGAAACTCGCAGTTTCATGACAGGTAATATGAAAAAACAATTTTTGCAAAAAATAAATAGCATATTCGGTAATTAAAATTTGTTAATATTTATTTATTTTCAAAAATTACCACACTGTTAATTCAAAAATCAGTTTTAAGAATAGAAAAATAAGGGGGCATTTCTTAACATTTCTAACAGTTTGCCAACTCAAAAATAAAATCTCTGTGGAAATTTAGTGTTTACTAAGAAGGCAAGGGTTGCGAATATTAAGTTATTCGATTCTTCATAATATCGCATTAAAAACTAATATTTTTTGGGAGATCTTGGAGGGTATAACCCCCAGGCATCCCCGTAGTTGCGTCTATTACCCGATAGACATTTTTTTTGAGTGAAAAATTGAAACATAATGAGTTATTATTATATTATAAAATAATTATTATAAAAATGTGATGAATCTCGCGGGCCACAAAAATATTCAAGGCGGGCCGTGGGTTGGCCACCCCTATACTATACCTTATTTTATTTATAAACCTTTGGTTAAAAAGTAAATAATAAATTAATAAAATGCAAGCTGTATCAAATTAAAAGTCGGGGAGCTACCGGCGGTATACAATATTAGAATAATGTTCACCTTGCCCTACAAAATATTTTGAAATAGCAAAGATTCAAACC
This sequence comes from Rhagonycha lutea, assembly GCA_958510855.1. Taxonomy (NCBI): domain Eukaryota; kingdom Metazoa; phylum Arthropoda; class Insecta; order Coleoptera; family Cantharidae; genus Rhagonycha; species Rhagonycha lutea. Next base: position 13,193,260 of record OY294037.1, read on the forward strand.
GAGATGGTTCGATTTTCACCACCCCTGATTTATAAATATATTTTTACTGCTAGCCACAGCATACAATATAAACCGAAGAGTCCTCACTCACTCATTAAAACATCGAGATTTGAACGAACTCCACGAACTGAAAGGTTTGCAATTCTATTAAATATTTTACTTATTACTTTTTTTTTTATACAGTTAATTGTAACGTTTACAAATTAATATAAAATCGAGGACTCTTCAAGAGAATCCTTTTGATGAAATTTATGAAGAGCCAACTTTCGAGTGAAAAGGTTACTAAACGACTCAAATATGAAATTAAACTAATGAGCACCACAGGGTGGTTATATAAACATCAAAAATTCGTAGGAAAAATGGTTTATGTCTGTTCGTAACGCTGTCCAGCACTTTTGATTATGTTATTATTGTTAGTTATTACCAATCCAAAAAAAAGACGATCGAGTTTCATCCAATCGCTCATTGTAACAGTAACACTAATTCTATTTTATCAATAACAATAATTATTATTTGATTGATATTGTTCATTGTAGGGTCGAGTTGAAATACCAAAGTACACACGGTCAATTCAAACGTTAGACTGCGTCATTTTTTGTCCCGTATATGAACTTGTTAGTACATTCATGTATACGATCAGGTAAGGGAGAGTGAAACAGAGCTAAAAACGTGAGCTTAGGCGCTTAGGGCGATCTTAAAATTGAATTGGTTCGACCAATCAAGGTTAGAAACACTGCTTTCTTTAAATTTAAAACCGAGCTTGCTTAGATCGATCTAACGTTAAGCATGAGCTAACTCGTGCATGTATACGGGTCCATTGTATATTATTTTAAATTACCAAGACTTTAATAACCGAATTTGACTCACAAACAACAATAATATTTATTAAAAATAAAAATATGTTGGTTAAGACAATTTTTTCGAAAAAAAAAGGCGTTAAGGAGACGGGAGTTATCCTGTATGTAGACTATTTAAATCAGAAATATGATCTTAAAAAAGAAATTTTAATATTTTAACGTCTAGTTAAGTTTTTGTTTAATTTATATTAATTTATATTTAAATCAATTATTTCATAGAAATAATATGGTAGAAAGTTCAATATAACTTTGCATCTGAATATTTAATAAATTTGCATCGAAATTTATGCTTTCATAACAATATCAATGTAATTGATAATAATGATATTGCACGTTTCCTTGAAGCACATACATAAAAGATAAAACCTTATTTTAGATATTGATAGATTTTGAATTTACTATTAGAATATACGGTTATATCATCCTTTTGAAAGTTTTGTATTTTTACTTCGGAACAAAGATCAATTTTTATTATAAATTCAAAAAAACCGCAAAGTTTATTATAATATCCATTTTATTTCCTTTTTAAAAACCTAATGATACTTTTTATGCTCATGTAATTTTAGGTGCATAATTTCGTATTTATTTAAGCAAATGCAAACCTCATAAATTAAAGTGTTGAGGGCCACTAGCTATTGTATAAACACAAATAAATAAACAATGTTAATTAATTATTTAAACGATACCTACGTAATTTAATTTTGAAAAAATAACACAATTAAAATTGTTGAAATTGAGAATATTTGATATTTTTGCTAGTGTTCTCGAATTGGATTTAAAAAAAAAGTGTTCTTTTCAATTTACATAATTACTAATAATTTATTAATAAATATAAAATCGATTATTATGTAAATTATATATTCAAAAAATTAAATTAACCTTGGGAAGTGCATATTAATTTTAGATTCCATTTAAGTCGATTATAGATAAAGCCTAAAGCTCGATAATGACACCACGATACTTAAACCGACCCTGTTATTTTCATTACTTAATCAGTTGATTAACTTAACTGAGGACAAATATACAAAAAACTATGATCCTCTCTCTTTTTTTATTAATTATCTAATAACCTCTCTTCCATTCGAGTGTCTTATCTTTTCTAAATAAAATTAGTAAAATTTTGCATTTTTTCGATGGAACAATTTGATATTAAAATTAAAATTGCAATAACAATCTGGTAATGGAAGGAAGTCAACATTCAACTAAAATTAAATTTTAATAAATATGTACATAATAAAACGCTCAAAACTTAATTCCTCGACCGTTTCGTTGTCATGTATATTACTCCCAATATATTCTTATCAAGCAACACACAATGTTAGTGTAGTCCACTTGTAGTTTGCAATAATATAAGCTCAAAAATAAATTAAAAAATACACGTAAACTTTAAAACAGGAAATAATGGGTAAACAAATTGGCTAAAAATATTTAAAGCCAATTTAAATAAATTAACGTAACAAATATGTAATAAACCAGCGAAGCGTTAAGCCAATTTATTATTAATGTTTACAGTTTATGTTCGCCTATTTCTATCTGCTTTACGAGTCATTTATATTAGGATTTTGAGTAAAAATTTACTAGTGGCAATTTATTTTAAATGTAGCCCCTATTATATTAAAAAATGGAAAATTTTTAACCGATCAATAAAATATTTTCATAATAGTAGCAGTAAATACTAAGAGGGCTGTGTTATATAAAAAGTTAGCAAGAATAAAAATTCTAATTAAAATTATTAAATACCACCATAAAAATTACTTGATTATTTGCCTGTTAAAATTTAAATTTCTACTAATTTATACAAGAGTTAAGCTCTTTACAGAATACATTATAATGGTATGGGTATGATTATACATAAAAGATTAAAAAAAATTATAAACTTGAATTTAAATAATATAATAACGTTATGATTAATATTTACGCATTTTTTTTATTGGTGTACTTAATGTTTAATTGCAATTTTAATATTAATAAAAAAAGTGGATCAGGCTTGAGCCGGCCCTGTATCTAATAAGTGCTTATCAAACTGTGGAACTTCTATCCACTATCTTACTCGGAAATAAATAAACAAATAGAACCTGAAAATTTATCAATTTTATCAGCTTTTATACATTAGTAAATAAATTTTGTTTAAATATCACAAAACATAATATAACATGTAATGTATCAGAATAAACGCATAATGTTAAAATAATGTAAAAATGCACAATTAAGGCTTTGCACAAATAATATTGACACAAAGGAAACAATAGAAAATTGTTATTATTAGATGCAAATAATATAAAAATTCACATAAAGAAATCTCAAACACACAAAGCACAAAAGCAAATTTATTTTTAAAATTCCTTTATGATGTGTATATTTTATCAAAAGAAGGTAAAAAATTATTAGTTTATAATATAATGTTAGAAAAAATCCATTAAAAACGAAGATAATTTAAAATTTCATACGTTCAAATGCAAAAACATCAAAAAATTATTGGAAAATGTAATATTCCCTAAGGGAAGGGCTCGCCATAGAAAGGCAGTAAGGGGAATAAAGCAAAAGGGTCTTTATATATTTTCGAGTTACTTCAGATAAATATCCTGCCACTCGTAAACAAATATAAGCACTTTTAAAAACTTCAACCTTTTATTATTTTCTTTTCATTTATCGCACTCTACAAGCGAACAAATAGCAATAATTACCACTAATTTTGTGTATCAACTGATAACGACAAAAATAAAATTAAAAATTGCCATTGTTACAACTTATACTATGTATTTATAAATTATAAGCTCGAAATAACCACGATAAACAAAAAATACGTCAATAGAAATATTTTCTAAATCAATAATAAACACAAATTAATTATTGAGCCCAATTATCGTATATTAAACTGCAAATTTTATACTTTTACAACTAACGGAAATTAATTTAATTAGGGACTTAAATATCGTCCCAAGGTTAATCGTTTCAATAATTATATTATAATTAAAAATAAATTATATTGAGTTTAAAGACGCTGATTAGGTTTCAAATTAGTTTGAAGCAAACATTTTATCGAATCACTTTTATTTTATCAAACAGGACCGACTCAGATAAATTATATCATACAGTGCAACCTCGATAATTCAAACTAATGAATTTTTTGCCTTTTTCGATTAGCGAATTTTATTAAAAACAATTTATTGTGATAATCAATGAAATTCTAGAAAAAAAAACAACGAATGTTCTATTGGGATCCTACATTTGAGATATTCTAATTCAGCTATAGAAAAAATTAAAAATTAAATTTTATCCAAAATATTTCGCATTTTAATTGGGTTAGGATTAGCGACGTTGTACTGTACTTTAATTGGGAGTTGAAAATGAAAAATGAAAAGAAGCAAAGTCCGCACAATCGACCTACAATTTTTATAAATAATCCCTATAATATTTTTTCAAGTCGGAAAAATGTAAATGTTGAAAGAATTCAATGAATTTGTATAAATTAACTAATAAATTTAAATAAAGATCTAAATTATGATACTTTTAACACAGTAAAATTAATTTTCTTTGTTAAAAAAAATACAAAAATACTGGTTTGACAACGAAATTTTATGTTTGGCTAACATTTTGGTAGTTTTACAGTTCAAATGTATACCTGAAATTGGTAAATCTTTGAAAGTGCAATAACAATAAAAAAGAAAGCATTACAAATATGAGTCAAATCAAAAAATTTTAATTTTCGAAAACCTTGTAAGAATTTTAATAGTTTAATAATTAACTTGATAAATTAAACATCTGCAAAGCTTGAAATGTAATTATTATGCATCAATAATGTATAAATGTTGAAATCAAAAACAGATGCCATTGAAATTCCAACGCTTCGGGCCACGTCCCTTTATTTTAGTACGAAAGTTTAGATGGAAATAAAAAATAATACAGAAGGAAAACAAGTTGCTATACGACAGCCATTACAATTATTAAATAAAATTGTTTAGGGATGCATGAAGTCTTTAATTAATTTCTCAGAGCTTTCGAAAATTAAATATGACAAAATTATAATAATACTTAAATATAAAAATTTTTTAAAATGGTATGAAATGAAATGATTCCGTGTAATACATAAATAATTAAATATTTCAGAAGAGGGATGAATAAATTGTTAAGGCTGGGTAATAAAATCCGAAACTCTATAACAGCTTATGGAAGGGAAGTTTTATTCAGTTTCTCCTCTTTGTGATTACTCTTAACCTTATCGAGCCTTTTGAACAACTTCAGTAAACGAAACAGGTTTATGCTAACTTATTAATTCTTTCCTTGAATCCTTAATTACAAAATGTTTACATAACAAAAAACTCACTAAAGATTTTAATTATTTTAATTAATAAAGTCAAATACTTTTGGCATTCAATTTTAAGAACGGAAAATGTTTAAACGGTTTTCTTCAAAATTATCACATCCATCAAAAGCACACTACCCACCTACCCGCCCGCATGCGTCATAAATTTTAATAAAAATTAATTTAGATACAAATGGTGACCCCTATTAAACTAAAAAAGTTGATGTTTCACCTCAATTATTTTTTGTTGCATTAATTGATAGAATTTCAATTAGAAAATTTTTATTTTATTTTTACCTGCATTGTACTACTCGCAGAGCGAAGCATCATAAATTGAAATGTAAGCACTCACCTGCAACAAAAATAAATACGATAAATATACAGTAAATTAAACATTAATTAGCAATAAATTTACTTTTTAAAACTAATTGTACATTTTTTGACACAAATCCCCTGTCAAACTTTGCTGCTACAATGTGACAAAGAGCTAAATGGAATTAAAATTACAGTATACGAGGTCAAATCAATTCTAAAGTATAATTTTCTAGAAGAAAAGGAAAACCGAAATAAATCAAATAACAACAAACATTTTGTGCAATAGTTGCAACGATTTTACCTAGAGCATTCGTGATGAGTTGCTAAATCAGCAGTTTAATAACAGTATAACAAAAAATTTGGACCATGATTTACTTACTATAATTTCAATTTTACAATAATAATTATTATTTCGAGTTCTGACATTATTAAAATTGAACTGAATTATAAGGTCTTGGTTGAAACATCTGGTTAAACATGCAAGTACAGCCAGAAAATGCAAAGGGAACTTTCGATTTTTACTTCAAAGGAGAAGACAAAAGTTGTAAGAGATAATGCGAATCCACTTCAAATTAAGGTAACGGTTAACCCCATTTCAACGCCCAACTTTCATTTAAGCTGAGGACATCAGTTTGAAGGGTAGTTTACACACGTAGAAGTTAGTAAGGTGAAACCTACAATACAAGATTGAAAAATTCAACATGAATTGGGAAAATTGAATCACAGTGAGAAAGTAACCAACTACGGGAGCACCAATTTATTGATAATTTATCGCTTTCCATGTAGAATTCAAAACGTCCTTATCACGGACAGTTTTGTATTAAGGAAGACAAATCAGCGGATTTTATTCATCTTGGATTGTTTCGTTTCGCAATTAAATCTTTCATCGTGTGATTTAAAATTACAACTATACATTGAGAATTTCTATTGTTTTAGTCCTTTAAAGTTTAAATAATCATAGTTCACGCCATAACGACAAGATTCTCGATTATAAATATTTTTGGTTTTGTACGTGGGGCCCGGAGGGGGTTCACATAACGTGACTAAGTGTGAACCCTAGGACAACCATGTTTCAAATATATCCAGGGTATGATTTTGCGCCATCTTAAATCTTAATAATTTAATATGGAGAACGTTTTGACACAATGAGCAGTATAAGTTTCCTAAATTGAATCAACCTGACTTACGGAATTTTGAATTTTAAAGTGTTCAAACAACCAACACATCTTATTTGGATTCGACCACAAGTTCAAAATTCCTAGGCATTTTGCACTACGACAATAGCTTCGTTCGCGGTAACAATCCTGAACATATTTTGTTACTACACATCATCTAATTGAACTTTAATGGCAATTTTATTATAAATCCGCACGCGCAGGATATTAGAATGTGTTCAGCGAATGAAGGTGCAGGATAAAAATAAGGAAGGTAAATTTTCATCAAAATAAATGAAAATAAGAAGAAAGTGGGGCAAAAAGCTGAAAAATAAAGAGTTAAAGTAAAACATGTTGTCAATGGATTTGCCAGAATGTGTAAATGTATCATGACGGAAATGGAAAGCTGCCAAAATTTGACAAAATAGAGAAACACGTCGAATAACTTAGCGTGAACATCTTCATAAACAGAAATTATGTTATGTGCAACAGGCGTGCATAATATAGCGGACATGACACGTTGTTACTTCACCAACCTCTGTAAAAGGTACACACACCCAAACAATGATACTTCTCAAACAAATTGTGACAGGTTATTCAATTTTGAGAAGCACTGTTATAATATTATGTTATTAATACACTCAGAGAAAAACACTTTAAAGATAAATGAAAACGTACTTGAATCAAACATTTTTAAACATGAAAGGGAGCTTAGGTTGGAAATCTTTAAATTGAATATTTAACTTTTAATATTAATATGAAAACTGAACATAATGCATTGTAGATTTAAAGACGCACCATATTGAATTAAGAGTGAACAACTTTTAATTTAAATAGTAACACATTGACTCAAAATTGAATAATTTTCATATTAAGAGTTAACATGTTAACTCAAAAGTGTAGAATATATAATTTTAAAAGTGTAAAATGTTGACTCAAAAATGAAAAACTTTCTATTCAAAAGTGAATAATTTTTGATTGTAGTACGATGACTTTTATATTAAAAATGCAGTTTTTAAATTTAAATTTGGTTTATTTGAATACAAATAAAATCGTATAAATTAAAAAATTTATTTTACAGATAATTACAAAAATTATAAATTATTACATAAAACACACATTATAAAATTACAAAACAATCATGTTAAAGAGAAAAAATATACTTAAACATACATAATAATCATTTCACTTTTGTCCTTTGGATGTTTGACTTAATACATTTTTCACAGTTCTTTTTTAAATTATTTTCACGTTGATACCTTTCGCAGATGAATATTTTGTGCCGAAGAAGTTGACGAGGATGAAAAATTGGTTACAGCACCTCCTTCCTCATAGTTAAACCATTCTTTAATCTTAGAACGAATCGAAATGGTCTCTTCGTCAGTTCCAAACTATGTTTAAAAAGAAAAAGTTATTATAACACAATAAAATTAAAATGAAATTATTTCAAAGTTAAAAAACTAAAAATCACCAGAATATAAACAGTCACAACTATACAGTCGACTCCCTTAAGTCAGCAGAACTCAAATTGTCAGTTTAACAGATGACAGTGATAATTTGACTTAAAGGAAGTCCACTGTATTGCACTAATTCCTTTAAGTACTACAGCAGAAATCAATTTTTTTAAATTTTAAAATAGGTGTTTACCTTTTGATTTTATTTCCTCTTTCCTTTTCCAGGTAAGGAGTTTCTCTCGGAACTCCATTCCCAAACCAAACGGTTTTATTATTTCGGCAATATCATCTCTTTTTCATATATTATCTCAATGAACGATATGTAACACCAAATGCTGAAAATAAAAATGAATTAGTTTAAAAAATAATTAATACATCATCGCACTTTATCGTGTGATTTCACGTGGTTTTCTTACGTTTTAAATCCGAATACAAATTCTCCAAGTCAAATTCTTGTAAAAGTTGAAATTATTTTTCATTATTTTCGTCACAAACAAGGGTATAAATAATATCACATTGGTACTCCTTCCCTCCAGATTTGCCTGCAGTTGTATTTTGTTCTCAGTATCATTCTCATCCACATTTTCTACCATTAACATTTTATGGATTTTAAATCACAATAATTAACAAAATTCTCTACACCTTGCACTCGAAACTAACTAAAAGAAACACTTCCGTCACTGTTACACGTTCTACACTGCACGATTATGAACAATTCTGCAGATAAAATAATTTTCTTCCCGGGTTTTATTATCAACGAGTCTAGTCTCAAGTCAATCCACGCATGAATTGTATAATTTCATGTGTCAGCAGCTATATCACCGTTAGAATGTATCACATACACCTTCAATTTTACACTTTACATTTTTGAATTAACATTGAAACTTTTGATATAAAAAAGTTATTTTTGAATTAACATTGAAACTTTTGATATTAAAAAGTTATTCTTAATTTTATAATGTACACTATAAAATTGAAAATGTTGCTTTTAAAAACGCGACAAATTATAATAAAAATGAAAACTTTTGAATTTAAAGTGTTAACTTTTATTTTCAAAGTCCGAAATTTCTCTCAGTGTAGAAACCAAACATGTGATATTTAATTTTATTGTTTGCAAGTCACGATATTGTAAAAATTGGGATACGTAAATCTTTGTAATTAAAAATTCGTAATAATAATGCGGTTAACTGCATTACATTACTCATCAAGAAATACAAAAAGTGTCAACTAAAAATCGAATGGGTGGTTGTTAATATAGATTTATTTGAGGGGTGCTACAATTCACTGTTAATGAATATGGGGAGAGAAATTATGTAAATCCACCCCTGCTGCTTGAATGTGCATAATTATAGAATGGGTGAAACTAATAACTAAAATCGGTTATATCGTACGTAGGAATATAACGTAAGTCGTTTGAAAAATAATTAGTATTTACACTTGATTACATTTTAATTGCAATTAAGTAAATAATATTCTTTTGAAAACATTTTAGAATAATTAAATTTGCTATTAATCAATAAAGCGGATTGAGAACAAGTTTCATGAAAATGTAAAATGTAGCTCTTTCAATATTATTTAGATGGCATAATACTTTTAGAGAATTTTATATTATATTCCGTCAAAAGAGAAAAATAGTATGTTGAAGTAAAATTTTGTATATTATAACAAGCGTATACATTAAAATTTGAATAAAAGCTCGACACATAAAAAGAAGGCAAATAGAAGTTGTAACTCGATGTAATATTTCTTACAAGTTGCAAGAAAAGCTAAAACTATTTTATCAAGTCCAATATAATTATTATTGCACCATCAATCAAATTTTCATCATTTCTTTTTTGGTGTTAGTACAATATATTATAATGTAATATAATCTCAAAGTTAAATATTATATTGTGGTTTAGTTGAAGAAGGTGGATGAGGTAGGAAGGAAGGTATTTATCGATCGCTTTTATAATTAATGAATTTAATTAACTCATTTTAGTTTAAATAAACGATTATAACTTTGATGTGAATGAACAATTACATAATTATCGTTCGTCATTTAACTAGAAACTAACAAGAATATTTCAAACATCAGAGACTTGTGATTTAATTATAATTCCGTTTTAAGAAAATCATATTTTAATGAATAGTTTATATATTATATGAATTTTATGTGACATTCTAATCATACAGCAACAAAAAGTAATTTTGGAACAGAACGGGGATATCTGAAAACCGGCAAATAGGGGTAGTTCAATTAGTATTCTCAACAATTCCGATAAAGCGGCACTCACAAACTACAAACTTTCAATAAAGAAAAGCGACTTGCTCGATTGTAATTGGAAACTGTACAATACAAACCCGTCCCTGGCTTTAAATGAAATATACACGACACATTTTATATCCTTCTTTTTACCATTATTATCCAATTTCGAATGTTTAATAAATAAAATATAAAGGATAATGTTGCTTAATTATTTATAATTTATTGTATGCCCGTAAAGGGTGTTGTATTTATGACAGTAAATACCAAGCTTTCTGAAAAATTACTTTTCTACTCTTCTTTCTAAATATTACTCTTTAGGTAAGTAAATAAAATCCATGATTTAGATTTAACAAAAAAACTTCACCAAGCATTATACGGGACATGCTTTTAACGTTACACGAATAATCTTAAACTTAGTTTATGGTTGGATGAAGAAACTTACTAAATTTCTTACAACAAATAGTTTATGTTAAACATAATCACTGTACGAGTACACGTTATTATAATATAAACTTCGGTTATATTGATTAACTCCATTTTAATATTATACCTGTACAAAAGGGAGATAGATAAAATAAAGCAGTACTGCGCAAAATTTTCAAGTGAAAAAATTTCTAACATGATCATCTATCGACTTCAAAAATCCTTTACACTCGGGGGGGGGGATACCAGGAGTTAGAGTGACTGCTTTCCTTAGTGGTTGGGAGTGGTTAATGTGCAGAAACGAATATTCCTCATTATGGCACGCACCCAGCGAATATCTGTGTCAATTGGTGGAATTGGGTATCACGGGTTCTCCCTCCACATTTGTCATGTGCCAACCATTAAGGAAAAAATTCACTCTATACGATAAACATGAATTTGGAATAGTGTAATAGAACCGCAACTTCCATCCATCAGATTACTTTATTATGAGAAAGTGTCTTTTTTAAATCGAGACTTAACAAGAATAGTCAAGCTTGTAAGTCGTAACACATTAACTCAATGCAATGCTCTTAACATCATTGGCGGCGTTCGATTCTAACACAATAAAAATGGATATTCGCAAAGTATGCATATGCTTATCACAGTTTAAGTACCTATTTGTTGGACGATTGTTATCCGAATCTGAGAAAGGGCTAAAATACTACAAGTCACTGCAGGCAGTGGACAATGACCACATGGTCACCCATCCAAATGAGCAACTAAATTAAACAGCATTACTGTGTATGGATGATAACTCTTTGGTTTGGTAGAATTTGATACTACGCCAATGGAGAGATACAAACTTGTAGGAAATTAATTATTAATTTTTGACAAGAAGGTCATGTTAAATTGATTTGTAATGGAAACGAAATAAAATTTGGTTATAAATGAAGATTTTTTTAAATTTATTCACGAATAAATAATAATAGGAAGAAAGTTATAATTGGATTTATGAATACAACAAAAGTTAATAGACGATAAATCATTAAAATTGAAATATATTATACCGCAAACTAAATGCTGTTTTGTAATTTTTCTGACAAGGCATTATTATTATAAAATAAAATATTAGTAGCTGGCATAGGCCGTCTAGGTCGTAATTGCTATGATTATTAGGCATTCGGCCTCATTCCGAGGGAATGCGGCCTCACTTGCAGAGGATCGTGACAGATCAGATGCATGCGGAAGTTCCGTAGGTTGTAAAACGTTTTTGGTTAGCAATAAATTAGATACGTGTTTATAAATGACACGAAGGAGGAGCTTTCTAGCTTCTAAATTTTGCCCGCGTTCTGAAAAGTAGCACTCTTTACTGTCTTGTAAAAAACGAAAATTGTATTATACCTAAAATTATGAAACTATTTAAGAACTTGAAAAAGATGAAAATTTTCAATTATTTATTATTTTGTACACAGGGTTCAAATTTCAATTTAATGTCGTAATGTCACGTGGTAGGTGGTACTTCGTCGTCGACAAAGAAAAACTCAATTACTTTTTTCACGTAAATTAAGAAAGAAAGTATTTTTTTGATGTTTTAACTAATTTTAATTAATTTTCGAGTAAAAAATATTAATATTTTCGACTTTTTATAATAACAACTAATCAATTTTAGGACAACTTTAGGACATTTCCATTACTTGTTGAATTTCTAGGACGTTTGGGAGGTCTAAATATACCAAACGAAAGTTTTAGATAAAATATTTGAAATCTGCCGATTCGTTCTCAAGTATTTATTATAAACAGTATTTATATTTTTAAAATAAGAATTTTTTTATTCTAAATATTTTCAAATAAAAGCTTTGAAAAAATGCGATCGCCTAATGCAAACGAAAATACATGAAAATTGGTGGATTTGTTTTTAAATTATTACAAAAATATTTGATTTTATTCATATTATAAATACTACCTATTTGTAAAGAACAAATTGATCGGTTTTAATTTTTTTGCACTAAACGATAGCGTAATTATATAGCTTTCGTTTGATAAAAAATATTTGAATAAAAAACTTTATTTACAAAAAAAACCTTTTTGTAAAAAATGCCATTTAACCTTTAATTAGTGACGTGGGCGCCTCCGAGGCAAAGTTCCCATTTGAAATGCATGTAGGAAAGATTCACGTCACTAAATAAAGGTTAAGAATGGGCGAATTAAAAAAAAAGACAAAAGTTTAAATAAAACGTCCCCCCCCTCCTGACTAACTATTGAACCGGGTGTATATAATATGACAATCTGTTTGCAAGTTAAGTTACTTATGGACGAATCGTTTGAAATGCGCCACCCTGTATACTAGGGGTGACCAAGATGTCGACTGCGTAGCCGTTTATGGTAGCCAGTACCCCTTAATGCTATTTAAACAAATATTTAGTTTAAATTGTAGCTTTTTTGAGTAAGTGGTAAAGTTTGATAGTTATTGTTAAAAACTTCACCGACACGGTCGCCAGTGGAGCCTAAAAGTTTGGCCTCCCCTGTTGTATAGATTGCTCCTAGACTAGAGTTTCTGTCAGCTTAGTTATACATATGATGCAGGGGGTGATTTAAGGCCCCAAATTTAAAATTTGCAAGGGGGCTTAAGAGTAGGTGGCATTCAGATGATATAATGGTTTTATTTTTGATCTTGCTTGTAATTACGCAATTTTTAATCATTTTTTACCTCATAATTTGAAGATGTTAAGCAAGCGGTTCTTAACCCTCTAGTGGTCGCGTGGTCTACCACCGTAGACCATGCTTTTTTAAGCCTTCTTTAAACCGCCATAGCTCGTAACAGTTCAAATTATATAGGTTGCATTTTTGAGTAGCTAACAAAAATTAATCAATCTTTCGGATCCAGTAGTAAGTAGTTTTTGAACTTTTAAAGTGGTAAATTATTGGTTTTATTAGTTCTGAAACAGGGCTTGTCTACAAGCGTAAATCACGCGCCTACTGGAGGGTTAACTGTTAGTTAACTGACCTATGTTCGTGTGTAGTCAATTTTATTTGTAGCTATGCTGTATACCGCAACCGTTCGAGGAAACAAAAAACAAAGATCTTTGTTAATTTCACAATTTTGACCGTTTATTAATTTATTGTCCATCAAATCTACGTTTCGTTCAGAATTTTAGAAGATGCCTAGATGCAGAACGGAGAAAGTATGCGGAAGAAAAATGATCAGATGGATTGGACGTGTTATTATTTTATTTACATAGAAATATAGACTGCGTTAAAAGCAATAAATTTAATTTTAATTAAAATTAATATTTAAACTGTTAAATTCATGATAAAACGTTTGACAAGAATTTACAAATGAATTAATTTGTTAATTAACACCGAAATTAACAAGGAGTGTTAACTTCATTTAAATACAATTTTTTCATTCCTTTTTTATTAGAGTGAACATAAAAAATTACATGAAATAAGCATGTAAATGATAAGAAAAGAAAGGTATGTATGTCAATGTACTGGCTATTATTGACCTTAACATTTGAAATTCCTCTAAATTTGTTGCACCAAGCGGAAGAGCTTTAAGCTGTGATGGGAAAAACAATCCCTAGTGTCGCTACTAGAATCTTTGAGCTGCACCTTCAGGTCTACGATGAACAACATAAAGTTGTTGATAGATTTAAAGTTGTCGCTACCGATTAAATAAGTTGTGCATGCAGCGTTAAGCAAACTATCGAAACCAATGAGAAGTCACCCATTAAACAACGTCAATATCCTTTGAGCTCTAACATGCAATCAAAAATGCATGAAGAAATTGACCAAAACAAACGAAATCCCCGTGGCGATCGTCCAAATTAAGGTACAAATTGTTAATTAACCCTTTATGAGTACTGGTACAAATATGTACCACCCCGTGTAAGGCTAAATGTGCTATTTAAGTATTTATATCATCATTGATTTATGATTGATTATGTAAATTTAATTGGTTCTTATAATGTAATAGAACTAATGTTTATGTGAACAACCCTTTAGAATTTTACATTACTCAACGAGTAATCCGCTCAGGTCACCGCCGACGCAGTAGATTGTAACAACCTTTATTACCCAATTAAATTGATTTTATTTTAAAACATTTCATATATTATGCAGTTACTAAACGATTATTGTGAATTGAAACGAGTTGCTATGGGTGAAATAATAATTTTGTTCGAAAATTGAAACCTTCCAACTTCATTTATTACAACTAAACGTGACAAAGACACCTAATATTTTATAAAATAACTACGTGCATGTCTGGTTCAAATAGCAAGTTGCAAAAATTGAGTCAGATAAAAAATTGCAAGCTTTGATTTCACATTCCATATCGTAATGTTTTAAAACACCTGCAAATTTTTTTAAATAATTGATATTTTCAATTTTCATACATAAATTACAAAAAATGTGACTTGTGTATATATTGTTCGAGTAGAAAGACGAGAAAAATAAAATTTGAGAAGTTATTTTATAAAAAGAAATATCCGAACACGTCAATTCGATGTTATTTACGTTAAAGAGTTTTCCAATAAAACCCAAAAAATTTCTTTTAGGATGTAAATGTGGAAAAAGGAAAAAAGTTAATTAATGCATTGTGATGTAGGATATCTCCATAATAGACAATATAAAACGAATATTTCCATTATAATGCAAAGATTAAATATTTAATTACATTAATTTGATTAATTACGAGTTATTATATAAAACGTTGGTTCAGTTAATCTCTAAGAAAAAAAGTGGTGTGTACAAAAAATTGTTTATCTTCGTAAAAAGGAAAGTTTCCCGTTTTATAATTCTCTGTTCTACACATTTCGTTAAAATTGGAATTATTACAACTTCGCGAATGGCAATTAGAATTAGTTACTGCTTATTGTTTTCATGTTCATTTTCATTATTCAAGGACTAACAAATTGCCTTACAAATGTTTCACAAACTGCTGTACACCCGTTTTACCTACAAAAACATGTATTTAAAATGGGTCAAAACCCAAGAGGAAAGACTAAAAGAGAAAATTTAAATCGAATTATAAATAACTAAACTGAATCCTGCATTCAAATTATTATTTAATATTATGAACATTAATTAAACTTTTAAAATAATTGAATTTAATATAAACGGAACGGTATAATTATTATGTAAAGGAGAATGTCGTGTTTTAGAAGCAAGATAAAATGATAAAAATCAATAAGCTTACAGCACTAGTAGGTAGTATAGCAACTTGAATAAACTCGGAATAGAAAAGAAAGTATTTTATAAAATATGATTATTAAAATATTTTATTATTTGTTCGAGTATGCAATTTTAAATAAAACTTTCAAGATCCATAAAATATGTTCATCCACCAGCCAATAAACTTCCTTTCAGGTGTAAAGAAAAGAAGCTTTTAATCTCCTGTCGGTGATTGATATATGGCATGCATGAGCTAGTAGTACAATCAAATTATCACTAAATATGAAAATGTTAAAGTTGGTACAATAAATAGGGGCAACTTTATATCCCCAGGGGGGTCAACCATAAAAGCACGAAATTACATCGATTTTTTTGCTAAGTGGGCTGTACGCCTTCAAGATAGGTTAGCTGCTTTACTTAGCCCCCTGACCGATCTAGGAAGCACACAATGAAAGTTACGCCGCCACTGGCAGACAATATAAAAAAAATTCGATTATATCGGATCGAAGTTAAAATTTCAGAGTGAGTCGATTCTCTAAATATTCATTCGCATGTATGGTATTTATTTTTATTATGTAAATAATACAAAATTAATTTTATTTTATTGTCGATTGTATTATAAAGGTACTTGTTATTATTTATTTCCCATACATTTGTTTCACAGAATTATTATTAGAGCCAACTATATTACCATTACCATTCTAGTTAAATTTCCTGTGACAGTCCATTTAAACCAATTTAAATCAAATTAACGACGTAAAAACATATTACTCGTGTACAATAGAATTTTAAATTTAATATTTTAGCGCAGTAAAAACTTTGCTCGAATTATAAAAAAATCGCAATAAATGCGGTACGTGAAAGTTGCGTTATTCTAATTATTTATTTAAAAAATTAAGTAACGCCAATGGTTGTTGTTGATTCATTGCGAAATAAAAAATTATCGGTTACTCATCCTAATTTATATTTTAATATACCTGACGCCGCCCATTTTATAATATTGAATTGAAAACACAACTTATTTTGAGTAAATTAAAAATTTTATGAAATAATTTCGTGTGAAACAAATAATACTTTGCATTCCAGTTCTACATTCTAGAAGGTTATACGTGGGAATTCATAAAAAAAACCTGTTCTTAAAAAAACAATATGTTGGAACTACCATAAAAATTTAAATAATTTGGTAAAAATTAGACCTAAAATGGAACGCTATTTTCGTTTCCTTTTATGCAACTTGAGCGAGCGTTGACAGTGGCGGGTACCAGGTGATGATTTAATAATTCAAAGGATAAACACAAATAAATTGCTGTAATAATTATCAAGATTCGTCAGTACGAGTTTCTCTAATTTGTGCCACACTTTGTATTAAGACATTTATATAGTAAGTGCTCTACTAAAATTAATGAGATAAAAACGGTTCAAGTAATTAAGTGCATAATGTTAAAATTATATGTCGTTCGTAATAGTAATTCCCAACAGTTTTTAAAAACAAGATAAATTTATTTTAATTAAAAACTTGGAAGGAAAAAGTAAACCTTAATCACATGTGGTTATCAAATAATATCAAAATTAAACTAATTAACAGCATTAAGGTCATATTAATTTTTATAATTATAAAAATAAATAAATATTACAATAAAATTATGGTAAGGGCCAATTTGAAACGTATATCCGCACTATTTTTAAAATTAAATTACACTTTTAGATATTTTAATTTACTTGGGAACGATGATAGTTAAAAATAACGTCGAAGTAATGAAATTATATTGCTCCAAGTACAAAGTTCCTAAAAATAAACAATACGTTTCGAGCTAGAATTTTAAAATGAAATTTTGCATCTATGCATGAAAACGCATCTATCTTGGTTATTTTTGAAAAAACCTTCCATCCTTTTCTCTTACGATTTGGTCCAACATAATCCGGAAATTACAGGATTAAATATTTTAATTTCATACAGTTTAAAAAGTGAACGATTAATCAGAAATAATCACATACATACCAAAGGCTGAATAATTCATAAAGCACATTAACAATTCATTACTTCTATATTGGCTATGTATCTCGCAATTTACATTATTCTTGTGTACCTACATTATTATTTATTAATGTATGTTGAAACTAATTTAGATATAGAAACGTGGTACATTATATTTACAAAATACATTAAATTTTGAGTAAAATTGTGTAAGGCTTCAAATAATAAACACAATTTTATTTTTGATTAACTCAACAATATGGGCTATAAATAAAATTTCTAATTATAAATTCTCGAGTTTGAATAGAAAGCTTTCGCTGAATTATGTATTAGGATGATTTTTTATTTGTTCTAACAACGGTAATAATTAAGACGAAGCTATAGGAATCTCTCAGCTTCTATTACATCACATACACAAGTTTTTAAATATATCATTTTATTAAACTTTGTATTAAAGTATCAGGACTCCTGAGTGCAGAAGTGTCTAAAATTTTAAGGGGGGGAGGGCAAATAAGGAAAGGATATTTCGTTGATGAGTTCAAAGAAAGAGGGTGGCAATAGTCTGTCGGTGGAAGGCTACATTTTCTTGCATCAAAAATGATACTGACATTTAAATTACTGACGCGCAGGATTAACGAGATTCCTGTTGTCCATTCAAAATAAATTTGGCTTTTTTAAACAAATGTAAATATGACAGGATGTCGAATCTATCAAACGGAAAAATTATATGTTATGAGTTCATCCCTAAGGGGAGGGGGGAGTGACTACGTGTGACCAGGGGAGTCTGACGTTCGCATTAAATTGCATTTTTGAGATTTGTAAAAAGAAATTGTGGTCGAATATTTTTTTTATACGGTCAAGTTGTAAAATAGTGAATTAAAGATGGCAAAGAGCAAAGATCTTACATTTTTTCGGGATTGTTTACTATTTTGATATTCGCAAAATTTGCAATAACATAACATATTTTGAAAACCAAAAGCTTTATTTAAAAAAAAATTAATATAGGTGTTAAATAGTAGCATAAAATAGAGAAAACAAAGATATAAATGCAGAAATGTTTAAAAAAATAAACATGATTACGACATGAGTACGAAAAACGATATTATTTTTGATTGTACTTTGCTTATTATTATTTAATTTTATGCTTAATATTTTTTGTCCTAAGTTATGTAAACTGAGCAAGGTTGATTTTTCAATTACCTACAATTTAATTTTCTTCACTCCACTGCATCTTGATTTAAAGATGTTATTGCTTGAGTACAACGCGGTGTAAATATGATATCTAATGTAAATTCTGAACCTTGGGGGAAGTCCCTATAAATTACATTATTCCCTGAGCCGTAACGATAGTGGTGGTTTTAGCACTTATGAGGCCCCAGGCGCAATTCAATTTTGAAGGCCCCCTAAATATTTTTACTACCCCTACAACCTATAGAAATGGTTTTCAACTTTCGACACACGGGGGGGGGGGGAGACCCCGTTTTTTCTTTTTGAAAATGTTACCTATTTTATATAGGAATATTGAACCTGAGACCTTACTTTAATACCTAATCTAACTTTTCATAAAATTAGGTCTATCAAATTTTCACACAATGTTGTTGATTCCTCATGGACTTTTGAAGGTCAGCTAGTTTAATTTTTTTGTACTCTTTTACCTAATGAATCTTGATAATACTTGTACGATTAATTTTCAATTTTCATGATTAACACAACCTGAACATCAGCATACAAGCAGTTGTCATTTTATGTTGGTTAATTTTCAATGTTATTTTATTTTGAGAACTGAATTTAGGGGCCTCCTTGCCATCCGAAATATCCTTGAAATCCGCCACTATGTAACGAAGATATAAAGTCACGAGACAAGCAGTTTAATATGCACTAACCCCCCCCCTCCCATCCAATTTTTAAATGTTTTTTCTATTTTCTAGGGTGACTAAGCTCGCTAAACCTTTTCAAATGTGAAAAAACGGGGGATAAACCGGGGGGTCTGGAATACCCTCCAGTGCAATGAAGTAACGAGATGACTTTTCAAGTTTGATAAAGTTAATTCTTGAGAAAACATCATTTTGCCAACTTACGGATGGAGAGCATTCCATCCCCCCGACCCGGTTTTCCGATTGTTTACTTTCAAAAGACCCTCCATGTTAGGGTACCTAGCATTATTTCAGGAATAAAACTACAAAGTATTTAATTTTATCTCATATTTTAAGTAGTTTTTTAATTTCCTAAATTTTATTTTCTTTTAAATAAATTCTATTTTGCGGCTCCAATCTGTGCGCCCGTAGCCTGCGTCACGTTCGCTAGTTTATAATTATAATTAAACTTAAAAATTAAATTAATGAATAGTTTTCATAAAGTTCAATTTCAGGGAAATAAAAGGGATGTCTCACCCTCCATCTCGTCACAAAATATAGTTTGGCCTCGCTGCGGCCTTCACACTTTCTATATCGCGTAACATAGCTCGGTCTTCAGCCTCGCACTTCACAAGATATTATATAACAAACATGAAGATGTTTTAATAAATTTTTTGTAGTTATAAAATAAAAAATCATTTGGTAGTATAATTATAAGCAGTATAATATTTTGTGCCCCAGCTCCAGCTACGAGCAAAATTCATTAGTCAGCGGGAGATTGATACATTACTAAGAAATCGGGATTACAAGAGAATTGATGATTAAAATTACAAAATATCAGGGTAGAGAAGTACGAAGGCCGCAGCCCGAGCTATTTCACTCGAGAAAGAAAAGACCAACTGTGATAAAGGAGGAGGGGGTAAAAAAATTCGGAAAATATTGCGTTGCAGACGACGACATTTTAAATTTCAGTCATTCTGACCCTCCCCCCGCTCCTGCGCGGCTGTAAGTATTGCTACACAAAGATTGCTAGTTTACTTTGCACCACCCGAAATAACCTAGTTTAAGAAACAAAGGCCAATGGTATTGCAGTATTGGTGAAATCATTATGTGTCTGACAGCGACTTCTTGTTCGAAACGTTGTAGATGATGGATATGTTGTGTGTAACAAACCGTTTCGTCATTTTCCTATCATCGACCCAAAGCGTTTTTCGTCATCAAGTGCCAGCAGTAAGACTTCTTTGGACATTTGCTCCATGGTTGGATCTGGATCCACTTAGTTGCCCACTATTTGTTCCAAATTAACACTCCACATTTTGCTCGAGGTCTTGCATGGCGATTTTTTCCCATTTTCGGGAAAGAAATAACTGAGAACCTGATCTAGACGATATTTATTATGACTAGATTGCCCTAAAATCCATGTTTGGATTGACCCACCATGGGTTTTTACTATCAGGATCATAATTAATGGTTAATTACAAATTGTTATTCTGTTGTCTGTTCAAGTCAAGCAAGCGGACTAATATTCAATTGAACCGATCGACGCCTGTATAACACCCAACGCCAGGCAAAAAATAAATTACCACCATAAAATTATTTTATCTGAACCGGAAATGTCTTGCTTGATTGAAATTCATGATAATTGCATATGATTTCTTGATGACTTGTTCATTTGATAAATAAACAAGAAGTAGGTTCTAGTCGATTAATTATTGCATTAAACAATAAAACAGTCATGATGTTGATAATGTAACAATTAAAATGCGTGCTTAAAAATCATAAAATGTTAATGGGAAAAGTTGATATTCACACTTTTGTTTCAGTACCATGGAAGTTATCCAGGAAGTAAACAGCTTCTCCATCATCACTGCATATACTAGCAAAATGGACATTACAATAAAATGGTTTTTATAAAAGTCATAAAAATTAAATTTATCATCAAAAATTTATATGTTACTTCGGATAAATAAAAATGTCATTTACACAGAATATATTTTATACTTATTTGATATAAATTATTACTTTCACCATAAAGAGGTCAGGCACCGTTAAAAAGTAACGAAACCATTGGAATAATAAAAGAAGATATTTGTGTCTTTTTTCAAATTAGAAAACTTTGAGAATAAAGAAAATATGTGTAAACAAAATCCCGAAGAAAATATTTTATACGCATGTAAGTGCATTATTAAATTCTTTTTAACCTTCAAGAGGAAAACAAGAAACGCCTACGCCGAAGACCGTAATAACTTCAACTAATATCTTATCAAAACAACTAAATAAACAAAATTGGGAGTGAAATGTTTAAAAATCAAAGCAATTTCCATTGTGGTGAAAAAAGATTATCATGAACAAAAAGCTAAAAGCGTTATTAAGTTTATGATGATTTTTTGTGTGAATTTTTAAAGAAAATATACAAAATGGTGGAAATATCAAACAAAAATAAATTCTAGACCAACGCCAAGATATAAAATGTTCAGATGAATGAATATCAGCTTTATGAGACTTACTTTAACTTTTTGTTCGGATACTTGTCAGAAGATCTTTATATTTCTGTATGTTCACTGTTAACTCAAAAAAAGATGTTATTTTTATTATTAAGTGGAGAAAGGTTAATAACTCGACAAGAAATAAGCCGTTGTAACATTTTTAAATAAACTGTGATAATATAGGAAGAAGACTTATTTAATTAATTGCTAAAGCAGTTCACTTCCTACCTGAAGGTTACTTTATTACGTAATAAAAAGTTAACAGTGCCAAATGCCGCATTTATTAATAATTATTGTTAACAAACAAAACAAAAATTTAGTGTGATAATCTCGTACGCAGGCATATCCAACTATGGAGAAAATCTCAGATTTTGGGTCGATGTTTGAGGATTAATTTAAAATTCCAATCACAATCTCTTAGAATTTGGTATAGCAGAACTGTAAATAAGAAGATAAGAGAAATACAGAACTTTAAAAGAAAATTCCAACTTTTCTTTTGATAACAGGTCAAACAACCACGAGATATGGCACCCATTGACGATTCTTCTACCTGTTTGAAAAACTCGTAACAGAATCATGAGATTCGTTACCGCAAACTCGAATTTTGTAATTTTGAAAAACGTGGGATAATGATGAATGGGCTGAATAAACTAATCTAAACAATCATAGAAATATCATTAAGTTGTCTAAAAAAAGTGGTTACTAAAATGACGGTCCTTACAACACTAAAATCCTCGAGGCACATCACTTCCCTTCTCTTTATATTGCTGCCACCCACGCAGCTGTTACCGTTGGAAGAGAATAAAAGAATGAAAGTCATAAATAGAATATTACGCTTTTAATTATTGTAATAATTCTATTTTCACATATTACGAATCTAACATAAGGAGTTTGAGCTTACTTTTCAGGTCGTAGCTCTTCAACCCTTTCGAGACACAAGAAACCAATTTTAACTATATTGCTAGTAAATCTATCATTCGAACAGCGTTGTCAATGACGATCTAGTACACTTTTAATGGATTTTAGTGTCGTCCATTTTAGTAAAAATAAAAGCACATTTTTGAATTAATAAATTTCTTAGCGTTGCGTCGCGTCGTGTAAAATCGAGATTAAAAATATGCGTAGTATAAGGAAAAAGCGGATAATTTTTTCATAAATATGTAATTTAAATTAACGGCTTTGTAAATACTACTCAAAAATTTTAATTATAGCGTAATAACTATTAATGTTCGTTCGATGAATAATTTAAACAAATACCAATTACAGATTGTTCGCTCGATATTATAAGGTTTAAAAAACCGGGGAGCGACTTCGTTTCGATAAGCTCCGCAATTAAATTTATTTGTATTGTATTATTTTAATTTCATTTGAAATAAAAAAGAAATAAAATAAAAAAAACAACGATTATGTTGGCGTGACACATAGTAAAAGCAGCAATTAGCTTTACAGGCTATTAACAATTTTAACGTCGATTACTGTATTTTATAAATTAAAAAACATTCAAATACAACTTGACCAAGCTTACAAAATATAGTGGGCGTTGTTAGTTATTTTAGATCGCGTTTTTGTTATTTAAGAGTCAGTTTCATCTATTGGGACATTTTCCACTTTGATTTAAACGAATTCATAAAATTTATTAATTGAATTTATAAAATATTAAAAGAATTAAAAATTAATAAGGATTGTAAATACCTTGATCTTAAATTATTATTATCAACTAGATTGCAAAGGTTGTAGGCCGCACTTAAAAACTATTTTAAAGTTATTAATAAACGAGTTAATTAATCCTGATTTCGTCACGGATTAGTGGCTATAAAAATGACAAAATTACTTTTACGTCTATAGGTATCATAAAGTACAGTAACTTCCATGCATAGATTTAGAATGGGATAAAGACCTAGAATGTTGTAAATTCATGGCTTGTAGTTTACTTTGATGAATTTTTCTCAAATCAGTAGAAGGCCAGAATCAACTGCAAAGCAGGGGTGCTATTGCACCCCCGGATACTTCTGTCTATGAAATATTTAATTAAAAAGAGAACTAAGAATTAAGATCGAAAAATTTCATCCTCTACATTTGGACGAAAAAGTGTAAGTTGACTTATTCTCTTACTCAACAAAGCTCAACTGTCAGAAAAAGTTTATTCTTGATGAGAAGCGGAAATTTATATTGTTAATTTTGAAATAAAAAGCATAATTTATAATTTTCATTTATTTCTTTACTTTGTTTTCGCTCCTAGACGCCCCCTACTGGCTACAGTGTTGCTTGGAGTACCAGCTGTACCGAAAAGTAGCACTTTTGTTCACTAAAAATTGAAATCAGTGATCTATGATTATATCTAGAAATAACGAAAGAGTTCATTACCGAGGCGAAGCCGAAAGAACTTCCGAGCGACAGAAAGTTAAATTTCCTTTCCATTATTCCAATTTTTAGGAAATCTTATCAAAAGTAGCTCCAAGCAAAATCGGAATGCTTAGTGCCATTTGTTGCTTATTAACAGTGAATTATATTTCATATTTTCTGCAAATTGCAAATGATTAATTTTGATTTACAACCGACTAATCTGAATAATAACTGACCGCCTCCTGATTTGCTATTCAACAATAGCTGCCTTTACACACACGGGATTCCTGACGCGATTCATGACGTTCCAAGAACGACGCGAAAACCGACGTGCCGGGAACGCCCCGTTCCAAGAACGTCGTCCTATTTAAACACACACACCAGGCGTGTCGGCAGCCCTTTGTGAATTGGAGCGTTTCAAAACTTTGCCTTTAGACACACGCTCCAAACCCGCACGACTAGTCGCGTCCGCTCCAATCGCGTCAGGAATCGCGTGTGTCTAAAGGCAGCTAATGTCAAATTGAGACATTACTTTTCTACCGATTTAAAACTTTTTAAATTGAAAAGGGCGTATTAGTACTATCACCTTCAGGAGGGGAGGAAGTAATTCAAAGATTGAATACAACTACGACCGTAATCATATACAATTTCAAACTATTAGTTGAATAATCACTAAGGTAAAGCCATTAAATGAGGCAATTTTTTCCAGTACACTTTCTGCCACTCCCGCCATTTAATTTGAATAAAAAATTGAGAAAGCTGAGATTTTGCACAGGGGGAGGTTCGGTATTACTATACATTATATATACGCAAAAATTAGCAAACTTTTAAGTTTTATTCCACGAAACAAGTTATCAGCAGTTTTCAAATATTTTTATTGGCAAACATCGTTTGCAACAGTGGTTCTCATCTGAGGGTACGCCTGGCTTTCGATACAAAATGGCGAATGGATGATCAGAATGAAGATTATCAGTATTTCAAGTCATATGGCCAGTATGACCTAGAGTTATGGCCAAATCCTCCATGATATGGAGAGGCTTATGTCCAGCAGTGGGCGGAAAAAAGGCTAATGAAGAACGAAGGCCAGTATAAATATTTATTTAGTATTTCTTTTTCTCGTTCAACGATAATCGAATAAACTTCGCCCGTGTATGTCACGGAGCTGTGCATTACCCGGTTAAATCAAAGTATATTAAACTTGAAAATAATGGCTATTGATGCAGTTGCTATTTGCGAATGTAGCAACATTGGAGAGCTCTATAAGAACTTTGAGGGGAACTCAACCTTCCACACTGAGAATCTCATTGAACTTTGCATGAATTCACTTGTTAATAAATAAAGCATCAGACAACCTAAGTATATGAAATTTGTGGCATAGGTGCCACCACGCTGCGCTGGAATTTAATAAAATTTTTGATATCATAAAGATTACGTTCAGTTTCAGATTATATTTATCTAACAAGGGGAGGGCCAGACATTGGAATCACCGATTTCCACCACTAATTCCCACTATACAAAATAGCTATGCAGCCAATTTCCAAAATATTAATTTTAAAATATGAATATATTCCTTCTTTGTTACTTAATAATGCCTTCGCAAAGTTTTGGTATGTTTCTAGAGTTTTCACATCAATTGCCTAGTCAAAATTATCAGAAATTAGTATACCTACTGATTAAATTTTCGTAAAAATTATTGTTATACATTTTATAATTTGACATATAGAATATATTACGCAAATTTAATCGATCTAAAAACAAAGTTTTTCGAAGTACTTGAGAAATAACAAACAAGGAAAATGATTGAGAGCCACGCCACTGCTTATAAGATTAAAATTTTTAAAGATATATATGGCGAAATATTCGAATAAGTTCAATAATAATTGTACCTACTTGTCGAATTTATATTCAAACGGAAATGTCCACTTCTATTTTTTTTTAAATTTTACAAAAATAACTACGTGTACTACGGAAGGGAAATTTTACACGGACATTAAGTTCAACATAGGATAGAAGGAAAAATATCAAAAATTGCAATTTTCATTAGATGATACACAATTGTGTAAGATAAAAAATTTTAAGGATGCGAGGCAGGAAGCCGAGTAAATAACGAGATTAACGAGACGTAAGGACGGAAGTCTATCCAGAAGGCCGTTCTTTTGTAACAGTTATGAAAGTAGATTTTAAGCAACCGAGTTATTTTCAAAATATTCTATCACGATCTTAACTAAATATTATTTTAACAGAAAATAAGAAAGTTACAATTATTGTAATCTGGGAGCGTATAATGACATTATATCATTTTATCTAATTTTAATAAAAATTAACCGACAAAATTAATAAACTGTATTGAAAATCAAGTAACAAGCGATTAACAAGCAAGGTGAGGGGTGGTGATCGTAGGGATGAAGCGGTGAAAGCGATTTATATGACACATACAGGTACATGGTATATTGTCAAAAACTGTTACAATCTCGAGCGAAAAAGGAAATTATTATTCGTCGAATTTAATATTAGGGACTGCGAATGAAAGTAATTTTTGTATTTTACTTATTGTTACTGGTGATGAAATAATCATTTTGTTATTAGTAGTAATAGATTTAAATTTAAATTAATGACAAAATTTAGTTTCTTTTTCATTTCATTGCATTGACATTGCCAGTATAAAATGCATACTTCCGGTGAGCAGCATCTTAACGTCTTCGGCAGGTTTGCGTAGCTCTGAGGAACCGCTAGTTCCCTAGTTATTTCACTCTCGGTAGTTTTACAGATTTTACGCCCGAATAAATTAATATCAAAATTAGAATTCCGACGAGTTGTTTTATAAATAAAATATTCGGAATATTATAATATACTTGTATAGAAAATCAAAACCAACCAAGTCTTTTCATCTTGTCTTTACTCGACTATTAGTTAAACTTTGCTCCTGAATTACGGTTGACAGAACTCAAAGAGCACGAAAATTTGAAACATAAATGCTGCCATGTTAACTGTTCAATTTTAGACTTAAAATTTAATGTTTGTCGTGCAATTTGTATCTACATTTAATAACTTTATAATATATGTATTTATTAATTACCTAAATTTGACTACCTAATTTATATGTAATTGACAGTATTAAATAGAAAGTAATATAATGTTACTATACTTTCTAGCTCGTAATGTTTAATGTTGAACCTTCATAACAATAAATGAATGAACCTCAAAATTAAAAAAAAAGTGTGTTAATTTGTTAATTGATCTCGAAAGGTTACCTCACACCGCGGCGCAGAAGAGGAATGCCGCAGAAAGGTTTTCGTTAAATCCACCCCAGATAATTTAAAGAATATCAAAACTTAAAATAAATAAAGTCGACGTCGTCCATTCAAATTAATATTAATGGAATGAAAAAGAAGCAAGATGAATAAATTACCATACGCATATTCTTCCACGATGTTAAAAGCAATATGTGACACTGAAAAACATCATGGCATTTATTTTACATATATTTATCTATTTACAAGCAATTTTTGTATCGTCCAATTTATATTATTACCTCACTCATTATTAACAACTTCAAAAAAAACTTGTTTTAAAAGGATCAGAATAATTTATTCAATTAAACTGCAATGAACACCGAGATTTGATTTCCATAATTTTAAACACAATGCCTATTCAAGTTGTCCGATACATTTAAATTTTATATTGATAACCCAAATTTAGCAATTTCGAGCTTTCCTCTTGGCTGTTCTCCCTCGCAATCAATATTCAAATTATTAACACTTAATACTAATGAAAAATATCATTAAAAATTTAAAAGGAATAAAGTAATTTACTAATTTAACGACGAGAGTTTTTATTTATTAAAAGAAGATTGAAAATGAATTTCAGTATAATATAAAAATATAAATTAAGTTTCGTTAGTCCTAACCCGACAAACATTTTTATTAAATTTTTTTTTGTTAGAGAAAATTAAATTCCATTCGTGGGGCCGTAACAACCCCACTTTTAAATTAGCACCAGTTTCCCGGAATTTGTGTAAAATGAATAATTTTCAGATACTCCACTGTTAATAATTAATCAACAATAAATAATCGAACTTTTCATTAGGTGCTTAATAAAATTTTTCAATATTTCAGATGTAACTTCTCAACTTTCGTATTGTAGAATCTCTTTGGTGTTCAGCCGGTGGAAAACTGGCTTATCGTTTTATAAATTTTGAAAAATGTTTCAACATTAAATAAACGCATTTTAATGGAAATTGAATTAGTGGGTCTGATCCAATTTGAAAGTAGTAATCGACCTTTAATTGAATCCATTCAAAAGACAACATACGAGTCGCTATTGACATTTTGATTGAATTTAAATAAACTATTAATAATTCGAAGTAATTAATTGCTTGAATGTGTTTATATTTGCATTGGATTCGCGGTTATTTCAAATGGCTACGCTTTATAAATATTTTAATAACAAAATTTTTGTATGTAGGAGTTATAAATAGTCTAAAATTTTACATAATAATTTAATATAGATTCATCATCGGTGTACTTGATACAAAATTATTATGTTGGTGGTCGGACTTATTCGGTCATCGTGTTTAATTGATCTTTGATTTATGAAAAGCTTTACAATTGATAAAGTAACACTTAAAAAAATTTAATCGATAAAAGGCAATGTTATGATTCAATTGTAAACTTCATTCAAGGACAAGATACTACACACCTTCTTTACACCTACAAAAAGTTACATAAACCAATATATTTCTTTACTGCGACAAAATCAAAATATACTTCGAGAGGAAGAGGTTGTTAAATCAATTTAATTTTCGAACCACGTAAACCCTTTATTCTTGTCTCAATACATTTCGCCCTAACAATTTACTGGATGTTATCTTACACGCCCCTATAAAATAACAAGACTTACTTAGTTCATGTTCAATTTATTTAAATAATCATTGCTTTTTCTGGTAGTTTTGGAAAACGTGCACGTAATACGAAACCACTTACAAAGGTCGATCCAGAAATTACAATTAGAAAAAACATAAACAGGGACAAAAGTTGGTATTTTAAGTGACGCGCATGATACGCCTAACGAAATTTCACATAATATTCTTAATATCGTTCCGCTTTTTACTCTTTTTAAATAATAAAATTAGATGCTATCTATAATTTGGAGTCAACAATTTTTCGCTTGCAATTCGTAGTAATATTTAAGAAGTGATAAGGTCTTATCGATACAATTATATTAGTTTATTAGTAAATACAAAAAAATATTTAGTCGATAAAAATTATTGTTATCGTTGTTTAGCCTTCGTTTACGAGCAATTGCAAATTATGAAGCTAAGTTTCCTTATTAATCATAAATATGCACGATTTATTTTCGGCTAACCTACCAGAAGAATGCCATTACCTACTGGGGGTAATTGCGACATTTTTGAAACAATAACATTTTTGTTGAAATCGAAATATTGCATGTCGAAAGAGTTAATAAAAAAATTGTATGAGCAATTAAATAATAATCGTATTATTATAACCAGTAATCGTCCCTTAATTATAATTTTTGTATAAAATAGTAATATAATTCCTAGTAAATAATTTAAACGACCCCGGTAGCTCAAGTCATTTATCAACAAACCTAATAGGTACTTTTATGTGATAAAGTCATAATTACAGAATTTATTATTATTACTTTTAATGTAAACAAAGAAAGTTTCCACTTGGATTGGATATTTTGATGGGTCGTTGGACTAGAGCCTTACATTATCTATTTTTAAAGCAAAAAAATCATAAAAATATCCTGAATATTTGCATAGTAAATGTATGAATAGACACTTGAAATTGAAATTATTTTTACGACGACGACGATAATAATAAATACAATGAAAATGACCTATTTTCTTGAGAAATGAGAAGTAACTACTCTATTTGGTATTGATTTAATGCAAGATAATTAAACTAATGACTTCGCTAACAACATTATGGGTCTGTATAGGTACAATACACGATTTTGATACATATAAATACAAGAATTTACTGACTTGATAAATATAAACTGACAGAAGACAAACTCGTGAATAAATTAATTAATATTTCAAAAAGTTTCAAAACTTTTTGCTTGTAAATAACTCCCATTGTGATTGTACTGATTTAGACCCGTGGCTCCCAAAAAAACAAGGTGGGGAGTTCGTTATCAAAAATGTTGACTATATTCCAGTTTCGATAACACACTCAACACGTTTTTTAAATTCAAAAGTTCCCCTTTCTGTTGTACAATGAAATGCAGATTTGTTTTTGATTTGATGCGAAGCCATCGATGAAAGTGGTTCTTAATCCAATTTGAATGAATGAGATTGTAAGAGGCACGTGCTCTCTTCACCATAAAAGGTCAACAATTTACACAAAGCGATTACTGCAAAGTTCAAAATTCATAATTAAGTAGGGGGAAAATTGGAGACAATGTGAAAGAAAAACATAGAATTGGATTATTGGGATTTCAAGGAAAAGTGTATTATGGGAAATAAAGTAATAAAGTTTCAAATTAAGAATATCAGCTGTATTCCAAAATAAGTTATGGGTGTTACTTTTTCGTAAAACATTTCTGAGATTATCAGATAATCAGCAGGATTTAACTAGCTTGTTCGCGATTCTGTTGGATGATTACCGATTACGAACCCTTACCTATTATTAAAACTAATTACCGATTATAAAAACAAACAATAGAACAAGCATAATGACCATGTAGGTAAAACTGCTGAGTAATTAAAAAAAAATTAAAATGCTGACAATTAGATTTTGAAAACGAAACGATTCCAGACAATAATTTTGTGCCAAGGATGTTGAAAAATTAATAAATTAACTCAGAATAATAGAAACAAATGTAAATCAATATCCTCGTGATGCTTCACATTGTGAAATAAAATTTCGAAAAAAATTTATAAATTGCAGCAACAGTTTCACCTTTGACACGAACCATCAACATACGCATATGAATTTTTTGTAAATATTAATGAGGGAACAAAATAAAATCTAATAAATAAATCAAACTTAATTTCGATTACCCTTTTCCAATGTAAATTTATGTAAAAATATACAATTTATCCTACAAGCTGCAAACAAAATGGAAAATTAATAAAAATGTAACATGTAAAACAATCACAACTGCGGTTTTTAATTAATATTTGTACAAAAAGCGGTAGAAAAAAGTCGCTTGTTCATTGTATTGCAGCTTACAGAACAAAAAATAGTTTTATAAAAATAAAAGATATATTTCTAGTTCACATTAAATTTGAATATAATTTAATAGTCAAAAAGCACGTTACCCCACGGTCATTAATCTTTCAATTAACAACTTTGTTGCGATTTTCAGGCATACCACGCAAATAAACCGATAAGCAAACATTTATGATTTAATGAAAAAAGAAACTAGTAATCAATTACACATAAAAAAACAAATCAACAATAAACACAAAAAGCATTTTAACATAATTATTCAAGGTATAACGATTTCGCTTGCTATCACAAAACTTTTTTCGATATGTTAATTTTAGACAAAGCTAAATTTTGAAACAAAACTTTCGTCTTCAATCTTACCGACTCGGGATTAATTATTTTCACCCCGTTACATCTTCTGCTTACTTTATAATTGCATGCAGGGTTGTAGAAAGGCAAAATGCATTGAACCACACCCAACGCGAAGATTTTTTATTACTTAATTAATTTATTCATTAAAATTACTTATTTAAATGTTATATTTGTTATTATTCGATCATATAAACGGAGGTTTTATTGCAGGTATATAATCTTAACTTAGCATAGTATTACCGCGTTATTAGCAACAAATTTCAACTGGTTAACAAAAAAAATTTTAACATTTCGTTTACGTCCATGTACAAGGAGCGCTATATACTGTGCTTTTCTGCTTCCAAAAAGGCTTCAAATTAAGCAACATTAGAGAAGAAAAAGAGTTGGATGTTGAGAAAACCATGAGAGCAAGGATTTTTGTTATAAATGGGGCCATTTACTTATATAATCTGCCTCCGACCCATGTAATATGCTTAAAAATTAGCATAGAAAATGTAAAATATTGACTTGATTCGCAACTCAAGCGTTATAATTAGTTTATAGTTCAAAAGTAGGATCGATTAATTTGCAAAGTGCATTTTCTATTTAAAAAATATACGGAAAAAATTCGAAGAAAACTTAAAAACTGTGTAGTCTACCTACTTGAAAAGGAGATCATTTATGCATTAATTACATACTTTATCTAAATTTAAAATTTACAGTATATTTTAGGAGGGAATACCGAAAATATTAATCAAGTTGGGTCTGTTGTGTGCATCTTCGCAATATAATCTGATAAAAAATTTGTGTCGTCTATAGAAAAGTCGAAATGTAAAATTCGACCATAAATTTTAAATTAAAAAAAGCATTTAAAAAGACATAAAAGTTAATTTACAAAATACCTACGGTTCTTTTATAAAATTTATTATGATAGAAAAAGCAAATTAAAATACTTCTCTTATAAATCTCGAATACCTTCTATATAACAATGAGAGCATCAATTATTTGAAATATAATGCAGAAAAGGAAGAAAATTCTTTGAACAAACTTTTTTAAGTGTCAATAAAGTCGCATTAAAATCAATTCAATCGATAATAAAAAGAGCGGCATCAATTAATTATTTAAATTAAAAGGTTGAAATTGTCTCAGAAAATGTCTTTTAAATTTACAATTTAATTAAAGCATTAATCCGAATTAAATTTATAAATTAATTTACTAAACATATAAATATACATTTGTAGCTCTTGTAATTTTTTATTATCCTTTTAGGTAATAAAGCGAGTGGGTTGTCAGAGAAATAACCACTTTGTTAAATTAATAATTCTAAAGAGGAGAGAGATTTTGTATTGATTTTCTCTTCATGCAAGGTATACGGCTATATAAACTTCTCTACCAGATATTTAATTTTTGCTACAACATTTACATCTCTTTATGAAAATTTCATAAACTTCCAACTAATTATAAACTTCCATATTTTAATAAATTTAAATAATTACTTACAAAAAAATTAAAAACCATTTCAATAAAATATATTTTATCAAATAAAAAAATATATAGATCCAACCTTCATAAAACTGCCTCGATGCTTGATATGCAGATGACCGGATCCTTGAATAATTTGGTTATAAATATTTAAACAGTATTTTACCATTTAAAGTACTCAAATTTGGTTTATTCTTTTACGGTCATTTTTGCTTTCTTTTTAATCTTTCTTTCTTTTAAATTCAAAGTGTTACATTTTCGTCTAACGAAAACAACAAAATACAAAAGTAAATTTAATTAACTAAATTGCAACATTTAGAAAGCTGTCGCTTATATTATTTTACTTAATTAAAATGTAAACCTTTTACTAATTACTAACACTTCTGTCTGTAGAAGCAAAAAAATCGGTTCATCTCGTGGTGAAAATCCACCAACACCAAAATTAACCCTCCGTTTATATTCCTAAAAAATAGAAGCTAAACTGCTGAAGTGCATTTCGGCAGGTGAAAGATGCACTCGGGGATGAGTACTGGAAGTACGTAAAGGATGTTTACAAGGATATCAAAACATAATAGTCGAAAAATGAATAAAATCAGCCAGTTTTGGAATACAGACGACATTGATAGTTTAAATGAAACTAGTAAAACATATTGGGTTAAAATAATGCCTAATCAAATGTATCGGTTTTAGTTATTCCCCACGCTCTCGTAAATTCGTGATATATTGTTATTGGACGTTAGCACCAATCTGCTTTCAAAACAATGAATAATTCCACTGCATACAATTTTAATTCCATAATATGCAACATCAAAAGACAATAAAATTACTGCAAAATGTAGTCTGTACAAGTAAACGTTGGCTTAAAAACTTGATTTGTGCTTTAATTTATTCTACCAAAAGTTACTTCTTTTTTGGCAAACTTCCTAAGATAATTAATTAGTGCTCGTACAATACTCAAGTGTGTTAAACTTCCATCGTGAGAGAAATTAATAGTTGCTCGTGTACATTAATCGTAATAACTGTACGTTTAAATATTTAATAAATCAGCAGGATTAAAAAGTAATAAAATAATAAATAAGACATAAAATTGAGAACAAGAAAAAGAGTTAACATAAAACACAGATCAAGGTGAGGAAATTAACTTTCTTTTGTCTAATGTGGGTTGTAAACGCATCCTCCACGAAACTCATCAAAGTCCATTTCCTCAACTGGGAATAGCACGAAACTAACCTAAAATTATCGCAGTACAAAAAAACAAATTTATTTTTAAAATCAAATAGAAAGTAAAAAATTAATTAAGGGTGTTATCAAGTAAACTGATAAATTTCAGAGTTTTTTAATTAAAAATGTATCTAGTAATATAATTTATTTTGTTTAACAATATAATAAAGATCTGAAACAAACCGAAATTAGAAATAATTAAATTTAAAAGTAATTATAAACTTCAAGTTACATTTTCAATTAACTCACAATTTAGAACTGAAAAATAAACACACGCTTTATGTTGTAATCTCCTTAAAAACGAGCAAAATAAATTTATTGTTATATTATAAATAATAATAACGAGCAATATTATTTACAAATAAAAATGTTTGTAATTTGTAACTTTCCCTTTAAAAATGTTCACCTTTTACTTTATATTCTTCAACACAAAACGCTATTATGGAAATGAAATTAATTAAAATATATTATGCGATTGCACAATTATGATACACAATTATAATTTATTCATTTTTTGTTACTAATAAAAAAAATTACTATTATTCTTATTTGTATAATTCTAATTTTGATCACGATTATTAACTAAATGATTAATCACTATTTTTAGAAGAACGAATTTATTATTTGTTGTGGGTTATTCATGTATAAATTAATACACATACGAGGTGTGATCCTAAAGTTACAGAAAATCGAATGCAGTTATGTTATTATTTATTTTAAAAATCCGTGGTGCTCAATGCGATAACTTTACCAAGGTATCTAATAATAAAATTACCTTCAATTAAAGAGAAAATAAGGAACCTAAACATTACAAAGCAGACCAAAACGGTATTATTTTGAATTAATTATTATTATTATTGTTATCATCAGCTAATACAAGGTATTATTGTATTTCTGTAGAAAACATCACAAATGTTTCTTTAACGGATTGTTCTAATTGGCTTAAAATACTAGATTTACAGGAATGGAAGACGATAAGCGAGAACAGGAGAGGATCAGGAGTGGTTGGAAAAAGGCTAAGGAAGAGAAGGTTATAAAAAAATAAAAGGCACACAGTCATGCCAAAAACATTGTCATTTTTAGTTTTTGGGTTTGTCACTCCCTGATTTGTAAACTATTTATGATTTGTGAAAATTAATTTTCAAACCCTCTCTGGAATTTAAGGGGTCGCGATTAAGGAATTTTTTGACCACTCCCTCCCCTATTGCTCAAAGTTGGTCTTCCTCCTTCCCAAGTAACACAGCTCGGCCTGCGGCCTTCGCACTTCTCTACCCTGATCGTTTGTAATTTTAATCAACAATTTTCGTGCAATCAAAGCAATTCCAATTTTTATGAATGTATCGGTCAGCAGGAATTCTTGGCTGACTAATGCGTTTTGCCTGTAGCTAGAGCACAAAAAATCGTACTGCTTTAAATGATTCTTTGGTTTATATATTATATTTACAATTAAATTTTCTACGTTTATTATTTATCATGTGAAGTGTGAAGGCCGAGCTATGTTTTGTGATGATCAAGGGCGGCCTCAGAAAACCAGAAAAAAATAGTGCTCACTTTACAGTGCGTATGTATGTTTACAAACAATATGGCCATCCTTGCTTTGGAGACCCCCCCCGCCCTAATAATGTTTGATAGTCACGAATTAGAGCCCCCATTTCTCTAAAATCAATTTTGATGAGAACTATTCAATAATTAAAATTTTTTTGATTTTCTTATAAATCAAAAAAAATGGTGTTTGCATGCAGACGTCAGATTTGGCTAACCCACTTGGTCACACTTAGTTATTATTACATTTTACATACAGGACCCTACAATAAAGGGCTACAACCGCATCTAGCACTTGAAACAATTTTTTAGCCACAGACCTTTTTATTATTTCAAGGATCTGACTGAGAAGGGGCCCACTTTTAAATTTGGAACCAGGGCTGTAAACCTCCTAATTACGGCGCTGTCTGTACACGCTTGCAATTACGCGGCAGTAATAAAATCTTAATCCACTCGTTGAAAAATAATAGATACACTTGATATCTAAATAATAGATAATAATGTACGAAAACAAACCCAATTATTTTTTAACGCACTGGAACGTCATTTGTGAAACGAAAGCATGTGATACTATTGGAGAAGTTAAATAAAGATTTCAAGGGCTTGTCAGATATTTGACAAGTCTGGTAACCTCAATAATAATAATTTAAATATTCTTTTAATTTAAATTTCTTGCGTTGCAAAATAATGCAAATTTTCCGTCATTTCCGAATTAGCCTCGTACGTTGGCAATAATAAATGAGTTTTTTGTATTATATTTGTATAATAGATAAGATAATTTTTTAATGTAAACTAATAAAAACAAATACGGAGATATAAAATTGTGTATAAAATGAATATTTAAAAAATTTAAATTTAGAAGAATTTAAATAAAAAGTTTAGAGTGACAAAATGTTTTTTAGACATTTAATGAAAGTTTATCAACATTATAAATTTGTCAAGACTGAATTCGCTTACAAGAAACAATTCAGTCAAGTTCTACTTTGTATAAGTTTAATTGAAATAAAGACAATAATTTATTCAATTTTATAATCCCCCTAGAATTAATTTAAATGCTTTTAATCTCAACTTATATTTAAGTACATTCTACCGCCATCTCATGCAATTCAAATTTGTTGTATTTTGGTGAGTCCGTGTAGCAACTAAGTATTTTAATCGCAAATTTTACAACAAAAAAGTCAAACAGGGATTCCAAAAGATTTCGAAACACAAGAATTTGTGTCGATATAACCAAACGTTCTCGTTTCCATTAGAAGTAATTTTGTTGCCCTATCAATAATTATTATTGTATAATATCTAAGGTCAGGCTACGGATCATATACAATGTCATCTTTTCGAATGTAAAAAGCAGGTCATCCTTAAATGAAACGTCCTCATGAAAATTATCAATAGGTGGTACTAAAATTTTCTACATAGTAATTTTTAATTTCTGTAATGTGAAATTTAACATCGTTCGAATACCGAAATAAAATTGAATGGTATAATAAAAATGTGCATCATAAAATATAATTACTAACCAAGAGCAAAAAATACAAACGGTGAGAAAATAATTTAGCATTAAAAATTAATATTTAATGGTTACAACTGTTATTAATATTATTATATGTTTAGAAGGCACTTTCAACAAATTAATCCATACTAGAACTAACGTTTAATTAAAAAAGTAATTATGTGATTATAATTAAATGTTATACGATTGCTAAAATTAGAAATCCTTTGGGGATGATATTATTTCCCATGTATTATTTATGTACTACGACATTATATTTTTAAATCGAATCGAAAATTTTAATAAAATGCTATCCGTCTATTTTTTATTCAGTGGGCCCCATGTTGATTTGAATTCTATCTGTCGCTTAGTAAACTACAATATTTGGTTACAACATGCAAATATAAATGATATTCAATACATCCACACAATAAACTACACGAGGTACAAAACCTACAACGGATGTTGTGAAGAAAATTAAAAATAAGTTTCAATTTGTAATTTTGATGTTCAATAATGCATGGCTTGTAACTCCACTTCCTAACAACATATTTTTGAAAAAAATTTAAAATGTCCATCAACGAAAGCGCTTGATACAAATAAATGTTCCTAAATTTAGAATCAATGTAAACCACAATCTATTATAAATAAATATTAGAGGTGGTATTACTATTTTATTAAAAATTAAAATGGTTGCCCGGAAAGAGTTGGGCAAAGTGTGGCGACATTTTTATATCCTAATAATAACGTCAATCGAAAATTAGGACCAAATTATTGAAATTTTTGTACTATGTACTGTAAAATAATAATGTATCCACCAGCTTGTCCTACTTTAATATGTCACTTTGTAATTAATACGAATTACAAATTAATTTATTAATAAAACAGATTCAATTAACAGAAATTTGCATTTCGTGCAACTACTCTGGTATATATTCAAATTTAATAGGTTTTAAAATATAAATGCCCGCTATTGTTTGGAACATAATTAAATCCATATTTCACTAAAACTAATTTTTAATTAAGATAACATTGTATATCTAATCGTTAATGAATATACGCACTAGAAACTTAAGATAAACACTAACTTAATTCAACAAAGCGATAACAATTTAATCAATCGCTTATTATTAAGTATCTACATTATAAAACAAAGAGTTTTTCCATATTATACCAAATTATAATCGTTACCCATGTTAAAGGTTACCAGCACACATTTCTAATCAACTTTATTGGCAAAATAAATTTATATTACAACCGGAAGCAATAACTAATAACAAAAATATTATAATAATGTAGGCAGGTACTAAAACATTTTTCAATCATTGTCATGTACCAAAAGGAAGTCAACAAGATTGCCAAGAAACCAAAATCAGGGTAAGCTTCAAACAACCATTAAATTTTTAATTGCCCTTCTAACTTAAACACACTCGTCAAAATGTCACAAGTTTATTTAGTCTCGTTTTTCCATATGAAATGTTTTCAACTATCTTGTAAATAACTTGAGATACCAGATAATATCCCCTGTGTTCGCTATTCCAACGAACTGCAGAATTAGAAATTTAAATTCGAGTTCTTCGGTTATCTTGATTGGGGAGTGGGTTTACGACTGCTTCAGATTAAAAGGTAATATTTATTTTGCAAAAATTTAATTCAACACCTTGTCTGTGTAAGTCAACTAACTGTATTAGAATTAATGGCGTCTGGTTCCTCCTAAATGAGATTTTTCGGCAGGAATTACTATGAGATAAGTTTTCTTGCAATTTATCGATTCAAATCATTAAAAAATGTGGTTTGGAAACAGATTTCCATTTGAAAAGGTCGAAAATCTTATCTGCGTCGGTATGATTCAATTTGCGTTCTTTCATATAAAGTAGCTCTTGGACAATTTTTAATTATATTCAAACTAAGGTTTTTAATTAGTGTTAAAACGAGCCACTTACTTACATGAGGTATTTTGTAATAATATTTGTGTTAATTTATTTTAATTAAAAGGTTGTTATTGTTAATTGTTTGTTTTTTGCGTAAAAAACATTTCAAATAATGGGAAGTAGCGTTATCCTTTTTTCTTTAACCCGCAGGATGCTTCTCATACTCGGTCGTTATCTCCTAGGAAGTCGGGGAGGGGGAGGATTTGAGCATATGACAATAGTTCCCATTTTGGAAAATCTAAACCAAAATATGCACGTTTTAGCCATTAAAAATTTAAATTATTGATACCAAAGTGTAATGCAGAAACTTGAAAATTATTG
Source organism: Rhagonycha lutea (assembly GCA_958510855.1). Lineage (NCBI taxonomy): Eukaryota > Metazoa > Arthropoda > Insecta > Coleoptera > Cantharidae > Rhagonycha > Rhagonycha lutea. The sequence goes on from OY294037.1 coordinate 13,233,349, forward strand.
TCCAACTATGACTAATAAAAACAGTTCTAGGAATATAAAAATGTTCCATTATTTTCCAGATTTATATCATTCTTGACTGAGGACTGAGAAATAAATAATTGTGCCAGAAAAATGATAGATAGCTAAGAGGGGGGGGGGTAATCACCCTAGAAAATTGTACAGATTTGCAACAAGGAATAAATACCGACGCCGACTGTTCATATCTTTTTCTCAGTTCTAGACATCGTTCCAGGAAGCAAAGAAAGTGGTTCTGCAATCTGGAATTAACGAAAAGTGTCGACTGCTTATTAAAACGATATAGAAGGAAAGCACACATTTTACTGAAAATTGGAAAAATATTGGATGCAAAAAAATGAAGTAACGATTCCTGTATAAGTTAACAGAATTTTTCAATCGAGAGGTGTTTGAAACCATCAGAGGCCCCAGATAGGCGTGGAACCGGTCCTGCAGAGGTTTGTACTCGTATGAGTCAGAAAGCTACATTTTTAAGTGAAAGGCCGGAAAGTTGACGTAAATATTTATGAACACAATAAATAAATAATTTAATTTCTAAGGAATATCAATATTATTTCTTTATCCTTTATTTTTCCTTATCAGTAGGCATTCTCATTTAAAAATAAAAAATACTGTTTAAAAAAAAATGATTGGTACGTAGGTTGTTTAAAAATGTGATAGAAGAGGGTATTTATTCGTACACGTATTAGATATTTTCTCAAAAAAATGTTTTGGAGCGAACCTCCTAATCCCTACTTGGAGGGGAGAAAAAATTATGTTTTCCCTTACTCTTTATCTGACTAATATGAAAGATAAATCATCAGTTGACATGGATGAGATTGAAAGAAAAATGTCCTCTGATGATCGGACGAAAATATCCTGGACCGAATTAAAACTTCAATCCGATCTTGCGTTGGTAGTACAAAAAAGGCCCGTTCTTCAATTTTTGGTTAGCTTTCAAGATAGCAATCCAATTGCTAGTTTATTTCGCACCAACCTGTATGCTCTAGTTTCGAACCGAAAGTTGATGTGTAATAATGCTGCGAATAAAAATATGGATGTGTACGAGTGAAACGGTTTTCCTATCCACCATGCAGTTTGTATGGCAGGGAGGAGTGGTGGATACAGATCTATCAATGGAAGGAAGGAAACAAGATTCAAAACTAGTGAAATAAAAGAAGAAGATAGCTTCAGCATCAATATCCAAACTCCAAAAATCTATCCTCAGTTAAAACCAAAAACTTTCCAAAGCTTGCTAAATCTTTTAATACTTTGCAGGCCTTGTTGACCGATGTACCCGGTTCGAACCCGGACGAAGTAATGGGTAGTTTATTTTCGTCACGATTAATGAGTAGGGTCCGGATTTGTAGGCATTTGCATGTTTTTTTTGCGTATAGGCACGTGAAAAATTTTAAAAGGGGAGCATGTTTTACGCCTTTCTGAATCGTTTTATATAGTTTTTATTTTGCCTACAATGCATATTTTGAGTTTAAGTGCATATTTGGCGATTTGTTGCCTATAAATGCTTATTTGCTTATATTGGTATATATTTTGCATATTTAGCAAATCCAGTAATAAAATTTTAAATAATTTTAATTATTCTCTTTCTGATATTGCTGCCTTTTGTATTATTTAAAACAATAATTTTAATTAATATCTACTTTATCAACTGTAGGTGATTCTGTGCAATAACTGCATATTCTATTAATATTACTGCTCTAATCATGTTACCAAGAAGGTGCATGTCCCTAGCCCCCCCCCATTCCAAATTTTGACTCCAAAATCGTCTCAATCGTTTGTGTCTGTTTGTGCAACTATTATTTTCGTTTGTATCCAAATAGTTTTAGAGATATTTCAAAATTAAGCTTGGGGGTGGGCTGGAGACATGGGGTCCCCCATTTCGAATTTTGACTCCAAAATAGTCTCAATCGTTTGTGATTCGTTTGTGCCTGTTTGTGCAAACATTATTTTCGTTTGTACCCAAATAGTTTTCGAGATAATTCTATTTTAAGTTGGGGGGGGGGCTGGATACATGCTTTTTTGATATTGGAATTTCGGATTCAAAATAGTCTCAATCGATTATACTTCGTTTGTGCCTGTTTTTAGCGCATATTTGAGTGCTTATTTTGAAGTTTTTAGAGCATATTTGCCTGCATATTTTCAAGTTTTTTAGTGCCTATAAATCCGGACCCTATTAATGAGTAGGTAATTATGACAATAAATGTAGTAAGGAATTTTAGTTAGATAGTTGCCTCGAGGAAAAATGAAGATTAGTTTGAGATTTCAAGCCTAATCAGACTATTAAAAGGTTGAATAATTGTAATTTATGATTTTATTGTTCATAAAACTTTACCTATTAACGTAATTTATAATTTCATTTCATGGATATTAAAATATATCATTTAATATTCATTATGAAAAAAATTTCTCTTTCTTTTCTTGTTTATTTTAAATTTTAATAATTAGTATTGAGTTTTTTATTAAAAAAAAGTACAAATAACGAAAGGGTGTGACGTTCGACGGCGTTGTACCTATTTATGCTAGATTATGTGTATTTTACACCCTTAAAACTGAAAATTTGCGGGACAAAAAAAAACATTTGAAAAAAAATCAAAATTAACGTAAGATCTAAAGAAATCCTTGAAGAAATCGTTATTCCGTTAACTTAGCTGTCAGTATATTATGCAGAAAATTGCACTTTAATGATATCCTCGAAAACGCTCCTTCAATGTCGTTTGATGTCAAATTCGTCATATGACGAATGGAAACTGCATCATGTTCCCGAGGGCACGATCAAAAATTTTAGATGATACATTTTACTGCCATCACAAGAATTCCGTATATTGCGGTGGGTAATTTGATCGATTAAATTAACCAAATTTTGGTTCATTCTAAAAAAAAGTGCAAGGATTGTTTAGTTGTTGCGTTCAGTTTAACGTGGAATCCATACCACGGCACAAATAATTTAAGAGTAACTCGGGACGAATTTGGAAGAAGTTTAAAAATACAAAGGTTATGTATTCCATTATCACCTCTGTGCCTCTTTTTACATCGAAAAGCTTTCAAAGTAAGATATTATTTCCATGTCGATTAAGATTTGGTTCGATACAATTCAAACATACGAAGTTTGAATTGGTTTCAAGTTTGCAGTAGCTAATCATATTGACTTAACTAAACTAATTCAATTAATTTTATTTTAATCCAAAATAGAAAGACGTTAATGGTTCACATCCTGTTTACGTTAATTAATTGTTGAAAATTGAATACTAAAAAAACTTTTATGGTAAAAATAGCAATCTCGATTACCAAGTTTTGTTAGTATAGTTATCTATGTATTAATAAAATAACCCAATTTTTTATACAAAGCTTTGCCTGGGCTTCAACGTTCGGATATTTTATTATATTTTTAAGTAATAAAAATGAAGCGAAACGGGAGAAGAATCAATTTTGATTTTCTAACTCATAAATTTTTTTATAATCAAATCGCAAATTCTATTGAAATTATTTTATGACACCGTTTGTTTAATGTTAAAATAGAAAGTATTCAATAGATTTTCGCGAGAGTGTTGTAATTTTATATTATGTCATACTCAATTTGACAATCCATTCCAGATGCAACTCGTCCGGATTTATTTTTATCATCAACAAGAAATTTTATTATTTACAGATATCCAACTGCAACGATAACTAATTATCCAATTATTGTTTCTTAATAACAAATTACACAAAATTGAAATAAACGGTAAATAATTAAGCGGATACGAAATCGATTCGTGTTGTTATTTACTTTCCAATTAAATATTAAACTCACCTGAACAAAACCCTTTATATATTTTTATTGAAAATCGAACTAAAACATGAAATTGTTATTTCAATTAACATTTATACCTAAATAGGCGGATAACCGCATATCAGTATTTGTATGGATTTGTTTTTGAGTGAATTTGTGAAATTGATTATTTATTAAAATTGCGAAACTTCATGAATTTGTAAAACGATTTAGTTAAACAGCGGCCGGAAATGAGGGTAGAAAGATTTAAACCACCGACATTAAAATGTGACCTTACCACGATATACTTTATATTTAAGTACAATAAAATTTTGTAGTAGTATTCGAAAATTGTGTTAATCCACTATTGCCTGGGTTATTAGATGAGGGGGATGATTTCAAAGCTAAAGATACGTTATTAGTGAAATCGATAATCCAAAACTGTGGGTTATTTAATTAAGTACATAAACTGAATAATTATCAACTTTACTATGGTTCTCTTAGATAAGCATTTAAGTTAGTTTGATAATCAATATCGAATTACAATATTAAATACTTTATTCTTTTCAACATCCACAATCAAACATAAAAAAAAATAAAAACACATCACATGCTCGTTTTCACCCTAGCCCCAAGTATACAAACTAAAGGGCTTTTATATAAAGTTTTAGATATGCAATTCTGTTAGGGGAAAATAAATGATTAATACCGCCATACGATATGACTTTTTTTTTAAATTACGTTGTTAAATTGACAAACTTTTTATCAACATTCCTATCGATTGAAAATTGAAGTACTGATTCATTAACAACTATTAGTAATTATTTAAAATATTAATTTATACTTTTAACGAAATTGATAAAATATTAAAACGAGTTCCTAAAATAATTATCATTAACGATTTTGAAATAGGCTACAAATCAACAATCGCTTACTATATTTATAGAATTATATTATACAAAAAATATATCATCCCACTTAACAAATTGTAAATATTCAGACATATAAAAATGACAAGATTAGATTAAGTGGAAGATAAATCAACAGTTTCAAGTGCACCATTTGAATAAATGTAGTATGAATATGCATTTTTATTAGTTAATTACTTAAAAGTTATAATTTCGATGGAACAACAAAACAAACACTGGAGCCACGCCCACTTAACTAGTAAGCTTGGTCGTGCGATTATCTAGATTAGCAATAAATTATGGACAATTTTATATGTTTCCCAGACCAACAAATAAACCATTAAAAGTTGCTGATTAAAATAAAAGGATAAGTAGAAAAAAAAATACGTAGGTACTATAATAGCCATAGCAAAGAAAATAAATTGCGTAAGTGTTATTTAATATTTCAATAAAAGTAAATAAGTACTTGCTGACGGAAATAATAATTTCGAGGTGACGTGTTAATTTCAAAAAAAAAAAAATTACGGTGATGTATACGTATACTTATGGAGCACTTTTTAAGCGTATGGGTATGTAAACTAATTTACAAATTAATTCAAGTGCGATAATTATAGAGTTGGCAAGAATGTATACCTTTATGAGAATACAAGTTCTATTTTTGCACCGTAATAAAGCTAACAATTTGAGTGGGTGTCATTGTGTCCAAATTGTTTGAATACGGTGTAGAGGTCAACGTCAATATTAATTAATACTTAAACGCATTTGGTCAGCTATAAACACATCCTATTAATTTACTAAATTTAAATCAAAATTAAATTTTCATTTAATATCTTGGAAGATTACGTGTTCGTTTCATGTACACACATCATATTCCAGTGTGTTCTAAAAATAGAACAACGAGACTTTTGACCCCCAATAATACTGCAATAATAATATTGAACCTTTTCATTTCAAAACCAAATAACTTTCTATACCTACAATTATTTTAACAATTAAAAGTTATTTAAACCAAGCAACTGTGTAGAAAATAGAAAAATACAATACTATTAACAACTGTGTGACCTAGAAATGTACCATTACGAAAATTACTCTAGTAATACCATAATCATTTAACTTGATTCCAAAACGTGCAGAATTATTAGTCCTTTAAAAAATTTTATATTCAAGGTTGTATAATATTAGGAATATTCCTGTTTTTCTTAGCTGAAGTTACATATTATTCAAGAAGTCGAGATAATTATTCTAATTTTTTTATGTGGAAAATAATTTATTAAATTTTACCTATTTTGAAGGTTAAAATTATTTGCACCAACCTTTAGACCGATAAAACTACTAAATAGTAGTACTGCCTATTAATTTTAGTCTCATCACGACACAAAGGATAATAAAGAATGGTAATTAATATTTTTGTTCAATACGTTTGATTATATCTGTTAATTATATTAGTTTATTATGCAGTTTTGTTTTCATTGTACAATTTTCGAATAATACAATGACACACCTGTCACAAACGATGATTATCGCCGAACATTAAAGTTTTGCCTGTTTTAATTAAATCCCGAATTTATTAAATATTATCCTGACGAGTTTCCATTTAAATGGCAAAAACCAAATGAAGCGCATTAAGTATTGTTTCATCGAGTTGGAACAGCGACGGAGTCATTAATTTAGGATTCATTTCGAAAATAAGAAATAAACCGTTCGATATTTTAAGTCGTCCCCACCACAATTAAAATACTTGCAGTATAATAATTTTGAAATCAATGTTTTACCATGTTATTAAATAATTTAATGCTTCATTTTACAAAACGTTTAACAGATCAATAGAAATATAGTACTAGGAGCAGATGTTTTCTATGATCAAATAATGAAAAAGGGGGGGGGTCATGATTGTAAAGTTTAGTTGTGAAAATGGATGGCAAAATTGTTAGGTGTACTCAAAAAACTATTTATCGGGGCTGTTCTAGACCGCTCAATGAATTCGAAGATCCGGTGCCTTGTAGAGCTAGGCTAAGGAGGATAAACTCACAAAACGGAGCAATAATAATGGACATTACATTATATCAACGTTGACAATATCATTATATTTCAATTACCGTGCTCTGTCATCGAGATAAACTAAATAGAACATTACTGAATAATATATTTCATAGGCTGTGCGGCCTGAAGGCCGCACTGACACTATTATTTGGTTCGATAATAAATAAATTAATTAATTCTCACTGCGGCACGAAGCGGCGCAAACCTAGCATTACGGACAGATCTACATGTATCCTATTGTAATTATAGACTTCTGTATACAAAATTGTGTATAAAATACAAGTGTGAAGACCGCAGACCGAGCTAACCACGGAGGCAAACTCACAAAACTAAACAAGGAAAACAAGGAACGTGGACGTTAGACATATTCAATTACTACGCTAAGTTGTTCTGTTGTGTTACATCGATGATAAAGCAACATTTAACAATTATTGTAATCTAGATTGCATAGTCGTACGGCCTGTAGGCCGCACTAACCCTACTCATTGTTTTACAAGGAGCAACACTTATTTTTCATAATTGTAAGTATTATTCCATGCTAAAGTGAGTTGGAGACATAATTATAGTCCTAAAAACTCTGTAAATACGATGAAAAATGTTATACTTATAATAGATGGTCTTACAGTTTAACGTGAAATGCAAAACACGGCACAAATAAATATGTTGTTTTGGAAAATCACGACGCGCATAAAAAATTTATGAAGATGCGCAGTGGCGTAACTTCAAATCTTAACCTTCATCCGCTCGCGCATTTTAGAGTTGAAATTTGTCTTTTTGAATTATCTCTCCCATTTACTTCAGAGCATCAGAGAGAGGTGGGAAGAGCTTGTATTCTTTAATTACTATCTCCTGCACTAGACTATGCCCGTGTTCTGTTTAAAAATACTCCACCAGCCGGCTCAGTACAGCCACAAACTACCCTAAGTGTCTTACTGCGATCAATTTGCCGCGTACGCGAGCGGACGAAGGTTAAGATCTGGAGCAAGAGCTTTGACGGGCCCTTCGATTGAGAAGTGTGGGATTTAAAAACAAAATTTGGTCGCAAAATAATGCAGTTTAAGGGGGTCCAAAGCATTGGGCCTGGACCATTCTTCCCTCTGCCCCCGCCCCGTTATTTAAGCCACTGTTCATACCTCCCCAGACCCTAGGTTACACACTAATTTCTTCACATTTTAGGGTGTTTAGCGGGCTTATCTACCCTAGAAAATATAAAAAACCTTCAAAATGAGATAAAATTAAGTATTATCAACGATATAATTATGAGCTCATAATATAATATATCATTGCATTGGAATAAATTCTGTAGTCTGTAGTAGTAAAAGTTTTCTCAAAAATTAAATTTGCATCAGTACCAATTTTGAAAAGTCATATCGTTACTTCCTTGTTAATTGTTAAAGCAAAACAAAATATTCCCCTGAAATAGGCGTGAAACCGGGGGGTCTGGGGGGTATGGAATACCCCCCAGTACAAGGAAGGGTACACAACAACTCGGCACCGAAGGATCTCTCTTTTAACGGTCCTCTCATTAAAAAGAAATCATTTCCTAACACTAACCTAAGCTCGATCGGTCAATTCCCGTTGCCGAGTCGTCCGTTTCCGGCTTGCACAGGCGCATTTTACCTGATTAAGAATTTTTTACTTTACATTGTCTCGGCCCCTAAGATTTTACGGGCCGTGTTCATTCGCACACTGGTAGTTACGCCAATGAAGATACGTTCCGCGATTGAACTTTTAACAAATGCTAATTTGATAAACATATAATATTCACGAATTCATTTAACCACAAAGGATGCGACATACACATTAATTACTCCTACAGTCGGTGGTGGCTGGTGAATTTTTTGATGGGAGACTTAAGTCTATATGACTTGTTAAAGTTTGTTGGTACCTACATAATCAACCTTCATTGTTTATGAACCACCCTGTATTTCTAGCGTTGCTTATCGCTATACTTGATGAGCACCGCCACTTAGTCATCGATGTTCTCCAACAATGGCTAATTAAAATTAATTAATTAAATAAAATGTAATGATAAGGATACAATAAAAAATTTGGAAAAAAATTAAAGTAAGAAATACTTCTATGTGAAAGCAAACCGTGTCTATTGAAAACTGCAACTACATTGGGCGTAAATCTAGGAGTCCAAATTAATGCAATACTAAAATGAAGAACTGGAAGAACGATGAGACTCACATTTTTAAAAAGTCGAGTAAAACGAGGTTTAAAGTTTCACAACTTGTCATAACGCGTAACGTTACATTGCGCTGCCTATTTTCAACCGCAGTTTTTAGTGGAATTCCATTGTTTGTTTCCTGTGAGGATTGGTATGTTCATAGCTTATGTTACAAGCTAAGAGATTCCGATAAAATATCGATTTTGAAAAAAATGGAGTCTCATCGTTCTTCCAGTGGACCCTTCAAATGCTTACTAGGTGCGATGCGTCACGATCGCATACGATGAAGAACGAGCGAGAGAAATGTTTAAGATCGATGGACGTTGTAAGCCCGAGTCGAAAGCTTAGTATTGTGTTTACTAGGTCCGATACGTCATGATCGCATCACGATGATGAACGAGCGAGATAAATGTTTAAGCGCGGTGGACGTTACAAATTGGAGTCCAAAGCTTAATACAGTTGCACTGGGCATGGCGTTGCGATTGTGGCTTTCGCTGCCTATCTACGAGATAGCATAGCGGAAGAAAATTTAAACACGCAAATAATTACTATATTATAACTTAATTTCTAAATTGTCGAATCCATTTTTATACAAAAACTTAATAAAAAAAAAAGTTTTAGCTTGATATCTTATATAATTCTTTTTTATTTTGATACTGCCTGGGGGGGGGGGAGCCCCATGAATACATGAAGTGATTAAATAAAAAAAAAATGGTATAAATACGTTGACATTGCAGTTTAACTTAATTTTGAGTTAAAATAAAAAACTTTAATTGTAGGCATGAAATTAAAATGAAAAACATACGCATCTTTGTACATCGACGGAAAACAATCAATTCTTGATGATATTAATAATATTATCATTCTTTTGATATAAATATTAAATTTTACATGCTGTTACTACACAAAACCTTCCAATTTATTTGATCTACAAGGACACAAATTGAATTATACCGACGCATATTAAATTTTTGGTCTTGCATTTGTTGATGAAACACAAATCGAAGCGACGCAAATTGAGACAGACTTGGGCGTACTTCCTTTTACATATTTTGTAAAATTTTACAAATACATTTTCTTTTTATTGTTGAAACAGCCGATTTAGATATGCTTTTAATTTATTTGCAATTTTGAAATATAATACAATATACAGGGTGACCAGCCGCCGATGTGAACATAGGAAATTAACATGGGAAATTGATTTTTCTTTAATTCCTGCTTCCCATCATAACAGATAAGAATAAAAATTATATCAAATTGAAGAGATTTTTATTCCGCTTCTGAAGATACCTAACACTTGATATTTTGTTCTTTAATTTCTGTTAAAAAGTCACTATAATAAAATGCAAAATAGCGCATTTAAAAAAAGCTTTCTTTGAATTTTATTGCAATTGTTTTTGCTTGAAAACCAATAATTTCCAAGACTTTACTTTATTTATTTATATTTGCGTAGAGTTTTTAACAGTAATTAAAGAACAAAATATCAAGTGTTACGTATCTTTAGAAGCGGAATAAAAATCTCTTCAAATTGATACCCTTTTCATACTTATCCGTTCTGATGGGAAACAGGAATTAAAGAAAAATCAATTTCCCATGTTAATTTTCTATGTCCACATCGACGGCCGGTCACCCGGTATCAGGCCCGTAGCCAGGAATGGGCACTTGGGGGCACGTGCCCCCCCCCCCGAAATGTTGAAAAGAAAAAGAAAATTTTAAAGTAAAAAATTTAAAAGTAAAAGATTTGAGTTTCGAAAATAAAATAGGTACGTTCTATGTGCAATGTAAGCATTGTAAAATAAAAATATTACAATGTCATCACTATTTTGTCGACAATTAGGCGACTTTCTTATTATTATGCAGATATGCATTTATTTAAATATGGGTACCTATATTTTATATTTAATCACGTACAAGTGATAAGAAGTGACTGGTAGACATCATCAAGATATTAGATATTTGATTCCCAACATTAACAACTACTGTTAACTTTCGCGGTTCACGTTATTGAATGTAATATTTTTCGTTACCGAGTAGCTATAGAAAAAATTGTTATATAAAATCAAATCAAAAACCTGTAGTGATTATTGTAGTGAAAATTCTAAAAAAAGGAAAAAAATTTAACAAGGTGTGTGTGAAATGAGTGGAAAAAAGAGATGGTACTTTGTTATCTTTTTTTTACTAAAACCCCAGTGGCGGACTAAGGCCTAGACCTTCTAGGCACGTGCCTAGGGCCCGTAATTTTTGGGGCCCGAAAATTAGGTTTTTAATTTATTTTTGAGTTGGCAATCACCCATTTAGTTGATTTCTTAAGAAATGTTAAGAACTGCCCCTTTATTTTTCTATGTTTAAAACTGATTTTTGAAGTAATAGTGTGGTAAATTTTGAAAATAAATAAATATTAACAAATTTTAATTACTACCGAATAATATGCTATATTATGTGCAAAAATTATTTTTGTTATGATATTTCAGTTTAGTGGGGAAAGAAACTTGAATTGATTAGCAAACGATAAGGTTAGCGTCGAAGGCCAGGCTTTCAAGAAGCTTATAATTTTTCAAAAAAATAGTTTTCTGCCCCTGAAATCCCACAAATTAGTACGAAAGCATCTTTTTATAATTTCTAACTTCAAATCTAAGCTCTGTTGACCTTGAAAATCTAAATTTTTTTGCCTGCGGCGCAATTTTTCGTTATTTTTACCACCCCTTAAAAAAAAGTTTTTAAACATTTTTTATCCCCCCCCCCAAAACTTTTGACCCTAGCAAGTGCCCCCTCCGAAATGAAATCCTTGCTACGGGCCTGCCCGGTATAAAACAATATTATATTAAATACTAGGAATTAGGAATGACCGACTAACCGTCGCGCCACTATGTCATTTTGTTTTGATCAGTCAGGCTTAATATTGTTGTCCTAGTTCGTTATAACCGAATTGAAATGTCCGTAAAAGTAATAGAATATTTATCCGAACTTGTATTTATAGGTTCGCTTTATCTGAGTTTTACTAATTTGGACAAGTGGAAATCTCGCTAATCTATTCAAGTGCGTCATTCAAACTATATTTATACATAATTAAAACAAAAAAAGATAATTGCAGACAAATGCAATCGTGTCAATCGATTTTCTTAAACTGGGCGTTACAATTTGTACCTGTTGAAGTCCTAATCGTGGAATATACATGATAGTGATAATGGATCAAATCGGTGGGGTAAGGTTGGCACCCTCCCCTTATCGTTAGACTAGTTTACGTGTTTCCTACAGGATTGTAACTAATGCTACGATGTGTACAAGGGAATATTTAATATACGAATAAACCACACAGATGCAATTTTCTGCTCACTTGATTATTAAAGAGCAAAAGTAAATGAATGAAAATTTACATAATAAGTTAATTACTTTTTACAAATACTAGTAATTATTTGTTAATTTATTAAATAAGAAAAGTAATTAGAAAAAATTAAAAGAATTTAATATAAAATAATTCAAAATAAAATGGACCTATAAAAAGATAATATAATAAATACATTATTAGGTACATAATAATTAAAAATTTAGAGTTAATTTAACGCAATTAAAATCGAATATATTTTATGAGCTCTCAGCTCATAAAATGTTTTTAGCTATATACAGCAATACAATAGGGTCTACAGAGATATTAACTGAAACCTAATAAAATATATTTGATTTTTATTGCGTTGTTTGAGACTGGTAGCGTCTGCACTGACCACAGAAGTAATTTTATTCATTTTATAAAATTTTATGATGAATTATTTTTAAATTAAAATTGATTTTCACTTTGCTGTAAAATAACCAGAGCAAGAAATTGCGTAATTTTACTAGTTAAATTGGACAATTCAGCACACAGTATTATTAAAAAGGGCATACTTTCTTACCTTAAATGGTAACGTTAATTTTAAGGTTGAGAAAGCAAACAAGCAAACACAAAAATGTTGGTTTGAATTTGCAAAGTTCACGAAAAGATTTTCGGTGAAACCTCTCAATAATTAATAATTACAAAGGTTTGGGTTGAATTATAAGGGAAAAATTAAAATTAAAAAATTTGCAGATTACAGGAAATCGATTCGACTTTGACAAGCGGTAGTCCGAGTATTACACGTTTGAAAAAAAAAGTACAAACAACTTTATTAACTGGAATAATTATCTTTATAAAAAGCCAGGGGAAAATTAGACTCGTAGAATTTTTATAGAAGTTGTCAGCATTTTAGTACTTTAATGTGCAACAAATTACAAAACAAGTGTTTAGAGTCGCGTACAAACTACAAACTGTTTTATTTAAAATTATCCTGTCGGCAACACCCTATAATAAAATTTAAAGTAATTTTAGTACTTTGTGTAACTTTTATCTAATAGTGCCATAAAATTGAAAAGAAATTTGGTTTTTAATTCTCACAATAATACCTATGAAAATACAAATGGATTTTCGTAAAAGTTGATTGTAATCCTTTCCATTATTAAGTCGTTATGGAGGTAATTTGGGATGTGGTACAGTTGAGTTAAAAGTCTGAAATGGTTAAATATTTACAAATTAGTGCGGTTGTCCTAAACAAGTTCGAATCAAATGTAATTTATGTTCCGAGGAATTTTTTCCTTTTTCCATAATTGCACGTCGAGGTAAAATTATTATCGTAAAATAATAAATTATGTCCAGAAAATAAAAATTTGATTAATCAAGTTTAAAAATATGTTTTGTAGGTACGTGACCTTTTTGGTCTTACCAGAAAGCGGTCGTAAAAGTATAAAAAAGCAGAAAACCTAAAACTGTTTTGACACGTGCAAACCGATTTTATTGTAAATCACGCACTAAACTTTCCTTTTCACTTGTGATATAATCGCCTGGGGCAGTGTGTCGCTGACATAAAAAACCGTTAATCGAAAATGAAACGAAAAAATTTGAATCCAAACCTGATGTAGTAGTTAATAATATGAAATTGAAATTAAATTATAAGCAGAGAAAAATAAAATGTATTAGCATAAAATTCGAATCCATTTAAGTTTTATTAGAAGATAAAAAAGAAGAGGAGGAAGAAGAAGAAGAGATAAAAAGAACAATATTTTATATTAATATTGAGTTGCGACTTTATTATTTTATTACTTTGTAATAAAATTTATTTAAAAATAATAAATAAAATGATTCATAAAACTATTCAGAGAGAACAATAGAAACAAATGTTTTATTATGTGCATATTTGAATTCCTTTTAATAATTACGTACCATTCGAAAGACTACTACTAAGGAGAAAAAAGTTTTGATGATGTTGGGGGACTCCGATAGATGTGTTTTTGAGATAACAAAATTAAATTTAACTGCTTACTATGGTTTTAGTGCATTTGTTAGGAGGAACTTTCGTTATATAAATTAAATTGAAGGAGTCAGTTAGTCGATAACGAAATTGATGATAATAAGAGTATGTTTTAGTTTAAAGGCAAATAAAGACACCGATTAATAAGCTATGCGGTGAAATTAAAATAGAAACGAAAAAAAGAAATTTATTTGTTGAATGTTGGTTAAGATTAATCCTAAAGCAATAAATTGGCTTTTTAAGTACAACAATAAGTTTCATATGTAGAGAAATAATAACGTCAAATATAAAGTAGAAAGAGAAACAAACATAAAGTAGAGTGGGATAATCTTTGTAAACCGGCTCAAGTGTACTGCTCGAATGGAGCAACTATAAATCACAATTACTAATAAGCGGCTTACTTTATATTTAATTTTATGTTAAAACTATGTAACAACCCAAACTTTTATCCGACACTTCGTGCAACTGCTGAACCTAACCGTCAGTTCCAAGGCTTCATTTACATTAAAAATAGTTAAAAGAAAAACTTATTTATAATTAAATGAGCCTCGTAATTGCAAATCCTTATAAAATTAAACATACACTTTTATTTACATTTTAACTAATTTTCCTTTTCATTCCATACTTGAAAATAATTTAAAATATTTTTTTCAACCCAAAATATTCAAAATGCTCAATTAAATTAAAATTAATAACGACATACCTCTCCGTGATCCATACGACCATCAGGAGTATTTTCTGGCAAAAAATAAAGGCGCAAACTTGATAACACTTGCTCACTATTTTTATCAACCCATAATAACTGTAATTCACCAATACACACTAAATCCGAATCACTCCACAATTTAACAAAAAAAAATTCACTTAATTTCACTGTTCGTTGTATTCCATTTTTTAAATATTTGAAAGCCCTATAAAAAGTGTACGGTCCATGTTGACCACATGGAGGCTCGATCAACTGGAAAGAAACAAAAATTTAGCATGTAAACAAATAATAAATAATTAGAAGTTACTTAAAGAAAATCAGAAATAAAAAATTTTAATTGTTCATAAAGAAAAATAATATTTTTTGATGATTTAAAATAATGTCAACCAATTTTGAATAATTAATTGGGGTGACATTAATTAATGCAATAATATTTTACCTGCACTGCACCGTTATCCATATTAAAAATCACAATTATCACACCGTATTACAATCTGCACGCCTCTGGCACATCGTCTACTTTGTATTTACTCTAATTATATGACGTCATGATACAGAGCTACACTCGTAAGGAGCCGTAATATTCCGGTGTTGGTCGGTAACACTGGCGCTTTGTTGTTATGTAGTGGGAAAAATAACGGAAGAAAATTATTACAATAACACCGCTGTCACTAGCAATTGTTATCTCTTCATTCAAAAGTGAAACTGTTTTACTGTAACAGCCATCTAACATCGTATCAACATCATCCATCCATTCGAGCGTAAAAACGATGTCACCCGCGTCGCTTTCAAAAACCTGCAGCAGCACAAGTGACAATTAAAGCTCCCGTCGACGGCGACGGTAGTATCCCAATTCCAAAATTTCCTTGATCTTTCCCAACACGAACTCCATTACCTCCTACCTTCGCAGGCCAACAATTATTATTTTTATTCTAAAAACTTTACTCATTTAAAAATATTACGCTTTCTCTTGGTTAATTTTTAATTTTAACCCTTCATGTTTGTAATCAAATTATTGTAATTTATCCCTAGCCGAGTATTCAAGCGGTAAATTGTTGTTTTAACATTAACTGCCACTCTTAGGCAACACATTGTACGTTGTTTATTTAAGTTAATCACCGTCAAATAAAAATATTAGTTGTCCAATTTTCAGCCAATTATGTGCTGATCGCGTGAAAATACGGTCTTTCGATATTCGCAAAATATCCAATTGAATATCGCGCCTGATTGCATAATTTTTAGCAACTGAAGTCCCCTCGTGTTTTCGCCTCGTGCTGCGCTGCGCGCGCGTGCAATATTGGCGCAATAGAATAGGATAATCCTATCATAAGATATTTCCTCAAAAGTTTATATTTACCTATTAGAATTGTTACCAAAAGACACTTTTAAGACATTTATTTATCGTTTGTGTCAGGAACACAATATTGATTGAAAAATCGTAAAAAGGAATAAGGGCGGAAATTAGAAAACAGACAAAATTTACTTAGGCAAATAGAATTAAACAACAACTTTGTATAATGTAAAACATATTTTATTAGGATATATCAATTAACTAAAGATAATGATGTACGATATTGTCGTGATATTTTCTATCACTTCACAGAAATAAAATTGAATTTTTGGAAAAAGTAATCATTCTGAAAATGTTATAAAATGATTAAAATCACTACCGTTTGAGCATCACTGGTTTACATTTTATTTCTAAAATGCAGCGCCATGAATAGTGAAAAAATGCATTATGTCAATTTCAAATTTGTACTAAATATGGGCTACCCCCAAAAATGTTTGATAAATTTAATATTAAATTACCCTAGATAGTAAAAAAGTACAAATGTTTTGTCTGAATAAAAATAACAAATCAAATAACTCATATATTGTCATATTACAAAATCATCCCTTAAAAAAAGCGCTATGGGAAGTGGATGTTTCTGGCCCATCCATATCGTAGTTTTGGGTGAAATTTGTGTCAAACGATTAAGCATCATTTGAGAATCAATGATTTTCCAATACTTTCGTTTGAGCCTCAACCGTTGCGGAGTTATTCGCGAAATACTTGGGGGGGGGGGGTGCAGACATGCAAGCCCCCCTTCCAAGTGGAATGTTATCAATTGTATCAATGAGCTTTCAAAGTCAAAGGGTCTATGTGTTTCTATTTTCATTCATATCGAATTTTTGTGTGAAATAGATGTATATCGCTAGAGTTTTGTTTGAACTTGAATGAGCTTTTATTCCCATCATTTTAATTTCATTTTCTGCAAAAATTACGAGTATTTCAAATTTCTAGTACTACTCCGAGCAAGTTCTGTATAATAACCCTTATTTTAGATTCTATTTAATCAGATTAAAATTTTCGATCCGATTAAAAAAAATCTGACACTGCTTAAATTGATAAGTGACCACCATCATCATTTTGATGGAATAATACTAAAGGTGAACTTTTAGAAAATAATTTGTTTAATAGAATATCCGTGAGCTATAATAAAATCGAATATGCACCAATATGCACCAACTATACAGAGTTTCCCAAATTCAAAATTTTATCAGTCTCAATTCAACAATATAATATCTATACTGTGGTGATATTTTCATCATTTAAGGGTGCAAACAGACGAGTAAGGGAGTAATTTAATTTAGTTTGAATTAAATTCAGTAATCAGTTGATATGGCTGATGTGAGAGTGAAATTTGCATCAATTACAAAAAACCAATTCTTGTAACGAATTCTACACACAAAACAAACAAAATTGAATTTATTTGTGAAATACAAAATTTATGTCACACCCTGTACATTGTTTTGGTAACAGATTTGTAACGTTAAGGTTCTACAAAACAAAGTGTTAACAATAATTCAGTGCGTGCGCGATTGGAAACGTTATGTTATCTGGACAGAAGTGCTATTTTAGCTAACAAGAATAAAAATTCCCACCACAAAAATCCATTTTTGAAAAACTTTGAAAGGCACAGAAAGTCAGCG
Source organism: Rhagonycha lutea (assembly GCA_958510855.1). Taxonomy (NCBI): domain Eukaryota; kingdom Metazoa; phylum Arthropoda; class Insecta; order Coleoptera; family Cantharidae; genus Rhagonycha; species Rhagonycha lutea. Next base: position 13,251,227 of record OY294037.1, read on the forward strand.
AGCAAAAAATGAAGCCAGTTCTCCAGTGAAGACGAAAGCGAGAACTCGCGTGGAGTTCCTTGGTAGATTCCAATTGACGAACTCGTCTCGAGAGTTTTTTTTTGGATAAATTCCAATTAAGGAACTCATATCGGGCTTTCTGATACGAAATCAGGAAGCAGGGTTCGTAATTTAAATAAAGCGAATAATTGCGAGAGTCGCGTTTTAAGTAATTATTAATTACATTCTATAATTAGTGGAAAATTGTGTATTGCGAAGATAACGAGTTGGAAGTTGACTTCACATTTGGTGACGTATTTGGATTTGGAATGCTGGCTGCTGTGTGGAGAATTGGAGAATTTGAACAAATTGGAACAGCTGACGACTACTGGCAGGAATTTGGACACATGGATCCGGCAACACACTAAGTTTAGTGAAAATTTACCAGTTTGTGATAAGGTAGAGAATTTGAATTTTTATTTTAATGAATCTGATTGTAGAACAACGATTTGTGTTGTCATTGGATTAATTAAAAAACTTTATTAGAATTGATTATAATTTATTATTTACACATTTTTTACACGAATGACTAGAAATCCAAACTTAGCTTCTGAATTAAGAAATTAAATGTGGTGAGGATTTCTGAATCGTTACATTATTACACTTATGCCCGGTTGCACCAGCTAAAAAACAGTCCGTTGAATCGGCCGATCGACCGTAAGCTTATCGTAGCTTTCGTGTTGCACCACCCAAAAACTGTCCGTTAATCGATTGATTTTACGGACAGAATTAACCGTCTGATTTCGGGCCATAATTGCAAATACGGACCGTTTTTTGAGAGTAATAACCTTACTATTTTACTATTTACACTTGTTTTTTGTGAAGTTTAAAGTGATTAGGCAATCTTTTTAATATTATTTATAAATTATAAGTGGTATGACATTACGATTAAACCATTACGGAATATTACATAGTTACACATTACATATTACACAATAACAGTTATGGATACGTCTTCATCTTCTTCATTTGATGAAGAGCTCGACCGCATAATGGAACTTCTTCCAGAAATAAGACAAGTAAGACCAAGACGTGATCCATTTAATTTATTTAACAATCAAGAATTTAAAGCAAGATATCGTTTTTGTAAAGAAACAGTCAATCAGCTATTGCAAATTATTGGAGAAGATTTAATACGTTCCCAAAAGAATAATGAAGTGACTCCTATGAATCAATAAATTATTATTAATAACGTTAAGGTACTATGCCACAGGTTCATTTCAACAAGTGCTCGGTGATCATATTAACATATATAAAAGTACAGTGTGTAGAATAGTGCATCGAGTAGGGCACTACATAGCTTTATTAAGTGATCGCTTCATTCGAATACCTAGAACAAATGAAGAAATTGGTGTGGTAAAACAGCAATTTTATAATGTTGCTAGATTTCCTGGCGTTGTCGGAGCAATTGACTGCACCCATATTAAGATTTTGTCGCCTGGTGGAGAGAATGCAGAGGTTTATAGAAATCGTAAGGGCTGGTTTTCCATCAATGTGCAAGTGATTGGTGATATGAAATTGAAGATTCGAGATATAGTAGCAAGCTATCCGGGATCTCTACACGATGGTACTATTTATAACGATAGTTTAATTCGTGCTCGATTTCTTAATAATGGATTTCCCAGCAGTTATTTGATAGGCGATGGACTAGGCAACCCTCAAACACAATCCCAAAATAATTATCAAAACGCACATATCAATACTAGAAATGGTATTGAAAGATTGTTTGGAATTTGGAAAAGATGCTTTCCTGCTTTATCTGTGGGAATGCAAATAACGGTTGATAATGTATTAAGGGTAATCATTAACACAGCTGTATTACATAATTTAGCAATAGAGAACGATTACATTTTTGAAATTTATTGCGATCAACAAATTGAAAATCAAATTGAAGTTGAACATCAGGATGCTGAATTGGAACGAAATGGGAATGCATTACGAACTCAATAATAAATAATACATATTATTATATTACATAAATTAATAATTTATTACAATAGATGTAAATTAGCAACCGTACTTATTTTTAAATTCAATTTCTTTTTCTCTTAACCCTTATGTCAATACCCAGTGTTTATTACGTTGTTCAATACCCGGGGTACCCGGGTATCCTATGCTATATTTCGTCAACAAAAGGAATTGGAATTGGAAAATTTTTATTTTCAAATTCTATGTTGTTGGGAGTCACAGTGGGAATACCTAACTGCCACAAAACCTGTTAATTTATGGAATAATAAAGGGCAAGGAGGAAGGGAAACAGTAACGTCTCCGTTGTCATTCATATCGTCATTCGTCGTTCATATGAGGATATTTTACATATAATTTATAGTTAAATGTAATTAATTTATAATTAAAAGTTAAATGTCTACGTTTATTTGTATATAAAATATTATTTCTGACCCCCTAGAGATTAGTTAAATTATTTATTATTTTGAAAATCTGTAGAAGTATTAAGTTTTTACATATATGGGTACCCGGGTACCCCGGGTATTGATCAACTGGGTATTCAACTTTAGCGCCTAATTTTTTCTACTTTCTTGAATATTTAAATATCAAAACTTATATGAATCGACGTCAATTGACTCAAATAACGAGGATCTGACCGGATTTGAAGATATCTCTTTAAATACATAGCATATTTAAGTAAGAACATGCAAAAGGGTACCCGGGTATTGACATAAGGGTTAATTCTATTTCTGCCTTCTTAAATTCTATTTTTATTTAAAACGCTCACTTCACTTTACAAAAAACGGTCGGTTCAAATAACAAACTGTTATTTTTTCTGGTGCAACTGGTATTTTGAAAAATCGGAGAATCATCGATTAATCGGTCGATCGACGGTTATTGTATCGACTGTTTTTACATGGTTTTTACATTAATGGTCGGTTGGTGCAACCGGGCATTAATATTACACATTGGTTCGAGACAAATTTGTTGTCCAAGATAATTTGATGCAAATTTTCACAATTAATTTTTTCATTAAATAAATCATGTTTGCTGTGAATTACCTTCTTATTTTGTCTACTGAACCCATCGACCCTGTAGAAGAGAAAAACCCTTCTCCGGCGTGAAACTAGTCTTGCGGCTTTTGTTATAGTTCTATGGGGAAGAAAATCATAGCAATACATTTTAATTCTATTGGAATTAAAATTTGGTGAAAAAATGGTGATTTTTAGGACTAGGAAAGTTGGACCGCATTGTGTGCAACGCAGAGAAACTTATAAAATTTTTAAGGAATAAAAAAGAGCGCGCTGCAAATTTTGATGCAAAAACAAGTTTCAACAGATGGCGTACCCTAAAATATTAATCTTTTATAGTTATCTTTTCACCAAAACAGAATTCTAATAATTTATAAAAGTCATATGAATAAACGATAATTAAGCTAGGCAATAAGTAAGTTTGAGCTTCCAATGTTGAATATTTACAAGAATATTCCAAAAAGATATGCACATGTGAAAATATCGAATATATTTAAAAATATTTTTCTTTGAAAGTTCAAACTTCCTTATTGCCTAGCTTAGTTATCGTTTATTCATATGATTTTTAGAAATTATTAGAATTCTGTTTTGGTGAAAAGATAACTATAAAAGATTAATATTTTAGGGCACGCCATCTGTCGAAACATGTTTTTGCATCAAAATTTGCAGCGTGCTCTTAAGCACAACTTTCAGTTATCTGAAAGTTTGGGAATGTACAGGTAAATATCGTGACTCGTGAGGCCCGACACATAGAATTTTTTTAGAAAAATTTGTGTTCAACGTTTGAGCACCAATGAGTTTCCAATAGCTCCGTTTGAGTTATTCGAGAAATTCTTTGGGGGGGGGGGGAGATTGAATGAGATTCCATTCTCATCATTTTAATTTAATTTTCTGTAATTCTAGTATTTCAAATTTCGAGTCCTCCGAGCTAGTTTCGTACGATAATCCTCAATTTTAATTTTATTTATTCAAATTAAAATGTTTAATCAGCTTAAAAAGATTGGAAACTATGGTTTTAGATCCACATATTTTGTTCTTGGAAAAAATAGAAACATTTGGAATTTTTATTTAATTATTGTTTATAGGTTTTCTTTTTTCACTTTTTTGTAAAATTAATTTTTTCAGATTTATTCCATCAAAATAATGAAGGTGATCATTTACTTTAAGTAGGATTCGTTCTTTAATCGGATTAAAAATTTTAATTTTACAGATTAAATAAAAATCGAGAATTACCGTCCGAAACTAGCTCGGAGGACTCAAAATTTGAAATATTCGTATCTCTGCAGAAAATTAAATTAAAATAATAGGAATATCAAATAAAACTCTATCGATAGACATCGATTTCACAAAAAAAATTCGAAATAAGACAAAAATAGAAAAACATGTCTACAGCCCCTAAGAATTTCGTGAATAACTCCGCGACGGTTAAGGCTCAAACGGAAACCTTGGAAGCTCATTGATGCTCAAACGATGCTTAAGCGTTTGACATCAATTTTACCACAAAATTCCACTTGGCGGGGTGGGGAGGCGCATTACAAATTATGTAATGTCTACAGCCCCCCAAATGTTCTTGCGAATAACTTCACGACGGTTGCGTCTAAAAACGAAACTCATTGATGTTCAAAGGTTCAAACTATGCTTAAACGTTTGAAACAATTTTCACTCAAAAATTCAATTTGACGGGGGGGGGGGGAGGTAGCGACATGCACCCAGGGCCGCCGCTAGGGGTACTTCCGCCCGTGTGCAAAGTTCAATTTGGCCGCCCTTGTAGCCGATTTTTTGCAGTTTTTTAATACAATTTCATAAAATTTCTACTACTTATTCCCTGCCGTAAAGTAAATGACCTTTTCTAAACCCCTATTTTTGGGATTTTGGCCGCCTCTAATTTTGGCTGCCCGTGTGTTTTGCACACTGTGAACAATAGGGCGCGGCGCCCCTGCATGCACCTCACTATGGGTTATTGTAGCGCAATAGTGGAAGTCGCTCGCTCCCAAGTGGAAATGATCGGTTCGAAAGATTGAACTGGATGAAATTTAATTTTGGATTGCACGGGCGTACACGTTTTTGGATCAAGATAAGAAGATAAAGGTACCCAACGTTTATTTTTCTAATTCTAATTTTTCCCGAAAAGTATTTTTTACCAGTAGCAGTAGGTTGATTGAATTTAATAATACCAGGTAAAAGGCAATAGAAGAAGTTTCGGCTATGAATAGTAAATTCATGGGTTCAAATCTCATAATTGAGGTGTTGACTTTTTTTTTAATTTTTGAACACGCAGAATTTAACCATATCAATTAAATTTTTGTTTTTTATTACTTTTTCAGGCGAAGTAAAATGTATTTATAGTCTCTGAGCTAAGCCGTAGCGGATAAGTTGTTGCTCTGCTATTTGCTGAGAAGTTTTTTCCGCATATCTTCAGTTTTTTTATAACAGCGATAGTAGAATTATTTATTGTAATCTTAGGTCTATTTATTACTCTTGTAAAAATCACACACATAATCATCATTTTTGGCAAAAAAAAACTTTTCTGAGGCTGGAACAGGAATGACTTTTTTTTACTACCCTTTCCTTAAAATAAAAGCACTTTTCTGCCAATCAGGGGGCCCCCAAAGACGTGGGGCCCGGGCCCGTAGCATTTGCTACTTGGCTACTTCTGCTACTGTGTTAATTCGTCACTGTAATCAGAACACTCATTATAATCGTTGTCATTATCTGCACGCTCAACATTCGCATCGGACTTGCCGTTAGAATTAAAACCCTCGTCTCATTGTACCCTCGTACGTAACCCTCGTAGAAACGTTGATTGTGTTTCTTTCGACTGATAGATTCAAATAACGATTACTCTTGTGGGTTGTGTCTTGTGCTTTCCTCTTCCTTTTCCTTTACCTTTCCTGATATTTTTTATCTTTCATCTTATTGAGCCCAAATTGATTGGATCAAATCATGCTCACACTCGATTATTAAATATGACTAACCGCCGGTCGTCCACCGTTCATAATCGGTAACCATACATTATTTATATTTAAATTTACATTAAAAATTCCTGATTTAGGTGCATAGTTCTAAATATGGGCTACTAGTCCATATTAGAAGCACAGAAGTAGCCCATATTACAAGAATACTCAGTTTATATCATGGGACTCCAAACTTTTTAGCCTAAGGTCAAAACTGACTCCTGTATTAAGTTCCAAGGGTCAAGACCTAGTTAGCACCACCCTGCCCTATCTCGGAGATTCAATTTCCGGTAGATTTGGCAATTGAAGCTTTAAAAATAAATTTTGAGTTTGCATAAATGACAATAATATTTTTCAAAATCATTTTAAGGACGACATAGAAAGTAGAAACCCTTGTCGCAGAATTTCAAATGGAATTGATTGATTTGCAGTGTAACGATTTTTTTTTTAAAGAAAAATATTTAAACTCATTATTGCTATGCCTTCCACTCGTACAGTTTGATTAGTTGCATTTTACTCATGGCATTTTTTTCCACTTTTGGAACTACTTATCGGAGTGAAAAAACATTCTTCAAAATGAAATATACAAAAAATATGTACAGATCCAAGTTAACTGATGAGCATTTGAAGTCGCGCAGATGATAATTTCCACTAGTTAAAATCGGATCCACATTTACTTACATTAATCTGCTTACACCTGACTTACATTGTAAATTTTACAACGTGATCAAAATAAACTGTGGCGTACCGAATATCGGGCATGTCTAGCCCGCTAGTTTGGAGACCCCTGATCCTTTAAAATTTTTATTGTGCCGATTTTATTTGGAATCAGAAATTCTCACTAAAGAGATGGTTTTTGTTTTAAGTTTGAGTTCCATCATAAAAGGAACCTGTTACACCTTTGTTTATAATGGAATCGAATGATGATTTCATAATTTTGTTAGATATTCGAATGGTCAGGTGTACTCAATTTTATTTTTTTAAATTAACAATGTTTCTCACCTGTTTTCTATATCAAAATTGTTATTAACCAGCAAAAAGGTAGCGATTTGAATAACTATTTAAATCACAGATGTAGAACATTTTAGATTTCCGGTTAGGAGAGCGGATGGAGATTCGTTTTCGAGTGGAAGTGAGGGGTTAAAACTTCAAATGTCCATTTTCCATTTTAATGGACTCTTTGAAAAAGATTCAAAAAACTCATCGAATTAAATTGAGTTATCCATTGAATTTTGATGTTTAATTAGTGGAATACTAATTTATGACGAGTGTACAAAGTTTCAACTGAATTGCGATGGAAATTGAGATGTAACCTAAAAACAGAAGAAAAGATGATCTTGAGCAATGTACGAATTTAAGATCAAGAAAGGTTTAATTGAAATTATTTCATGGACGCCGGATGTGTAGGTAATCGAATTTATTAATTGGAAATCATAGGAATTATTTGTAAAGTGAAAATGGAAAAAGTTCCAAAATTTTGTATTTACTTTAAGTGATCCGAGTCTGAGGTCAACATTTTGTGAACAAAATTTGTTTCACGTACCTGATTATGATAATTTTACGATGTGCGGGTTAATCAGCAATTTATTAATTAATGTCAATCTTCGGTGTGAAGATTTATTTACTATCTACTAATTAAAAACAATTTCACGAGTTATGATTAGGCTCCGGATTTGTAGGCACTAAAAATCTTGAAAATATACAGGCAAATATGCTTTAAAAACTTCAAAATAAGCACTCAAATATGCGCTAAAAAACAGGCACAAACGAAGTATTATAATCGATTGAGCCTATTTTGAATCCGAAATTCAAATTTCAAAAAACTGTAACTATTATGCTAATAGATACGTGTTACCGAAAATTTCGAATATTTCAAAAATTATTTGAGTACAAACGAAAATAATGTTTGCACAAACAAGCACAAACGAAGTACAATCGATTGAGACTATTTTGAATCCGAAATTCAAATATCAAAAAGGCATGTCTCTACCCCCCCCCCAAACTTAAAATTGAATTATCTCGAAAACTATTTGGGTACAAACGAAAATAATGTTTGCACAAACAGGCACAAAGAAAGCACAAACGATTGAGATTATTTTGGAGTCAAAATTCGAAATGGGGGGGCTGGGGACATGCACCTTCTTGGTAACATGATCAGAGCAGTAACATTAATAGAATATGCAGTTATTGCACTGAATCACCTACAGTTAACAAAGTAGATATTAATTAAAATTATTGTTTTAAATAATACAAAATGCGGCAATATCAGAAAGAGAATAATTAAAATTATTTAAAATTTTATTACTTGATTTGCTAAATATGCAAAATATATACCAATATAAGCAAATAAGCATTTATAGGCAACAAACCGCCAAATATGCACTTAAACTCAAAATATGCATTATAGGCAAAATAAAAGCTATATAAAACGATTCAGAAAGGCGTAAAACATGCTCCCCTTTTAAAATTTTTCACGTGCCTGTACGCAAAAAAAACATGCAAATGCCTACAAATCCGAACCCTAGTTATGATTGTGATAATGGACATCAGCTGGTAGCTGATTTTATTTAATCATTTTATTTAAAGTATTTCCAATTTTGATTTCTTACACTAGTAATTAATAAGTAAGTAAATCAGTAATATTTATTTTCTCGACTAAACTTTTCGATTTTGTGGATTTGTAATTCACCATTTTTTTTAACAATATTTGAAAATAAATGTCTAACAATTTGATTCATTGTAAACCTGTGGGTTTTTCTGATTTCTTTTTATCCTCTTTGAGCTTGATGTTCAATAAACATTTGATTTGAAGGAATAAATAATAACGAGTCTAATTTTATTCCTTCATAATGAATTTTCACCAAGTGAATATTAATATAATTACTAGTTAATATAAGTAGTTATATTAAATAAATAGTTGTGAAAATTAGACTCGTTATTATTTTATTCCTTCATAATGAATTTTCACCAAGTGACGACCGAATCTATTAACTATATAACATTTGATTTTTTTTAGATCTTTTCTCAACTATAACTTGTTTTATATTAATATAAGATCAACTATTTCGTTTCTAATATTTTGGTTTTTAAAAAAAAAAATTCAAATTTTGAAACATTATTTAAAACATTTGATTATTGATTATTTAATTTTGAGTCTCATTTATTTAATTTTTGTACCTCGAATTTAGATATTATTGGAGTGCTATCCACCGTTTGAGATAGATTTTGAATTAAATCCTTCAATTTTCTATCAATTGAATTAAACCCAATTATTTATTAATGAATGAATCAGTAAGAACTCTCTTCTGATTACTGATTTTTGCCCGTACAAAAAAATGTAGCTACTGCTCCAAATGATTTATGTTAATATTATTATTTTTTTTTAAATTATTTTTGTTTGTTTTAAACCTAAAATTATATTTTCTGCGACATCTTTATGTTTAATATATTGTCATATTTCTAAATTGTCCAACAAGCAAGTAAACGAAAAAATTTCAGCTCAAATACAGCCCATAAAAATTGTAATTTTGTAAATAAGAATTGGATAAAAAGAAACACATAATGATTATATTTATATTAATGAAAGAAAAAAGGGAGCAGCCAAAATCCAGCGCAGAAAATGAGGAGGGAGAAGAGTGCTGTCGTATAAATGGACTGAACCAATTTTCGTTACTGCACATTAGTTCCGCTCTTTTTCTTTTAAATTTTTTTGATTTAAATTTTAATAATCTTCTATAAGAAATCCAATGCTCTCAATTCACATAAGGGCGTCTTTTTTTGAAAGTTTGAGAAGACTTTTGAGAGGTTTCAATTCAAAACCCAAATATACACGTGAACCAAATTTCCCTTCGCCAAGACTTTTTTCAAATTAAAAATATTCCTTGTTTGACCTATTAATTTTCTAGATTATTTACTCCAAAAACGAATTTTAAATTATTATAAATGTTAGATATTATTTATAATTTTAAGAAAATACAAAATTTTCTTTTACGACGGTAAATTTATGTTGACATGGAAGGTTTCATAGAATAGTGTAATTTTAGTATTCATAGCGACATCTATAAAGGAAAGTGCGAATTAAGGATGAAGAAGATAACTTTGTTAATTTTTTATTTATTGTGGCGCAAAACTAAAGCTTAAATTTCGATAAAATTTCAAATCAAACCCGAAAATATAACTATATTACAGTTTCATTAATTTTAATATGAAAATGATACTTTCTTGCATATTTTTCGGATGGAAAGAAACCCTGTAAAATTTCTATAAAAATCTATAAAAATATATTGAATGAGAAGTCTTGTAATTGAAAATACTTTTGGATGTTTAAGAAATTCCTAATGTAATTCATGAAATTTAGTTGTCGCAATTCCTGAAGTGTGTGCTGGTGCATTGTGCTGATGAAACAGTTTCCACTGTTTAGTGTTTAGACTGTTCTTTTCCTTGTTTCATCAACTGTTGTTCATCAACAACGCAAAAATTCATTTGCATTACACAGCTCCATATTTTTCATTCAATATTAAATTCAGATATGTCGTTTTTGAAATACACACAAAATCTAAAATTATTGTAATTATTGTACCTAATTATTAAGTATTGACTTATAAAATGGATTTTGGAGGAAAAAGGAACTATAGTGATATTTCACTGTTTTATAATTTTTCTGTATTTATTCTAAAAAGTAAATTAAATAGCAAAATGAATGTTCATATTATAAAAAATACGAAGTAAAATTCAAAATATAAATTGAATTAATATGGCGAAATATATAAAGGCCATTATAGAGAATAATAAACCAACACATTTTTCAAGAAAAAATTTTAGCTTGGTCCGTTTTTCCAATAAGCTCACTTTACATATGTATATGTTGATGTATCGAAATTTAGTTTCAACATTTCACTATCTATCCAATTTCGAAAGTTTGCAACGTTACCGTAAGCAGCTGGAAGTGCATCTCCACATCCAATTCCCCACGCAACAAGGCCTCTCTGGTAATATTTTCCACTCTTACCGGGTATCGGACATACAAGTGGGCTTCCACTATCTCCCGTACACATATCTTTCCCAATTTCACCTCCAGCACAAATAAGGCTCTTATCTAAGGTAAAATACTTTCCCACTACGGAAGCTCTAAGTTGCTCCTGACAAGTATCATGTTGTACGATTGGTAATTCGATCTTTTTCAAAATAGCCTGAAATCTACCGTCCTTGCCAAACCTATCCTTTCCCCAGCCACTAGCAAAGCACCTTACGTTTTCTAAAACTTCATCTTGGGATGGTAAACAAACAGTTTCTATGTGGTCACTTATTTCCAGAGGGGTATCCAGAATGAGTAAAGCTACATCATTAAACGAACCTCGTTTGTAATAATCGGGATGAATTATAATATCTTTAACGTTCCTGTCTTGATGGGAAAGATGTTCATTTCTAGTTTGTGTATCCCATTCTCCTGCTCGAATTTTTATCCGTTGATCTTGCATTATATCTACACATTGTGCCGAAGTTAGAATTACTTTGGGGTGAATAATTGATCCCCCACACAAATAAATCCATACAGTGTTTTCGCCACTATCCAAATTAATCTCACGCAAAATGGCTACCATCCATGGAAATTCACCAAATGCAGTTTGATTTTGTGGATCACGATCAGTAAACTCTTGGCTTCCAACACCATTTGGATTACGATTCCCACAACTTATGGAATTATTTATATTAATTGATGGTACATTTTGTTCATCACCAGAAGAAGGCGATGGTGGTACTTTTGGTTTCGTAAGGGAACTTGGTTCAATTTTTGGAATTCTAAAATTTGTGCGCTTAAAATCAAAATATATCTTAAAATTCATCTTACCTTAAATCAATAATTCCACAACCATCTGTACATGCTACTTTATTTTCCATGATTTGGCCATCAATCAAAGAAAAGATGACAGTAAGAAATACTGTTAGCATCAGGAGCTTCATTTTGATGTCTTATAATAAGGTGTTTGTTCGAGAAAGATATTTATATTGCAATTTAAGTTTGAAAGTTGAGTACCTTGATTATAAAGATAAAGAGGTTGTTGATATACCAAAACCAGTTAACAGAACAAACGAAGATCAAGAAAAACAAAAGAAAAATATAATTTTATGGTAATGCGATTTTACATATTTATAATTCTAGGTATTTTTGCAGATAGCTTCCAAAAAACATTTTTAAGGACATTTCCTTCAAACATCAATATAAACATATTTTTATCTTTACACTTATTTTTAATAATTAGATACGTACTAAAATAACAATCTCTATGAATCTATGTTTCAGTCCAGCATCTTAAATGATTGACCGACTGATTGATCAATCCTGGAACTAAAAACTAAGAACTACTAAAATGTCTTTTGATGTTGCATTGTCAATTTATATAATTATTGTACCTATTACATTTCCATTAAATCATCTATAAACCTCGACTGGCAATTTTATATTAGGTATGTAAAATTTACCACATTATTCTCTTTTTATATTCGTATATCAAAATGTTCTACGTTTATGCAGGTTCACTGATACAAGTTTTCGTTTAAGTCATTGTACCTGAATCAACAATTTACATATTTCTTGTTCAAAATATAATCAATATTAATAATTATTGAAACTGAAATATTATATCCATTAATATTATAAAAATATAATTTAAGTAAGTATAAAAAAATAAAGGACATATTTAACAAAAAGACACAAGGACATTACATTTATGAGCTCTAAAGAGGGGGACCGAATCCTCAACTAGTAGTTCTTTTACTATTACTTTTAATCATCGTTTCTCAACCTTATTTAATAAAAAAGCTCGCGACCCCCTCAGGAGCAGGAATGATCGATTTTACCCCTTAAACATTAATTTATTATGATATATTTATCCAACGCTACCCCCCTGACGTTTAAAGACCCCTGCAATCAGGGTTGCAACCTCCAGGTTGAGAAACGATGCTTTAAATCAATATATTATTGTAATGATCGTTAAAAGAAATGTGAATAGAAAAATTTAATCATTCTACTACTGGTCCGATTTTAAGGATTAATTTTATTTTACTCTTTTGTTCTAAAATTTTTCTTGAATTGAAATTCTTGAAAATCTTGAATTTTTTAACGCGATCGTTGTTATTAGGTTATTACAGTGTGATATTAAATCATATCAGCAAAACAGAGAGCAGGTGAGATGAAGTAACATTTCCATTGTATTATATAGAGAAATTCTGAGAAATGTCGGATAACAGAGGTTCTACTCTATTATCTTTTGCTAAATTAAGTGTTCTACTTTTAGGCAGGTTTGCTGATACAAATTAGTAATTCACATATATTTTGTTTAGAATTTATTAATTAATTATATTGGTTCAATATCTAGAGATTGAGACGGTCATTGCCTTGCAGCTAACGCAGTTGGATGCAAATGCGGGGCACCGGGTTCAAACCTGGGGAGAGTCAAACTTTCTTATCACTAGTCTCCGTGCTTTGGAAGGCACGTTAAGGACGTTCATACATGAGGCTTGTTAGTAGATAAAATTATTTTTTTTACTGAATTGTGTAGTTCAATTATGTTGCTTTTGGATTCTCTAAAAATAAAAACCTGTAACCGATAATTTCAAAGAGTAATTATTGATTAAAATTCAAATTTTTAACATAGGATCTTATGGAGAATAGAGTTTTCGTGTATTTAAAATTATAAAAACAATATTATTCAAGTAGATATCGTAATATATAATGTTTATAAATATTCTTTAAAGTATATAGTTTATATAATTGCATTAAAAACAGGGTGTTACCGAACATTTCAATTAATTATTAATTATTTTCATAAATAAAACTAAAACTATTTTGTTAGGTTAGTCGTCATAATAAAACTGGCAACAACGCACAATAGAACAGTGACGTTTTTTTATGTTTTGACAAAATGACGAAATTTATGTTTTTGGGAAACAAAGACACCATGACTGTTTCTAACATTATAATGATTATTACTATTCATAACTGATAGTAAAACTAATAATTTATGTAACTGTCAACAAAACAACTCGATACACTGACATACAGTTTTAGTGTTTTTTATTTGAAAACCGCGGTGTAGCCAAATTTAATACGTAATTTAAAACAAGTCAAATTAATTACTAATTTATAATACTGATATTTTACAATAAATATCGAAAAAGTATTTCCGATATTCAAAACAAATTAATAAATCATTATATGATTTTGGATATATTTGAAAATTTTTCCAAAGCTCTAAATAAATTTCATAACAAATTAGTACTCAATTGATTTCAAAGTCGCGTTCGTACGTCCTTAAGCCGGTGGTCCCCTGGGTTAGTGAATTGCCACCATTAACATAAAAAACCAGGATACATGGCACATCTGACGGCAAGTCTAGCAAGCTACCAGATGGATGTAAAATATTTATATGCTCATAGAACCAACACTGCCAAGGAAACGACGCAGATGTTGGTAATAACAAGCCTTAAGGCTTAAACTAAGAAGAAGAAGAAGGTTCAATATCAATTTCCAAATCAAAAAGGGACAATTGAGATTATTTTCTATTTTGAGTAAAAGTTTTAAAATTTGTGTATTACTTTCTAAAAAAAAATGTATTATAGTATTTTTTAACAAAAAAGCCACAAGGACATTACGTTTATGAGTTCTAAATGAAAAGGAGTGAATTCGCACTGAATCTACCTCTGGTAGTTCTTTTAATGTTACTTCAAATCAGTAATATTATAATGATCGTTAAAAGAAATCTAAACAAAAAAATTAAATAAAAAAATAAAATCGATTTTTAATTAGATGATAAAAGTTAAAATTTTACTTTTCACTGCGCCATAATCATGCCAATTTATGAGAGGATTTTAAGGACATAACCGTAATTATTCTCATAATTATACAAATATGTATCATTTCTGTTTACAAAAATTTATATTCCTGTTCTACGCAGTCGACGTTGTTGATTAAAGATTATAATTGTCTATTTTTCTTATACCAGGGTCCTCGTTTGGAAGGTAGATTTACATAGAAAATAGCAGTGATCATACAGTGACACTTCGATGTAACTAACTCTCGATTTTATGTAGGTAGTTTTTATAGCAACATTGACTTTCACAATAAATGGTAAAATTTCAATAAATCGAATTCTTTTAAGATTTTCTGACTATTCTAACACAGAAAATAAATTTAATGACCTTTTCAAAATATAAATTAAATATACCATAATTTTGTGTTATATTCGCGAATTTTGTGCTGCAAGCGGTTTCGCGGTAAAAGACAAATCTGTGGCGGCTGTGCTGAGTTTATGTAAATCTAGGATTGCTAACTTGAAAGCTGCCTATATTATAATATTATTTTTGATTTTGAAAAGGTAACGGTATCGGGTTTCTATAGGTTTGTTCTAATACCATGGTTCCATTTCCTGGCTCATTTTTCATTTGAAGGTAGTGATCGTTTGAAAAGATATAAGAAATTTTGTTCCTGGTAAGAAATTATTATGATAATTTTTTAAAATTATATTTGATTTCTTTGAATCATTCACACTCATGAGAGATAAGTAACTAAGTACTTTTGCACTAATTTGGCGGCCCACGTTGGAAGCCACTAAAGTGTTACAAAAACCACTCAAAGTTTGCGTCGCTACCTCGATGGTCCACGTAATATTAGTGAGCGGCTAGCTGTGAATCAGTTTTAGAGGGGGCATTCGTTAGCGGTTCGTGAGTTTTTCGAAGACAGTGGCGCAAAACTTTGAGCGGTTTGTGTTGTAATAAAAATATATAAGAAGATGTAAAACTCAATGATATTATTAATTTAAACATATTTATATTTCTATAAAATTTATTCTAAAAAGCTGTCTTAATTTTATATAGGTTGGGGAGTGAATGTATGATGTAACTGAAATTCATATTACAAATAAATTCTATCGTATTAATATTTATACCGATAAACAGTCAACAAAATGTAATTTGTATGTTAGTAGTAGGAAAATCTCCAATTGAAATATTTAAAATAAAAATATTTGTTGAAACTAAGCTTTATACTTTATACAAGATCACGTTTCTATTAAACATAAAGTACGAACTGTTTCTTCATATTTAAATGCATTCGATTTCATTATTTGCATTGCACATTCAATGTTTACAATGTAATTTTATATTAACACTTTCATATTCAAAGTTGGTACACCTGCAGTGCGTTGCTTTTCTGAATGTGTTCAATATTGGCATGTTCGTTGCAAGTAAGGGTTATTTGGGCAATTATCACTGATCTTTTAGTCTGTTCATATTTGCAGAAAATAATGAACTTTATAAATCCACTTTTTTAACCCTTTCGATACGAAGACTTAAAAATTAAAGCCTCCTTGAGAATTGTTTGCTTACTGGTCGTCCAATAGCAACTAAGGTACAAATTGAATTTTAAGCATTTAGATAGCCTCAACGGAACCGTTCGGAATCAACTTTATTAGTGTTCCTGTTCCTTGATTATTTTGAAATGGATTCTACGTGGTTGATTGTACAGGATAATATATGTTTCGACCACTGACTATTTCTCGGGGCGTTCCACAGGACAGCATCCAGTAAATGGCATCGCAGTGTGAAAAAAAAACTTTATTTTTCAGGCGTTATAAAATTTAAAAACAATCGAAAAATAATCTAAAGTCTAAACAAATTGTTAATCAATATATGGCAAATTATCAATATTTAAACCAGCTAATTTTTGATCTATCCAACCTCTAAAGAGTGCTACATCAGCGTAAACTCCAGGAATACCTGCTTTACCACAATCAATTCCCCAGGCTACTATACCAGCTTGAACATAACGATTTGCGTTATATGGATCTGGACACACTAGAGGACTACCCCCATCACCCTGTAATTATCAATTATTAAAGCCAATGTGATCATTATAAAGTTAACACTTACGGTGCAAGTATCTTTTCCAGATTCACCTCCGGCGCACATGAACGAGTCATCCAATTTGAATTTTGGCCCTAAGCGAGTTGTTCGTAAAGACTGTTGACATTGGTTCTTTTCTACTGTAGGTAATTCAATCTTCTTCAAAATTACTTGGTAATTACCTTGCACACCTGTAAAAATTAAGAATTAATTAATAGTTAATAAATAAAAAAGGAGGCAACCAGCTTAATTTGGATCCATACGAGGATCCGCTATAATATTACTTAAGGTCTGTAGGTAGACATTTGGTGATTGCAAAATCTTAGCACGTAAAGATAAGATGCTAACAAGTAACAACTCAGACATTCAGTCACAAATTAAATAATATAAAAAAAGTTGTATTGTACTTAAAATACGTCAGGGTCAAGTAGATAATTGCAATGTAGGATTGGATTTCCCAAAATTCTTGTAAGTATGAAACACGTAATAACTTCTGATGTGAAAGTACATAATTAAGTGCATTGCACATATACAGGAAGATAAATAAAATAATTTCATCAAGATTACCAAACATAGTTTTTCCCCATCCACTAGCAAAACAGTTCCTGGTATCAAATATTGTTCCTTGGTTTGGAAGACAAATTGTAGCAATATGTGGTGCTCTTGTAAATGGTTGATCCAATATCAATAAAGCCACATCTTTAAATAAATTGTTGCTGTTAAAATTTTCATGAATAATAATATCCGCAACACTTCGTTCCTGGTAAGGATATCTTTCCCTTTCAGTTTGAGTGTCCCATTCTCCAGCACGTACAAGAATATCGTCAACTTTAAGCCTACATAAAAATTATGTTATTGCAGAAATAGAAATAATTAATTTTGTAATTACTTGTATACGCAGTGAGCTCCAGTGAGAATAACATTTGGAGCAATTAAAGAACCTCCGCATATAGACAGAGGCAAACCGCTTGAAGGTTCGTAATATCTGTTCAAAATAGCCACCATCCATGGGAATTCACCATATTCAGCTTCGTTGTTATTATTTCCTGTGATTTTGAAATCAACTCCATTTGGATTTCTGATACCACAGTAAGCTTGTTCCGTTACAGGAGGAGTAATTTCTACTCCTGGTTTTTCTGACGTAGGATTTATTACTTCTGGAGGAATGACACCATCGGTTGGTATTTTACAACAAACTTTTAAGTAATCATCACATTGGTTGCTTCCAAATCTGAAATAGTTGATAAAAGATAAGAAAAAAAAAGCTAAAAATAAATTCCGAAATTAAAGTAAACAAATGGTTAGTTAAAATATGGTAGTGCTTTACACTGTAATTAGCAATGTTGTCCGTGACGTGACAAAACTGAGAAATACCCACAAGGAAACTATAAATTTAAACGGACGAAGTACTTCATAATAATAGTACTTACTAATTTATTATCATTACATTGAAATAAAATAATTTAATTTATTTTTGATTTTATTCTTTAATAGCAAAATGAGGCAGCAATATGAAGGATACGCTACTATACGGTTCATTGTAAATGACAAGGACATTCGAAGATGACTCTCATTTTAATTGTAAATTAATTATGTTATGGGAAGCAAACAATATTTAATTTGTTTTTCTTGTATTTGAAGTTATGTATCCAACGTGGATTTGAACCACGGTACCTACAAATAAATGAAAGTAACCGAGAATTGAAGTCATTGAATCCATTAATCTCCCTCCTTGATGGGGAATACCCAACTATAAGTTTGATTTATAATGTAGAAATCGAAATTTACGTATGGTAAAAAAAACTTCTGGTTATGAAATAATAAAAACGTAGTGCGCAAAAACTTAATAACTCGAGCAAGTATTTATTGTAATTAACCAAATCTCAAAATCTGTGTTTATTATTCTTCTTAAAAAAAAGGCAATCAGAATAATTTAAACAAATTATCCGTCACGGTGTGCAAAAATCACATTGTAATCCTTGAACCACTTACAACAAAAGATTTACTTGGAATCACATTTTTTGTCCTAAATTATATTATTAATTGTGCAGCGAATTAATTATTATTATACCATGTCGGTTAATAAAATTTCGTATAATCAACAAATTGAAAACCTTTGTTTTTGTTTTTGTTTTAATATTTAATTATTTATGATACAGTTTTGCAATCACTGACATAAACCAGGATAATTCAAATTGTAGTTTAGACGTTGACGCTGACGTAGACGCATAACTTGAGAATAATTTCACCATCTTGAATTTATAAGTATTTATGGCAAACTCTGCATTATTCTGTTTAAGAGACATTTAAAATTATAAATTTTATTGTCTCATTCAAATTCTCTTGCCACTGGGACCCCGTTCTAACTTGCATCCTTAGCTTAAAGATTTCCTCTCTGTATATTCGCAGTTGCAGACGCATAAATTAAAAAGTGGAACTGTGAAGTGGAGTACTAATATACGACACCTTAAGATAACTGGACATCTACTACGTCAGCGGATTTATAAATTAACATATAATTTGCATATTAGGTACTTCAAATCCAGTTTAACAGTAAAATTTGGTATAGACAGGAGGACAAAGTTCAGTATTTATTTAACAACCACAAATTGCACTAAAGGTGCATTTATGGGACTTAAACCGCAACTTTAGTCCCTTTTTGGAAGACTAAAGTGTAATTTTAGTCTTCAACTTGAGATAAGAGGGATTTTTTACTGAGATTGGTTGCAGTTTAAATTTCGGTAGTATTTTAATCACCCTCGGCTTCGCCTCATGTAAATAAACTTAACCCCTCGGATTAAAATTATATTTTAACCTTTTTCGTATGCTATTTTTATTTAATTATTTGCAAATTAAAAAAGAAGCTTTTAAACAATCTCTTCATCTATGATAAGCAAAAGTGTGATCGAGATAAGTTTTATTCATTCTTTTGGAAACAAGTAAAACCTTGTAAATAAAATATTATACAAAGGTCATTGAACAAAAAAGTATGACATCGAAATTTACTGTAAAACTTATAAAAGAAAGCACTTTTAAGTAGTAGGTATTCTAGCATTTCCCATTAAATATGTTCTTTGACCTTATATTATTTACTTTGGAAGTTAGTATGTAAATTATTATTAAAATTTAATTTTAAGGTTATAATAATTAATGCAAAACAACACACACAAAACGGTAGCGGTTTTTAAGTTTAACATAAAAAATATTTTTGTTATACGTTCATTATACTGCATACAAAAGATTACAGTTTCGTTGAGATGTCAATGTCACGTGGTACTTTGCCAGCCGGCGGATGATAAGAACTTGATCTTCGTCACCAGCGAAAATTCGTCCAATTTTAATTATTTTTAAAGGTTTTAAGACAAAAATAAGATGTTTTAAGCGGAACAAATTATTTTTTGTAGATACGATTGTCCCCGAAATTACAGAGTCGCAACAAAAAGGGATTTTTATTCCTTATAAAACAATTACTATTTGTTCATCGCTTTATTTGCCATATTTCTTGCTTTAAGATTGTTTAAAAAAATTATTAAAATTGCTTTTCACTGTTTAATGTTTTTGTAAGATTTTGGGTTATGCAATCCAACTTGCATTAACTAAAGTTATACTAATTAAAAGTGAGTCAGTTAATATTTCAAACAATCAAAATTGTTGAATTACATTGATAAATATTGCATAATTACCTCATTATTAATTACATTTTATCAAATGGATATTGTGAGTTGCTTAGCAACTTAACATCTACATTTTACTTATGACCTCAATATTAGTAATGTAAATGTTGAAATTTTTTATAATTTATATTTTGTCTGGCCAAATTTTCACTGAGAATTGCATAAACTAACAACTTCTAAGGATCATCCATAAAGAAAAAAATCGTTAAAAAAATGGAAAAACAATGCAAAAAATAAAAATCATCATCTTGGAGTTATTTGTTATTTTTTATGACTCTTTGTTTCCTTCATGTGTTTTTTTTTATGTAGGTAAATTTCTGGTTTATAATTTTATGTCTTTGTTGTTATTATGATTTTAATTTGCATAAATTAATTGCAATCATAAATTTCATTTTAGATGTTTTTCATAAAATAAAGTATTTGCATTTATTTATCAGCAACCTTTTTTTAAAATAAATTTACTTTTCCTTTCTTCTGAGTCATATTAAATTACCTAGCGTCCGTTGTTATTCTACAGTTATTGACAGCAAGTTCATAATTTGTTTAATTTACATTGCAATTATTTGGATTTTTAATTTTATATACTTTGGACAAACATTTGAGTTAAAAATGCAGGAGTACTCGAGTTTCGAAGCTGAAAATAAAGGCAAGTCGCTTTACATAACAGGGAACTAACCATTGGTTTAAATGTCTATGGTGCTCGTGATATCACTGATAACAAGTCCCAACCAACACATTTTTGAAATTAAATAAAAAACATTGACATAATATGTCATAATTTTGTGCTAATTTTGTGGCGTTTTGCGAATTGATATATAATAGCTTGTTATCAAGCTACAACCACCACATCAATTATTGATCTTACTGCAAATCTGTTAGAGCAAAAATTTTTGACACAAAATTATGACATACTGGTATTTAATTTAACCAAGAGATGGTTGTGACTTGGGATCGGTGCTTATATCACAATCTTAGTATACCACCTAATGTTGGATTTATGCACACATTGCAATATGACATAACGTCACTTTCCATGATTGTGATTGGTGAACTACTGTTTAGCCAACGAGAATCATGAAATGCGAGATTGCATGCACACCTAAAATGCGCGCACAGTAAATTAATTATATAATATTATATTTAAAGTTGGTTAGCTAGGTTAGCCATATCAAAAAAGAATTATTTAAAAAAAAAGATATTTTGGATTAATAGTAGTTTATTCACAATCACTTAGTAATTAATCCATTCAGGCCCGTAGCCAGGATATCATTTCGGGGGGGGGGCACTTGTAAAAACCTTTTTGTAAAATTAAAATTTTCGGTGGTTCCCCTTCCTTTTTCTTTGTCTTTTCAACATTTCGGGGGGGAGTACGTGCCCTCCCTGTCGAAAAGTTAAGTACTTCCCAATCGGTCCAAAAGTCGTTTGTTTCCTAACCGCTGAGAATTGGATTGGAGAATTTGTCCGGTGAGGTAAACTCCAAGTGTTTACTCATAAGAAATACAAAACTTTTATTGAATTTAATTGCTGTTTAAAACCTGGTGATTGTGAATAGTAGAAAGCAGAGTAGAGTAGAATTTACGGCATCAAAGAATTACATGCGTGTCAAATAAATATAAAACGTGCAGATACAACCTTGAAAGCAATGGATCATAAATCAAATACGTCCATTAACACCTATAAAAAGGAATTTAAAATGGCATACACTGGGTTACTTATGGGTGGGTTTCCTGTAGTTTTTTTGAATTGTTCTGGAGTTCGTTCTTTCATTTCCTGCGACAATACGTTATTAGACTTGGAACCCCAATTATTTATTCTCCGTTGCGTTTTCTTCGGGTCGTGAAGTGGAAGCTGGAGTCTGTCCCTGTTTCTTCTATTCAAACTGTGAAAGTGACCGTTTGTCATAAAACTTTCCAAGATCAATCTCATACGCTTGTCAAATATATTGTTATTATGCATTTCACTATAGGAGCAGGGCAAATTGTCAATTTGGCGCTAGAAGATTCATTTTGTAGTGAAAAGCTTCATTACAGTCTCTCGCTATAGTTGAGCACGTTTTCCACATCGGTAAGTAATATACAATTGTGTTACTAGGGTTGCAAAGTGAGTTCTACCTTTGTATAGTACTCAGTACCGGATTTACGGAATTTGCCGTTTGGCAACGCGATCAATGGAGCGTCCTTATATGAAAAAAAAACTGGGCTCAAAAGTATAACTTTCTAGCGATCACACGATAATATTTTAACCACTACCACTTCCTTTAGCATTACTAAAGGAATAATTTATATAATTGAATAGTTTAGGACAGAAAGATATTAAGTACTACAAAATAATAATATTAATAATTTTTTGTTATGTTAATTTAATATTTAAATAATTTAATTTAATATGCAATAATTATTTCGATTAGATAATATAAAAATAATGTAAATTAGATTGAAAATTTAATATTCTAATTAATTTTTTGTTATTTATCTTTTAAGTTCATCAATAATAAAGCAAATAAATTCGTAAATAAAAATGGAAGTGAGATTTTTATTTCAAAAATATTAATAATAAAGAAGAAAAGTGGAAGCCAAATATTCATACAACGCCGAATAAGTTTTGCACCGAACTGTGCCATTTTCTACTTAGTCACCCTAAAAACAGTTTTATCATACTGTCCCTTGGGCGTAACAGTAGTGCTTGCACATCAAATTCCTTTAGCATCACGCAAAATAGGTTACAATTTGTATATTTTTATAAAAACGATTTCATTTGAAAAATGGTTTTTTTTACAAATAAATGTTCTAAAACAAATTAATATCTTATTGGTTGTCACTTGGTGTTGTTTTGCAGAAAAGGCGAAAAGGTGAAAAGGCAAAAGGGTATCTACTCGTATAAGAAAAACTGATAATTTTACAGACAAGAATAAGTCTTGGAAATTCCAAGTTCTTATTTTCTCTATTTTTAAAAATGTGATTATTTTATTTTGTTTTGAAAAACCCTCAAGCTGCATGTTTAACTGTCATTAATTGCAAATAATTGCATAACTTTTACTAGATAGGATTTAATTTATTTATTAGTTATTTGGTCATGGTTAACGTTCATAAATCGTGAAATTTCCAATTCAATAAATTATTTATATTAATAATATTTAATAAATAATCCGGTCTGTAAATAATTTTCAAGTCAACTGAATAAAATAAAAATCAGTTAGGTTTGAAGTTTTTTAAATTTTATTAATATTTATTTTACAAAGTTAAAAAGCTGTACCTTTTAAATAATTTACTATTAGTTATTTTGTTATATTATTCATATAAACTAAATTGCATTCGTATGCAATTTCGTAAAAATTTTAATTACTGCAAAATTTGGAAAGTTCTCATAATCGTTCACTTCAAAATAATTTCAAAAATATTAATTGGTCAAGAAAATGCTATTATAACTTTCATTTACATTATTTTTAATGACCATTCCTCAGTTCAAATGTCAACAATGTTATCTTAATCCTATCTTAAAATGTCATTTAGGGCCAGTTTGTCAATATACAATAATTAAATCTCATCAACCCATTTTTCATCCAACAAATAAAAATCCATCTTATTAGTGACAAATGGGTCACGTGAATTATTGTTAAATTAGCAGATAAATAATTAAATAATATGCATTATTAATTATAAATTTTATCATTCATTAAACAAGTAATATTCGTTATTGAGTATTGTTTACGACCGGATATTAGAATTTCCCAATTATGCAATTATCAATTAACACAACGTAATTAAATAAACAATAAGCACTTATAATTAAAAAATACCTGATGTCTATTTGACCAGTTCCATCATAGCTGTCTGAGGGAATGATAGTTTTAGTTTTGGCATCACAATTGAAGTAATCCACGCACATATGCACTCCCTTATCGGACCCTTCGCCACATTTTTCAATAGCTCCAATATCAGTAGTTCTGGCCGAAGTGACTTCTTCAAACTCACCATAAATATTACCAGTACTTTGAGTAGTATTAAAAATGTTTGCTATGGCTTCAGAATAAGCATCATCAGTAAGTTGTCCATAAGAATAGTTTAAAATAGTCAAAACCAAAACGATAGTTAGTTTCGGCATTCTGCAAAAATATAATACGTCAGGTGCAAGTAAAATACGAAGTGAAACTACAGCTGAGTTTTAATATAAAAATACTTTTTATAAAATAACCTTGACTTACGTATTTGCAAGAGAAGCAGCTCTACACCCAATGAAATGTTGAGAAATTATACGGTTTACTTAGCAAGGATAATGTGTGAACTTTAGATAACTAAATACAAGATTTTCATTAGTCTTCAAAGTTATATCGAGTAAAATAATCTTTATTCCCCCTTCCTTTTCTTCATATTGACTTGTTTATCTGGTAAACCCGTTTCAAGACTTTGGAAATCCATTATACATGTTTCTAAAAAAACGATGACCTTAACTTCTACTTATCATCATTTTATGGGAAAATAAAAATACTTCGATATGGTTACTTGGAATATTGAAACAAATAATATTCTTGTGTAAAATTTTAATTGTGTTTTACTAAATTATTAGGTAATCGCATTACAAATAAAAAAAATAATTTGTTAAGGTATAAAAGAAGTTAGTAAGTGTAGGTCGAGGTACCATAACCAAGTCTTATCATGTGATCGTCCACCCAATTTCTCAAGTATGCCACATTAGCATAAACTCCTGGAACGTTTTCAAGTCCACAACCGATTCCCCAAGCGACAATTCCACCTTGGAAGTATCTTTGAGGATCTTCTGAGAAAGGACACACAAGAGGACTTCCTCCGTCTCCCCGACACGTATCTCTTCCTTTTTCTCCACCAGCGCAAACAAAACTTTTATCTAAAAGGAAATACTTTCCTAAGCGCGTCTTTCTAAGTTGTTCTTGACAGAGATCTCTTTGAATCACGGGTACATCAATCTTTTTCAAAATTACTTGATATTTTCCTTCCTTTTCAAAAACGTCTTTTCCCCAACCGCTCGCAAAGCATCGAATGTTTTCCAAAATTTCGTCTTGGTTTGGTAAACAAACAGTGTCTACGTTCTCCATGGTTTCTAAAGGAGTATCGAGAATCAATAAGGCGATATCGTTAAATAGTGCTCCCGAATTATAGTCAGGATGGGTTATAACTTCTACAACGTTACGATCTTGATGTGGTAATAACTCGTTTCTAGTTTGTGTGTCCCATTCGCCTGCACGAATTTGATAATTTTTTTTAGCAGTGACGCAATGAGTTGAAGTCAAAACGACCTGAGGATGGATAAGGGAACCTCCACACTGATAAACAAGTAATTTGTTGGTATCCGCTTCAATACCTTCCTCCCGTAAGATGGCTACCATCCATGGAAATTCACCAAATTGGGCCTCGTTATCCATATCACCTTTAATGCGAAAACCTACTCCGTTTGGATTACGGACTCCACAACCTTTAGGTTTATTTACATTAGGGGGAGTTGTGACAGGTTCCGGAAGTTTATCTCCTGGTTCACAACATTGCGTCAAGTAATCCTGGCACGGACCGTCGTTAATTCTAAAATAAGTTTTAATCAAAATTATGCATTAAAAAAAGACATTTCTTACCTTATATCAATAACTCCACAACCATCTGTACAAGGTGTTCCATTATTGCAAAGGTAATAAGGAATACACTCGCAAGTTCCAGTTCCAGGTATTCCAGCTTGGGGAGAAAGATTTAAAATGCTTGGTCCTCCAGGTGTTTGACCGGTTTCACCGGGCATAGGAAATATTTCACTTATACGTTCATTTAGTAGTTTTTCATCAGTTTCATTTTGACCATTAATCGAAGTAAATGTGATAATGAGAAATAGAGCTAGTAGGTACTTCATTGTAAGACCTAATCTGAAAATAAAATATTTTTTATTTGTATGCTGTTAATTACAAATATAAGCACTTACCTATTATGTCGCAAAGCATAGAAAATTAAGACTGCGATGTTATTTGTTTGAAGTTTAACAACGAAGTACCTTGAATATACCCAGAAGTTGAAGTTTACGTCACGAAACGAGTTAAATTTATTTTACTCTTACTGACACTCTTTGGCAGTCTTCTTACAACTAATAGATACTCGCGATATCACCAAGGAAAATAATCTGCCATTTTTATATTATTGATAGTGGGGTTTGAACAATATTGTGTGGTCACGTTCAAGTATAATATAATTTGACCCAAAATAATGTAAATATCACAGTTAGGTCAATTGATATGTTATTACTTAATTAAATTAAATTTAAAATATTAACATTATCGTTGATAATTATTATAAATTAATGTTTTCCATTTATTTCTTTTGTCGATATGGTAAATAAAGCAAATATTTAAAATAACAACTTTTTATAAAATTAATTTTTATGCAGATTTTGTACAAAAATCAAAATAAATTACTTAGGTATAATATTATGTAATACGTAGCAGCTACTGTATAATAATAATTACAATTATAATGAGGTCTAAAATTAAAGTAATTGTAAACGTTAAATAGATTTCATTGTTCGTCACAGCTTATTAGGAAAATATATTATGGTACAAACTTCAACAAAGCAAGCCAAATTTTGTTTATGGTAAAAATTTTTTCATTGAAGTTTTAAAAAGAACACATCATGAATCACTGTCTAGGCATTGTCTAGCCAAATGTTTATTTAATTTCGTTAATATTTATTAATTTGAAGTACCTAATAACAAACCGCAAAAAACTTGAATGCGCATCTAGTTCATTCATTAATTGATGGGCAGTATAAATCCACAAGATGAAAGAGGAAAGCACCGTTTACATTGAATGAACATAGCGTTAAAAATCCAATCGGACTTTTTCTTAACTTCCTCGTCTACCCCCAATTACCGCAAGCCATCAGTCAAACCTTCCACGCGAGAGCGGCTCTCAGACCTTGATAGAGTCCACAGTGAAACAACATGCGCGATCACTTCTCAATCTCTTCGCATTGATATAGGGCAGTGTCGGAGAGGCCGCGCAGGCTCAGGAATGCGATCATACTACCGTAGCCCGTTAGAAGGAAGCCGAAGAAAAAGGAAGACGAAAGAGGTGTCATCAACGAATATTCTGTTTGAATTGTTCCAGCCCTCTTGCCAAATGGCAATGAAATGCCCTCGAATGATCCGCTTGATCTTCCCCCAAGATGCTCTCTGACTAGTAAATTCCAGGGAAATGCGCCACCTAGCACCAATCTCAATCTTTACTCAACTGTCGCAGGACGCTTAAATAATATTTTAGTCTTGTTTAAACTATGACGACAGTGAGAAAGGGTAAATTCCACTTAGGATTCTAATTTATTTGACAGTAATGGTTAACTCAATGGTGACAGTTCATATTTTCGAATATTATTAATGTTTTTGTGATATTGACACTGAATATTTTCTTAGAATTGCATAATGAATTCATAACACTGGTCAACAGTGTTTTTGGTGCCGGGGCATTTGAGCTGATTTCATATGAATTTGATGACCTGAATTTAAATATGGCATTAGTTTTTGCCTTAGCATCTCAAATTTCTAAGATATAACGTTATTGTTAAATATTTGTTAAGTCTTCTTTGTCGGCCATCTTTAATTTTTTTCGCTAATTTTATGACAAATTACAAGACTGTCTTCTTGAGAGACGGCAAATATACAAGACGGATATACAAGAAATATACGCGCGGACGGAGAGCGCTGTCGTGTATCTCGGAAACCAAGCCATCAAGATGATTTCTGACTGGATAGCAGTTAAGGGACTTACGCTGGTTCCAACGAAAACGGAGGCTATGCTGGCCACTGGCAAGAGGCAACTAGAGGAAATTAAGTTCACCATGGGTGAGAACACTATCACCCCCAAGAATAAAATAAAAATCCTGGGAGTAACTTTTGACAAGAGTCTGTCTTTCACCGCGCACGTCAAACTTACAACTAAGAAAGCAGAAACAAGCACCTCGGCACTCGGCAGATTAATGCCCAACATGGAGGGCCCATCTACCTCCAAGCGCAGAGTACTCGCGGCGGTCGCCCAATCAATCCTACTATATGCGGCCCCTGTATGGTCCAGCGTTACAAGATTCGAGACTTACAATTACTTGATGAGCCGTGTGCTACGGAAGATGGCGCTAAGAATATGTTGTGGATACCGCACGGTGTCTGACGCGGCAATCTTTGTACTGGCCGGAATTCCTCCCATAGACCTTTTGATCCATGAGAGGACCGCGAACTACGGACAAAAATGCAAAACCATCAAGCAAGTAAACAGAGAAAATCTCACCAGGGAGTGGCAGACCAGGTGGTCTCGAATCACGGAGGGGGAGTGGACCAGAAGGCTCATCCACGACCTATCAAGCTGGACAACCAGGAAACATGGCGAACTAGATTATCACCTCACCCAAGCCTTCACCGGTCATGGCTCATTCAGCAAGTACCTAAACAGGATAAAGAAGATCCCCACGCCGTACTGCCCATATTGCACGGAGGAAGAGGTCGTTGAGGACCCCGAGCACACTTTGCTTAGGTGCAGAAGGTGGGTAGACATCAGGGGAGAGCTTGCCAATATGTCCCCAGAGAACATTTTACCCACAATGCTGGCCGACGAGAGGAGCTGGGAGAGGCTGGCAGAAAGAATCAAGACGATCATGAAGGCGAGGGGAGCCGACGATAGACACAACATCTAAGAAGAGAAAAGTCCCGAAAGGGTGAAACTACTTAATTCCGGCTTCCGTTTCCACCTCAAAAAGGAGTGCAATGGAAATTGCCATATCGGCTGGCACGGCGAAGATATTTGATTTACCACGCGCCAGTCGAGATATGCGGTGAACATCTAAGCAGGGAGGTGGTTTTTAGTGGGTGGAAATCCCACACTACCAGTGAGCGCGGTCCTCCTGGTGTCTTTGAAAGATTTTCCACCTTCCTCCGCAAAAAAAAAATATACAAGAATCAATTATTGTATTATATGATTTACAACCGTACAGAATGTTATTGGAGGTACACATTTCGCCATATCACGTGATTTTAAAGAAAAAAAATATCTAAAAAAGTAGAGCTGATAGAAAAAATCTGATTTTATATTTAGATTCAGACGGCAAATATATAGGAAAAAATCCTTGCATTATTGATTTAAAACTGCACAAAATGGTGTTAGAACTGGTAGTCCAGTCATTCTACGAACGACATAATGATAAAGTCGAAAATGATACTACCCGAAAGCAAAAACTGGGGTCGTCTAGAAGAAAAAATTCTAAAAAATATAGCGCTTTTTGCATCGCCCTAGCTGGTGTAGAACATAACCTAAAAAATTAACCAAAGTTGAAAAACCGGTTTTTTGCGATTTAAGAATAAACGAAGCATCTTACAAAAGAAATTTAAATTGGAAAGTTGTAGATAATGAAAAACTCTATCGAATGCGACCAGAAAAATGGAAATTTGTTACTTATTTTCGGAGAAAATCGAAAAATAACAGTCAAAAATTGCTTTCTTTGTTTTTGCTGTGATTTTTACAATTTGCAAAGTAAATTATTCTTTGTTCAAGGAAAATGTTGCCTCTGTCGAGTAGAAGAAGAGCTTTTTAGAAAAATTTAAAAAAATGATTAATGAAAGATTTATAGCGGAATTACGAAAAAATTACCTTTTCGTAAATCGGCCATTGCTCACGATGGAAATAGCCTAGAGAACCCAACCTGGGCTTACATTCTTCGTAAGAGATAGTACTATGTTATAGTTATGAAAGTAATATTTTCCGTCACTCTCTAACCTCAAAAAATGGTCATGAATATCGTAATATCGCAATGCGGGTATACTTACAGATGCAGATATGGCACGGAAGTGTACTTGCATTGCGATATTACGATATTCATGCTCATTTTTTGAGGTTAGAGAGTGACTTAAAATATGACTTTCTTAAAGTATATGGTAGTACTATCTCTTACGAAGAATTTAAGCCCAGGTTGGGTTCTCTAGACCATCTCCATCGTGAGCAATGGCTGATTTACGAAGAAGTTATTTTTTCGTAATTCCGCTATCAATCGCGCATTTTTCATTTTTTGAAATTTTCCAAAAAAGCTCTTCTTCTACTCGACAGAGGCAACATTTTCCTCGAACAAGGAATAATTTAATGCAAAATTGTAAAAATCACAGCAAAAACAAAAAAAGCAATTTTTTAATGTTATTTTTCGATTTTCTCCAAAACTAAATATCGAACTTTTAGTTTTCTAATCGCATTCGATAGGTTTTTCTATTATCTACAACTTTCTAATTTAACTTTCTTTTGTAGGATGCTTCGTTTATTCTTAAATCGCATAAAACTTGTTTTTCGACTTTGGATAATTTTTTAGGTTATGTTCTACACCAGCTAGGGCGATGCAAAAAGCGCTATCTTTCTTAGAATTTTTTCTTCTACACGACCCCATTTTTTGCTTCCGGGTAGTATAATTTTCGTATTTTTTTGTAGAATTACTGGACTATGGTTAAAAATGCACATTTCGTGCAGATCTTCAAGTTAAAAAAATCATTATCTACAAAAGTAGAGCTGATAGAGAAAAACTAATTTGATATTTAGATTCAGCGCCCCAAATATAGCTAAAATCAGTTTTAAAATCTTAGGCACCATCGCAAAAAGTTTTTTTTGTTGGCCTGTGTAATTATTATCGAAGCAAATCTATTCTTAGAAATATAAAATATAAGTATTTTAAAAATAGCCAGAAAAAGTGGATTTATAGGTAGTAAAAAGAGAAACCCAAAGCGCAATAGCAATTTAGTACCGAAATTTGCCCATAAAAGAAAAACTCCTCACTTTTCAACTTTTTATCTTTTAGTTTCCTATTTTTGAATGAAGGTATTGTAATCGTGCTATCCGGATACACAAATAGAGCAATGAATTTTTACTAAGCGTAAATATTTGGGCAGTTTCGTCATTTTTAGAACTAATAAACTTTAGACACAATTAACTTTTTCATCCGTTGGGTCACTCTTGTGCGGAATTTTGCAGAAGGGCTACGGTAATACGTGTGGCTTCTTAGCCGCTTTTCTCAAAAAGCAATCAACAAACTGATTAAAAACTGAAGGTAAATCAACTCAAATTATTTGTTATTGGTTGCCAATTTGAATTTTTGTTATAAACAATTAAACTGTTTCGTTCAGAACACCACATTTTTGGTTCGCTTCTTCACTAATAAAGGGTGAGCCAACATTGACATTTACCAATTTACACCATTTTAAATATACCTTTTGGTCATAATTAGTTACGCACCATGTAAAAATTTAAAATCTCATAACTCAGCCAATTTGGAGAAAATTCGTATGATTACTGTATAAATTGCATTTGCATTATGCCAAGGTTAACAATGTATTTCTTACGGGAAAATGATGGGTAGCCTAATGGTACTGCATATGTACGTTATAAAATATTATTCGTGATGTAGGCAATGTCAAATTACCCGCAATTTTCGTTCTTCAAAATCGATTTTCTCCAAATTGGCTGAGTTTTGGGATTTTAAATTTTCTCCTAGTGTATCATTAATTGAGCCGGTCGTTAGCATACCGAATAAGCGCATAGACTGCTAATACAGAGAACTCGGTTTGATTTCGGGCGAATTAAGAATCATATTATGGCTATCTCTCGTCGGCAGGCAATGGCAAACCACAGGGGTGTAATCTGCCATGAAAAGCCTTTGTTAAAACACCATACCCTCTTCTTGTGGAGGTCAATTATGACCGAAAGGTATATTAAAAATGGTGCAAATTGGTGAATGCCAATGTTGGCTCGCCCCTTGTAAGTTTCGTTTTTGTTTGGTTATTATTAATTAATTAAAATGTCACATCTAGGTTTAAATATCACTCCGGATCTTATAATTATCGTTATACCACAATTAAAACAAGTAACATATCAGTGTGAGTTTCCTTTAGTCGCCATTCGATTTTTAACCATTTTGTGAGCTCAGACGCCCATATGTGATTCGAAATCTACTAATTTGGTAATTATTATCTGTTTCTTGTTTAAAAATTTTATTTACTACAAAATTACAATTTTGTCAGAAATTTTCTCTATGTTAGAGCTGAATTCTCTCACTTACTTTTTGCTATCAATTTCGAAATATAACAATATAATTTAATTCCAGAGAGATATAGTGAATTCTTTACCACGGTGTGAAGTGATGTGATCGCTGGTTGAGTTACGGAGCGGAAATTCTGGGTTCAAGTTGTGGACTTCGCAGAATTTCTTAGCCCTGCCTTCCGGTGGACATCCACACGCTGTGGTGAAAAGTTGTAGTAAAAGAGTAGCAAAAGAGGATTAATCCACCTCGTGAAATGGATTGTAAAGACCTTGATTGACTTATATAAATAATGTAAATGAATAAATGAACCCTAATTTACTCGAAATAAAAAATTCACAAATTCACCAATCAAGCATCTTGATGTTAGACGAAGCAATCTTTAATACATCAAATATAAAGATTTATGTGGTGTTGATGGTGGTACAAATTTCACAGTCATCTCCAGTAAATTCGGTGCTCTTACATACACCACCTTCGCAATATATGCCGAATTGCC
This sequence comes from Rhagonycha lutea, assembly GCA_958510855.1. NCBI lineage: Eukaryota > Metazoa > Arthropoda > Insecta > Coleoptera > Cantharidae > Rhagonycha > Rhagonycha lutea. Next base: position 13,284,327 of record OY294037.1, read on the forward strand.
TCTTATCCTATTTTATGATGAATCCACTGTCTTTATCTCCAATTTGTTTCCTCATTTATCCAAATCCTATTTTAACAAATCTAGACTGAAGGGGCTACAAACATACCCCATCTCCGTTGTAGCATTCAAATGTGTGGACAAAGTAAACTTTGTAATAAAAGCTTTAGTAACAATCTCTAAATAAATTCCTGGCTTCACAGTAAATTGAAAAAATAAAACTGAATCAAAATTCCCAAAAGCTGCCTTGATGGTAAGGTTTACAATTTTTTCCAAATTTTCGATTGGAAATTTGTGAAATGTTTCAGCATTGATTTAAAAAACTTAAAATTTAGAAGTGGCAATAATGTCAATAATTAAAACATTACTTATTTGTCCGTAACTGCTCTGCTGTCGGGGTGCAATGTGGATTAATGGTTAAATGAAAGAAAAGGAAATTGCTATTGAATTTTTCATTTATTTATTTATTTTATATAAAAAAAGTGAGAGGATATATTGACAAACATTATGCTTTTCAAAATAAGCCACAATATTATCATAATTATTAATATAACACCATCATAAATCAAAATTTCCATATTTGCATAATGCGATATTTTGCATAATCAAGCTGTTTAATTCTTGGGGTGTTAAAACTAATTAAAGCCAAGCAACTGTTCTAAAGAGATGATTAGTTTTCCATTTCATGGTTATAATTTGGGTATATTTCGTAGCTAAATCAAGCAAAAAAAATACTTTTATAATAAATTATTAGGAAGGTAAAAAAGGAATATTATTGTGTAAACTTACCATTTCAATAAATTATAACAAAGTTAGTAAGTGTAGGACGATATACCATAACCAAGTCTTGTCATGTGATCATCTACCCAATTTCTAAATAATGCCACATTAGCAAAAACAACCGGAACGTTTTCGAATCCACAAGCGATTCCCCAAGCGCCAATTCCACCTTGGAAGTATCTTTGAGGATCTTCTGAGAAAGGACACACAAGAGGACTTCCTGCGTCTCCCCGACACGTATCTCTTCCATTTTCTCCACCAGCGCAAATAAAACTTTTATCTAAAAGGAAATACTTTCCTAACCGCGTTCTTCTAAGTTGTTCTTGACAGAGATCTCTCTGAATAACGGGTACATCGATCTTTTTCAAAATTACTTGATATTTTCCTTCCTTTCCAAAAACGTCTTTTCCCCAACCGCTCGCAAAGCATCGAGTGTTTTCCAAAATTTCATCTTGATTTGGTAAACAAACAGTGTCTACGTTCTCCTTGATTTCCAAAGGAGTATCGAGAATCAATAAGGCGATATCGTTAAATAGTGCTCCCGAATTATAATCAGGATGGGTTATAACTTCTACAACGTTACGATCTTGATGTGATGATAATTCGCTTCTAGTTTGTGTGTCCCATTCGCCTGCACGAATTTGATAATTTTTTCTAGCAATGACGCAATGAGTTGACGTTAAAACGACCTGAGGATGGATAAGAGAACCTCCACACCGATAAACAAGTAATTTATTGGTATCCGCTTCAATACCTTCCTCCCGTAAGATGGCTACCATCCATGGAAATTCACCAAATTGGGCCTCGTTATCCATATCACCTTTAATGCGAAAACCTACTCCGTTTGAATTACGGACTCCACAACCTTTAGGTTTATTTACATTAGGGGGAGTTGTGACAGGTTCCGGAAGTTTATCTCCTGATTCACAACATTGCATCAAATAATCCGGGCACGAAGCGTCCATTTTAATTCTAAAATAAGTTTTATTCAAAATAATGCATTAAGAGAAAACATTTCTAACCTTATATCAATAACTCCACAATCATATGAAGTATAAGGAGTTTTATTATTGCAAAGGTAATAAGGAATACACTCACAGGTTCCAGTTCCAGCTATTCCAGTTTGGGGAGAAAGATTTAAAATACTTGATTCCATAGGTGATTGACCGGTTTCGCCGGGAATATCAAATATTTCACTTACACGTTCATTTAGTAGTTTTTCATCAGTCTCATTTTGACCATTAATCGAAGTAAATGTGATAATGAGAAATAGAGCTAGTAAGTACTTCATTGTAAGACCTAATCTGAAAATAAAATATTTTTTATTTGTATGCTGTTACTTACAAATATATAAGCACTTACCTAATATGTCGCAAATCATAGAAAATTTAGACTGCGATGTTATTTGTTTGGAGTTTAACAACGAATTTCCTTTAAATTTATTTTACTCTTACTTCTTACAACTAACTAATAAGAAGTCTTATAAGCTGCTTATAAACTCGCGATATCACCAAGAAAAATAATCTGCTATTTTTTTATATTATTGATAGTGGGGTTTTAACAATATTTTGTGTGGTCACGTTCAATTATAATATAATTTGACCCAAAATTAATCAAATATCACAGTTAGGTCAATTGATATCCTCCAAGTTGGAAAATACTCTTTCGTAATTCGCTGTTATTTTACTTATTACTCAAAAAATTTGGACAAACGTATATATTTTTTAAAAGAAGAGACTTGGACGCAGGCCGTGCTGTTTTTAATTTTTTTAAATTCAAATTTTTTTCAACATTTTTTTTTTCAAACTGAGGATTCCTCTTTTCCATTTATTTCTTTCGTAGATATGGTAAATATAGCAAATATTTAAAATAACAACTTTTTATGAAGTTGGTTGTGTTGATTTATAAATTCATTTTTATATAGATTTTGTATAAAAACCAAAATAAAGTAGGGAAATGCTTGCAGGTTGCCACCCCTTAACTTTTTTGTTCATAGCTCGTCACAAAATCAACGTATATTGTTGATATATAATATTCGTTGGAAAGAGGAACTCAAAAGGCTCAATCCTGAAGTAGAAATTATTTGAATTTTCAAAAAATAAAAATTATACAGGGTTTTTCAAAAGTAAACATAAAATCGAGGTCTTGAAATATATGCTTGCAGGTCGCCACCCCTTGAAAAATTGCTGAAAATGTAGAAAAACGGAGAGAAAAACACTTGATTTATATAATCTATTGAATTTTCAATGGCACTAAGTGGCCGTAAACATAAAAAAATGAGTGTAAATTGGCATGAAAAATCAAATTTTGATTCCATATTATCTTGAAAATTTAATTAGTATTTTGAAAATTTAATTTTGTAAAATGATATGAAATCATTCGAAATCATTATCGGAATCACAATTAGGACAAGTGCAAACACTAAACCGCATATCAGCACATTTTGAACGAACGGAAATGTAAAAAAAATTCACCGAAAATATCAGTAAAATGCAATAAAAACACGTCACTTTTGACTCAATAACAATAATTGTAAACATCAAACAATCATAAAAACTTGAATATGAGTGTAAACAAGCGAAGAAAGAGAGGTAGCAACTTGCAAGCCGAAAAGGGTGGCAACCTGCATTTTGACGCTACTTTAGAATTATAATAATGTTTGTAATTTCGTCAGTAACGTAAATTGAATGAAAAAGCAACACAAAAAAATATTTACGTTGATTTGTCGATAAAAATGTTCAATTTATGAGCACAAAACAAAAGCAAAATTTAAATTTTTAAATTTTCAAGATAAAAAATTTAAGCAAGCCAAATTTTGTCCTTGTTATGGTAACATATTTTTTTTTTGAAAGTTTTCAAAATAACACATCATGAATCACTGTCTAGGCATTGTCCAGCCAAATGTTCATTTAAATTCGTCTATAGTTATTAATTTGAAGTAATAACAAACCGCAAAAACTTGAATGCGCATCAAGTTCATTCATCAGTTGATGGGAAGTATAAATCCACAAGATGAAAGAGTAAAGTACCATTCACATTGAATGAATATTGAATTGAATATTCCCAAAATCTGCCTATTGGCAGCTTTTCATTTTTTCCCAAAGTTTTGATTGGAAATTTGCGAAATGTTTCAGCATTGACTGAGATTTAAAAAAATGAACATTTAGACGTGACAATAATGTCAATAAACACATTACTTATTTGTCCGTAACTGCCCTACTATCGGGTGCAATGTGGATTAATGGTTAAATGAAAGAAAAGGAAATTGCTTTTGAATTTTTCATTTATTTATGTATAATATAAAAAAAAGTGAGAGGATATATTGACAAACCTTATGCTTTTCAAAATAAGCCATAATAAATATTATGATAATTATTAAATAATAACACCACCATAAATCAAAATTTCCATATTTGCATAATGCGATATTTTGCATAATCAAGCTGTTTGATTCTTGGGGTGTTAAAAACTAATGAGAGCGAAGCAACTGCGCTAAAGCGATGATTAAGTTTTCAATTTCATGATTATAATTTAGGTATACTTCGTAGCTAAATCAAAAACAAAAAGATACTTTTATAATTATTAGGAAGATAAAAAGGAATATTTTTGTGTAAACTTACCATTTCAATAAATTCTAACAAAGTTAGTAAGTGTAGGACGATGTACCATAACCAAGTCTTGTCATGTGATCATCCACCCAATTTCTAAATAATGCCACATTAGCATAAACACCTGGAACGTTTTCGAGTCCACAACCGATTCCCCAAGCGACAATTCCACCTTGGAAATATCTTTGAGGATCTTCTGAGAAAGGACACACAAGAGGACTTCCTCCGTCTCCCCGACACGTATCTCTTCCTTGTTCTCCACCAGCGCAAATAAAACTTTTATCTAAAAGGAAATGTTTTCCTACACGCGTCATTCTAAGTTGCTCTTGACAGAGATCTCTTTGAATCACGGGTACATCGATCTTTTTCAAAATTACTTGATATTTTCCTTCCTTTTCAAAAACGTCTTTTCCCCAACCGCTCGCAAAGCAACGAGTGTTTTCGACAATTTCATCTTGGTTTGGTAAACAAACAGTGTCTACGTTCTCCATGATTTCCAAAGGAGTATCAAGAATCAATAAGGCGATATCGTTAAATAGTGCTCCCGAATTATAGTCAGGATGAGTTATAACTTCTACAACGTTACGATCTTGATGTGGTAATAACTCGTTTCTAGTTTGTGTGTCCCATTCGCCTGCTCGAATTTGATAATTTTTTTTAGCAGTGACGCAATGAGTTGATGTCAAAACGACCTGAGGATGGATGAGGGAACCTCCACACTGATAAACAAGTAATTTATCGGTATCCGCTTCAATACCTTCCTCCCGTAAGATGGCTACCATCCATGGAAATTCACCAAATTGGGCCTCGTTATCCATATCACCTTTAATACGAAAACCTACTCCGTTTGGATTACGGACTCCACAACCTTTAGGTTTATTTACATTAGGGGGAGTTGTGACAGGTTCCGGAAGTTTATCTCCTGGTTCACAACATTGCGTCAGATAATCCGGGCAAGGACCGTCGTTAATTCTAAAATAAGTTTTATTCAAAATTATGCACTAAAAAAAAGACATTTCTTACCTTATATCAATAACTCCACAACCATCTGTACAAGGAGTTCCATTATTACAAAGGTAATAAGGAATACACTCACAAGTTCCAGTTCCAGGTATTCCAGCTTGGGGAGAAAGATTTAAAATACTTGGTCCCATATGTGATTGACCGGCTTCGCCGGGAATATTAAATATTTCATTTACACGTTCATTTAGTAGTTTTTCATCAATCTCATTTTGACCATTAATCGAAGAAAATGTGATAATGAGAAATAGAGCTAGTAGGTACTTCATTGTAAGACCTAATCTGAAAATAAAATATTTTTTATTTGTATGCTGTTAATTACAAATATAAGCACTTACCTATTATGTCGCAAAGCAGAGAAAATTAAGACTGCGATGTTATTTGTTTGAAGTTTAACAACGAAGTACCTTTTAAATTTATTTTACTTTTACTGACACTCTTTGCAGTCTTCTTACAACTAACTAATAAGAAGTTCTTATAAGCTGCTTATAAACTCGCGATATCACCAAGGAAAATAATCTGCCATTTTTTTTATAGTATTGATAGTGGCGTTTTAACAATATTTTGTATGGTCACGTTCAATTATAATATAATTTGACCCAAAATAAATCAAATATCACAGTTAGGTCAATTGATATGTTTTTACTTAATTAAGAGGAATGCTACAAGTTGGAAAATACTCTTTGGTAATTCGCTGTTATTTTACTTATTATTAAAAAGATTTGGACAAAAGTTTTTATTTTTTAAAAGAAGACAATTTTTTTAAATTCAAATTTGTTTCAACATTTTTTCTTCAAACAATTTGAATTTAAAAAAATTACTGGTGCTATGCTAGGTTTCAGCATTTACTATGATTTAAAAAAATTAACATTTAGACGTGACAATAATGTCAATAAACACATTATTACTTATTTGTCCGTAACTGCCCTACTGTCGGGTGCAATGTGGATTGATGGTTAAATGAAAGAAATGGAAATTGCTATTGAATTTTTCATTTATTTATTTATAGATAAAAAAAGTGAGAGGATATATTGACAAACATTATGCTTTTCAAAATAAACCACAATATTATGATAATAATTATTAATATAACCCCACCATAAATCAAAATTTCCATATTTGCATAATGCGATATTTTGCATAATCAAGCTGTTTGATTCTTGGGGGTGTTAAAAACTAATCAGAGCGAAGCAACTGCGCTAAAGAGATTAGTGTTCCATTTCATGGTTATAATTTGGGTATATTTCGTAGCTAAATCAAGAACAAAAAGATACTTTTATTATTATTAGGAAGATAAAAAGGAATATTTTTGTGTAAACTTACCATTTCAATAAATTCTAACAAAGTTAGTAAGTGTAGGATGATGTACCGTAACCAAGTCTCGTCATGTGATCATCCACCCAATTTCTAAATAATGCCACATTAGCATAAACACCTGGAACGTTTTCGAGTCCACAACCGATTCCCCAAGCGACAATTCCACCTTGGAAGTATCTTTCAGGATCTTTCGAGTAAGGACACACGAGAGGACTTCCTCCATCTCCCCGACAAGTATCTTTTCCTTTTTCTCCACCAGCGCAAATAAAACTTTTATCTAAAAGGAAATGTTTCCCTACGCGCGTCTTTCTAAGTTGCTCTTGACAGAGATCTCTTTGAATAATGGGTACATTAATCTTCTTCAAAATGACTTGATATGTTCCTTCCTTTTCAAAGACGTCTTTTCCCCAACCACTCGCATAGCAACGAGTGTTTTCCACAATTTCATCTTGGTTTGGTAAACAAACAGTGTCTACGTTCTCCATGATTTCCAACGGCGTATCGAGAATCAATAAGGCGATGTCGTTAAACAGTGCTCCCGAATTATAGTCAGGATGTATTATAACATCTACAACGCTACGATCTTGATGTGGTAATATTTCGTATCTAGTTTGTGTGTCCCATTCACCTGCTCGAATTTGATACGTTTGTTTACCAGCAACACAATGAGCTGACGTTAAAACAACCTGAGGATGGATAAGGGATCCTCCACACTGATAAATAAGTAGTTTTTCGGAATCCCCTGAAAGAATTTTCTCCCTTAAAATGGCTGTCATCCAGGGATATTCGCCAAATTGGGTCTCGTTATCCATATCACCTTTAATGCGAAAACCTACTCCGTTTGGATTACTGAATCCACAACCTTTAAGTTTATTTCTATTAGGGGTAGGTGTGACAGGTTCCGGAAGTTTATCTTGTGGTTCACAACATTGCGTCAGGTAATCCTGGCAAGGACCGTCGTTGATTCTAAAATAAGTTTTAATCACAATTATGCATCAAAAGGAAGCGTAGTCTTTATAAAACGAAGACCTCCCCGGAAAATCGTTGCAAGCGACAAATTTTCTAAACAGTTCTTTGCCCTGCTTGAATGTGTCAGATACCTCGGTTGTAATTATCAAACATTTATCCAAGTTATTTAATTTGTTTTAACTATTAGTAGTACTTTTAGTGGAAAAATTTTCCCAACACGTGAACAATGACCGACGTGTATGGAAATTCCTAGCTTGTAAATGTTATAAAATACGCAAATAAAGGTAAAAAAAGGAAAATTAATGTTGAAAATTGTCACAGAGAGAAACGAAAAACTTTAGGAATGATGGAGATACACCAACTATAAAAAGGACAATAATGTAAAAAAAAATCACCTCCAAATGCTGTAACTCCGCGATTTTCGTGGAAAACATTACTATAGACTACACAAAAGAAAAGTTTAATTAAATTATGTTTCTAATGGAAAAAGGTTACATAATATGCAATTTATGAGAGGATAAACAACGTTTTTCTAAGATAATTTGTATGTCAATAAATTGGTAGAAAATTATTTTGATTTTTGTCATTTCTCAATAATTTAGATTTTGTCGCTTGCAACGTTTTTACGAGGAGGTCAGCAAACATTTCTTACCTTATATCAATAACTCCACAACCATCAGTACAAGGAGTTCCATTATTGCAAAGGTAATAAGGAATACACTCACAAGTTCCAGTTCCAGGTATTCCAGCTTGGGGAGAAAGATTTAAAATACTTGGTTCCATAGGTGATTGACCGGTTTCACCGGGAATATCAAATATTTCACTGACACGATCATTTAGTAGTTTTTCATCAGTCTCATTTTGACCATTAATCGAAGTAAATGTAAAAATGAGACATATAGTTAGTAGGTACTTCATTTCAAGACCTAAACTGAAATTAAAATGTTTTTTTATTTGTCGCCGTTATTTGCAACCAACTTACCTAAGAATAAAAAATTAACACGATGTTACTTGTTTGAAGTTTAACAACGAAGTATCTTGAATAAACCCAGAGGTTGAATTTTTGCATCGAGAAACAAGTTTAATTTATTTTAATCTTTGGAAATTCTTACAACTAATAAGTAAAGATACTCGTTCTTACCACTTAGGGAAATAATATGCCAATTGTTATTTATTGCCGTTTATATTATTTATTAATTTAAATTAACAATAAACTGTATAAAATATTTTAGTACTCTCAAGTTAACTCAGTAGATGGAAAGAATAGATCAACCAGATAAAATTGCAATAAAGTAACTTTTTATATTGAAAGAACTCGAAATTTTGGTCCAACTTCAACTTAAGAAACCTGGAATCGCAAAAATTAACGGTTCACAGATCAGACATTTTCTTAAAATAACTGTTTTATATTTTTTGTAAAATTTTTATATATTTGAAATTAAGTTTCAAGGTAAAATGTTATGCCCTCTTGTATACCTACATTTTGACCATATTTGATCATTTTTAAGAATGCTAAAATGAGTGTATATGACATTATTGCATTAATTTTTGCATTAATGTTCTCAAATTTTGGTCGTAGGTGACTATTTTCATTACGAACAGACATACATATGGATGCTATTATAATAGAAATAAAGAATAGAAAAGTAGATTGTAGTTCTCCAAATAATAGGTTTACCACCCTCAAATCATATTACGTAAGTTATGTAACATTTATAAATTTTTAAGATTATTGAATACTAGAAGGCTAGGGCGGCCTATTGGTTGATCTTTTTAAATTTATTCAAAAGAGTCCCCTCTTGAAAATAAATAATTATATTATTGTCATTGATGCTCATGGAGCTTCCAAATACGGTTCCCAAGGGATCTAGATAATACTTGATCCACGCAGCGGTAGTGAGTGAGGTTAGCCAGTACTACTGTTAACCTATTCAATTGGTTCAGGTTGCAAGACCAAGTTACTTTCCAAGCTTTACTATTAGCTATGCAGACTGGTATTCGAGCAAATTTTCTCGAACTTTTTCTGGCAAGCATTTCGTCAATAACATTCACTACGAGTCTAACACCTTTGGGGGACAAGAGAGACGTGAGCGTCTCATCAGTACCAGTTATTGCAACAACTATTAGTATGATACCTCACCGTCCTCTAAAACACTAGAGGTTTAACACCCGACTCAAAACAGTTCGGACCAGGATTAAAACAATTTCATACTAGTCTGTAGGAGAAAACTTAGAAGACGCATGCAGATTATGCTAAATCCGACGATGTCCGCTATTTGGGGTGAGGCGCCAGAAGAAACCGGGTGAGAACCCCGGCATTGGTGGTGAAGACTAATCCAATCCTTTCTTATGAAGAAGCACTAAAGGAACTAAAAAGTTGCACAATAGGCAGGTGAATACGAGCAGGAGACGTGCTGATAGAGCTGGTCAAAGGAAAAAGTTTCCAACAGCTCAGATAGCAGCTCACCAAGAACAACGAAGATCTCAACTTCAAAGATCTTATAAGAAAAGACCTAGACAGCCAGAAGGTGAAGGAAGAAATTGCAAGATTGTCTGGCACGGGGGATCAGGTGCTACTTAAGTTCCTGACAACCACTCTGGCAAAAAGCAAGGTGATAGTCCTCGATATGGAGATGGAGGCTGCCAAACGACTGCTGTTGACCTCGAACATCAATATTGGGTTTAATGTATGTATTTTAAGATACTGGTCCATAGGGCACGTTCAACCGACTTGCAGCGACCTGGATAGGTCAAAAATGTGCTGGCGGTGTGTCCGTTAAGGTCACCTTTCGGCGGTATGCACCGGTGATTACCACTGTGCCGACTGCGGGGTGGATGGTCATAGCCAAAAGAAGTGAAACTACATCGAATGGTCCGTGGTTGTCGTCGCGACAATAGCATAGGAGAGCCGAATTCATGGCTCTCCCTACATCAAGGAATCCGTAAAAGACCTCCAATAACATTAATTATTAAAAATTAACACATTTATCTACATCTTCCTCACGTTCGGGTTTATGTAGACTAAGAGTTAAATGAAATAAAAAGAAATTACTCCTATTTAATTTTTTATTTATGGTGAGAATTCATTGACGAACTTTATACTTCGGAATCCGACTTTCAAAAAAATTCAACTCGACAAACACATTTAATGGCGATAACTATCAAATATCATAAGTTTAGATTTCAGTATGTTATTTTGCACTTCTATACTCTTTTTACCCAACAGATGCACCAAGGCTCCTCCCCAAAAATTTAACCCAATGAGCGCATCAACCAGTTTTACACGCTAAAAATTTCTACATAAAAGTTCAAATGATTGTATGACATTAAAAATTAATTTATAGGTTAAAAAAAACTATGACGTTGTGTTGTAAACGGGAGTTTCAAAATTCTAGTAATAGAAATATTCTATTTGAATATCCCGCGCGTTATTAGAGAGGAGCTTCGGTGCATCTGTTGGGTAAACAGAGTATAGTGATATAATATTATTATATTTTTGAAAAAATGTCAAAGATGGCCATGGAAACTGAATTGGACTGTTCACTAATTTTCGACGTCGGCATCGGTTAGTTCATGTGGTATTTCTGCATTTTATTATTTCCTAGAAATTAGATTTAAAATTGGAGTATTATAATATGAGCGAGCTAACTGCGCTAGAGAGATGATTAGTTTTCCATATTCGATGAAATTGAATGTAACACTTTTTGCACAGTGCATGATGAGTAAATTATAAATCAAAAATTGATATTGCAAAGATACTTCTACTATTTCGGATAATATTTGCTCAATATTGTCGTATTTCAACAAATACATAAACTTGAGCAAATATTAGCTGATATAGAAGAAATAGTTTCACAATATTAAGAAATTTTGATTTTTGATTAGTTTTCCATTTGGTCGTACTGATTTGGTTGTATTTCATTAATTAATTCTAGAACAAAAATGCTTTTATGATTTCTAGGAAGATAAAAACAAATATTTTTGTGTAAATTTACCATTTCACTAAATTATTCGGTAACTTTACTTAAAAAAAAAGTTTTTTAAAAGAAGTTAGTAAGTGTAGAACGATGTATCAAAATCATGTTTTATCATTTCTTCATCCACCCAATTTCTGAATAATGGCACATTAGCATAAAGACCTGGTATATTTTCACCTCCACAACCAACTCCCCAACTAACAATTCCACCTAAGTGGTACCTGTTCTTAGATTGTCCAGGGATGGGACACACTAGAGGACTCCCCCCGTCACCTTTACACGTATCTATTCCCTTTTCACCTCCAGCACAAATAAAACTTGAATGTAACATAAATTCATTTCCTAAACGAGTTTTTCTCAATTGCTCTTGGCAAATGTCATTTTGTACAATGGGTAAATTATTCTTCTGCAATATTACTTGATATTTTCCTTCCCGCTCATAAGAATCTTTTCCCCATCCACTTGCAAAACATCGAATGTTTTCCAATACCATATTTGCAGGTGGTAAACAAACGGTATCTACATTATCTGTTATATCGAAAGCTTTATCCAGAATCAATAAAGCTATATCGTTAAATAAACTTCCTGAATTATATTCAGGATGTGTTATTATATCTACGACTGTTCGATCTTGATATGGTAATAATTCGAGCCTCGTTTGAGTGTCCCATTCGCCTGCTCGAATAAGATATTTAGAGTCGTCTGAAAGCACACAATGTGTGGAAGTCAAAACAACTTTAGGATGGATAAGAGACCCCCCACATTGGTAAACCAGTACTTTTTCGGTATCTCCAGACTCTTCTTCTAAGATGGCTACCATCCATGGAAACTCTCCAAATTGTGCGTCGCTGTTCGTACCACCTCGAATACGAAAACCTACTCCTTTGCTATTACGAAATCCACAACCTTTGCTTGTGCGTGTAATGGGAAGAGCAGGTGTCGTCAGTATATTGCTACTTTCACAGCATGTTTGTAAGTAATCCATACATTTGCCATTGGAATTGCTAAAAATAATTCATAATTTACTATAATATGAACCGTCCTAAGGGAGAAATCACCTTTGAAGTCAAGAAACGAGATTAAAACGAGCTCCAACACAAACTTAAAGGAGGCAAAATCGCGGTCCCGATAATTTCTTTTCTCCGACATTTTGGTCAAAATTGTTGTTTTGGTCAATAATGTATTGGTTTAAAAGAAAAGTGCTCGAGTCAATTTGAAAAGGTAACCAAATTTAAAGTTATATATAAAAAAGGATTTTGAAAGTTCAAAGGTGACCCCTCCCCCTACTCTCCATTAAAGCGTTTCTTACCTTATATCGACAATTTTAGGATCACCTATAGAAGACGTTACATTTTTACAAAAATGATAAGCAACACATGTACAAGTTCCAGATCTATCTTCTGTTGGAATAGGCACATCTTTTTTAATTACATCAGGAACAATGGCATTAGGCGGTGGTGGCCAGATTAAATTTATTATATCTGTAAGTCTTTTCTCATCAATTCCATTTATACGACTATTAACTATGGTAAATGCAGTCGTAAGAATTATAATTAATAGGAACTTCATTTTAAAATCTTATCTGAAAATAAAATTCTTTAAATGTGGTTAAATTTAACAAAAGTAACGATTTACTCACTGTATGTACGTTAGAGCGAAAATATAGAAATAAAAAGGAAATAACATATGTTATTTACTTGCAGTTTTACTGCAGATCTGGAGTCAGGACCTTGAAGAATCCCAATGATTAAATTCTTACGTCACAAATCAAGTTCATAATATTTATAATTTATCGAAAACTGACACTCGCGCAATGTTAACAAAAATATTACTTTCGTTTATATTACTGTCAGTAGGGTACTACCGTCTCGTCGTTACTGCCGTTAGCCACAAGTACTTACACCAATAACGAACGACCATATGAATACATTAAACTGTTATTCACTAAAGTAAATTAAAATTCAATTAATTACGATGAAATGGATGGTTTTCCAATTTTTTATCATGTTTTGAAACGATAATTTATGGAAAGATTTATACAATTTATTGATGGTATTAACATATTCAATAGGTATGCTACTGGCAGGTTTTTAATATGATTGCAGTTGGTAACAAAATGAAAATTTATTACTTCCGTGCATAATAATTAATTATAATGATTTGTCAAGTATTAAATTTTATGCGTTTTTCTATTTTACTGCGTTTGCAAAGATTTTCATTGTTAATCTTTTTACGTATTATTTTGTTACTCTACGTGAAAGATATAGGTTGTTTAAGGTTGGATGGCGCCCTTTTCGGATTCATGTTGAATTGTCTTTTGCGTTGTAAATTCATAGGCTAGGTAACAATTTCCATAATAAAAGTTCTTTTACCTTTTCTCTGAAATGTTTTCTTAAATTTCCTCCAGTGCACCTTATGTGTACCCCAGATCGTAAATCGGGGTTGGTAAAACAGAGTACATTTTACATAGTAAAACTAAAAGGCACAGTCTTATTATTATCTTCGGGGAGTGACGTTTATGCGTTAGTCGTCTTGCTATTATTATCGAAATGTGTAGAGAACAAAATCGGGGACAGGGTTATCCAGGGGTGGGGGGGGGTATTAATTTTTTCGATTAGAATAATTATAATAAGAAACGACTACAAGTGAAGATAACCAGAAAGGTTAAAGCCGAAAGTTGATCTGCTTCACAGAGCTAACTACAAGAATGGCCGTAAGGCCGGAAGCAATGAGTAATTCGAATTACAATTGACACTTTTTGAATTAAAGTTGGAAATGGTATAAATCTATCTATGGCTCTATCAAACAATTTCAGTATAATAATTGTGCTCCCCCTGTTCTGGAGGTTGGTTGAATTTGGAGACATCTGGGTCGATGTTAGCGGGCTCATTGCAGAGAGAATATCGAGCAACCCCTGTTGGTTGCAGTGTACTGCAAGTGGTCGGACGCTTCAACTTTGGGGCGATGCGAAGTTGCTGTGAAGAGTTACCTGTTATGTTCGACTGTGACTTCCTTGTTGAGTGTGGTCTTGGTATAGAAAATTGCCATGGGTTCAGAAATCGGGGTTAGCTTTACCAGAAACAAAGACATTAGGGCAAAAAATTAAATTTTTATTTATCCAAAAAATGTATCCTTTTCCGCTGGATGAAATTTAGACTTATCCGATTTTTATCGGTGTAAGGAATACCGAATCTATAGGGCTGTGCAAAATGCCATCTTTCCTTCTTTTACATTAGCATTACAACCTACTAGGGTAGAGTGCTCTAAGACTGCGCACTTAAGGTTTGACCCGGTATATTAAAAAAACTAAAGCAATTAAAAACTCAGAAATTTGTATTAAAACTTATTGGTCTTTCAACAACATTATTACAAACTTAATTAGTATCAGAAAAAGTCATTTGCGCAGTCTTACAGACCCCGTCGTGTAAGACTGCGCACTTGGGTCTGCAAGACTGCGCATTCAGTTTACAAGCATAGATCACATCACATGCTAGTATTATGCAGTTCACTTCTTCTGCCACCACCGAGAGCATGATGTACACTCGATCCAATCTTCAGTTATTGGCATTTATTTTGTTCTATGCATCCTGGACAACCCAACTACTCTTTGCTTCCAATAGTTTTTTTTTTATTTTTCTTTGGACTTATTTTGTGTGCCGTGAATTGCAGTTTCAGAGATTTCCCTCTCCGTCACACGACTGGCCATAAAATCAACCTCACTTTAGGTAAAAAGAATAAAATTAACCAGCATTACAATGTGAGATTTGTAAAAGTACGGGCGCAGTCTTACAAACCACCACACCGCGCAGTCTTACACGCCACTCCATAAATTTAAAAAGGAAACGAATATAGCCATCTCCAATTAAATTGGAAAATAATACCATCATCCACGCTTGGTTAAGAGGTTTCTTTACATGATATTGCAATATGCAGGCGATAATCACAAAAACAACGACCGTACACAATTTCCAAAATGTCGAATTATTAGATCAAAACAGCGTAAAATGGTAAAACTTACCTAAAATGTTTATTATCCATTTTTTTACGAAAAAAATCGTTAAGGGTAACCACGCTATTGGCAGTGATGTGTGGGAATTAAAATTAGCAAGAAAACAAACACCCATGCCGAAATATAAAAGGTGCGTAGTCTTAGAGACCGCGCAGTCTTAGAGCACCTTACCCTACATCAACCCTGATGGAATTTGTTGGTAAAAATCCAAAACAAAACAAATAAAAAATATCTTAGAAGAAAATATAGAACCAAATGTTTGAAACAAATGAAACCAAGCAAAATAGGGAAAAAAATTTAAAAAAAAACATCAATGAAAACTAAATTTATTTACAAAAATATAAAATAAAAATTAATCTGTATATGATGAAGTATTCAATTTCAACTTTAACATTTGATTATCTATCCAATAGCGAAAATCTGCTAAGTTACCGTAAACAGCTGGAAGTTCATCTCCACATCCAATTCCCCAGGCTACAATTCCTCTTTGCTGGTATTTGTTCTTTTTACCAGGTATACGACAAACAAGTGGGCTTCCACCATCCCCGGTGCACGTATCTACTCCTAGTTCACCTCCAGCACAAATGAAGCTCCTATCCAATATAAAATATTGTCCCAGTCTTGAAGTTCTAAGTTGTGCCTGGCAAGCATCTGGTGGGACAATCGGTAATTCCACCATTTTCAAAATATCATGATATTTACTATTTTGTTGAAAACTATCTTTTCCCCAACCTGTAGCAATACATCTTACATTTTCTAAAGCTTCATCTTGGGATGGCAAACAAACAGTGTCTACATGTGGCATTAATTCAAAAGGGCTATCAAGAATTATCAAAGCTATATCATTATGCAAACTTATATTCTTAAAGTTTGGATGAATTATAATATCTTTAACACCACGATCTTGATGGTTCAAATTTTCGTATGTAACTTTTGTATCCCATTCGCCTGCCCGAATTGTGAATTTCATTTCTGGTTCATCTACGCAATGAGCGGCAGTTAAAACGACTTTAGGGTGAATTAGAGATCCACCGCACTTATAACGCACTAAATTCTTTGTATTAATAGCTTCCTGTCTTAAAATGGCTACCATCCATGGAAATTCCGCAAATTTAGATTCGTTTGCTTTAAGTTGCATTCTGTAACCACCACCTTCTAAATTACGTTTGCCGCAACCTAAATTTATAGGTTTGATTGTTTCAATTCGAGAATCGATGGCTGGTTTTTGCTTGATTATATTATTATGTTCTTTTTTACAACATTCTAATAGGTGATTTCTGCAAGTATCCTGTAATCTAAAATAAATAAATTTTAAAAGTTACACATTGCCTTATTATAGCTGGAAAAAGTACCCAACTTGGAGACCATCGCATACTACGAATTTTGCGCATTCACAATTTTCCATATATGGAATTGGGTTTGAATTTTGTGATAAGGTATTTTGGTTAAATACGGTTTCTATGAATGGAGAGTTTAAGTTCGACGATGATTCTGAATTAGTATGAATCGGATTGTTTGAAAAAATGGACTCTAATTTTTCAATGCTTAAATTGGATGCTTCTTGATTTGAGTTAGATTGGCTGCATACATAATCAAAAACAATAAAAACTAAAAACGGTAAAATTTTCATGTCGGATGTAACAAATCTAATAACAAAAAATAAATATGTAATGATTTTAGCGATAATAAATATAAGACACTTACGACTCTTCAAAAACATGTATAAGATGGTATGCGCTGGATGGCTTTAACTTGAGTACCTTGAATAACATCAAATTATAGGAAAAGAAGTGGAAGTTGAATTTTGACGTCACAAATCGACTTAAATTTAATATCTTAAAAGACAAATTTTATTGGAAAATAAACACGTAATATTCTTAGATTATTTAGTAGAATTTCCATCTTTCTTATCGCTGTGTTTACCCAGAGGTCAACTAATTTGTTAATTAGAACACTAATAGTGGGTTTCCTAAAATGGATTTGAAAATTTAAATAAGAAGAAAATTATAAACATATTATTAATAATATATTTTAACATAAGTATCTACTTGCTATTTTAAATTGTAAATCGGTTTTGTAAAATCCATTATTATAATTGCAGAATGTTATAAAAAAAACTTAATGCATTTTCCAACTACTTTTTATGCAGAAATAAAATTAAGATACAGAAAATTTTGAACTAAAACGAGGAAGGGGGCAAAATTAATAAAATATGTTAAATGATAGCTTATGGTTATGGTTATGAAATTAATTGTTCTTCATCAGGCAAGTCAAAATTTCGAATTCCTAGAAATTCAAAAGTTTTTTGAATCTTTTTTTCCTCTATTAGCACTTGAATCTCCTTTTCTCTTTTTCAGTATCCCGAAGCTTACTTGAAAATACAAGAACTGCACATCTATATTGTCCTCCACCGAATGGTTTTAAAAAAATGAAAATTAAAATCAACAAAATTACTCTGGTTACCCACACGGTGGATGGCAATCCTAACCAGCTAACTCAGCGAACAGCTAAATGAGACATGAGACTCTTATTTATTGAGAAATGCTAGCACTTTCTAATTTAATTTTAAATATAAGCCAACCCTAAATTGTAGACTTGTTTGCTTCTTAGGGCCGATCTATTCATCTCGTCGTAAAGCGCATCGTAATTACGAACCGAATAAGTTTATAAGCGCCCTGCAAAAAATTTGGGTATATTCATTTTGTCGTAGCGTGTTCGTAGGTATCAAGAACTTATTAAACAGGATCGATGTTTTTTTCTAGTTAGTATATGACAGAGTAGGATAGCGCTATAATATATTGTTATGAGAGAAAGAGATAAAATAGTTTTGGTCCAGGTCATTAGAAATGCAAGAAACCACGTCTAAAAACTACCTGAAACTACCCTCTCACAATCGTCTCGATTTCAACCCCGAGCATCCCTGATATGTGCAATTTGTACATTTTAACAGTATATTTATCCAAAAGGAGTAAAGTGTATTTTAAATAAATCATAATTAAACAACAAAACTTTTGTTAAATCACTTTGTTAAAAAAGTGATTACATTTTTACAGTCCCGACAATTTAATTATCTTATTACTGAACTCTGTTTTTGTCTTGGATAAAATTAATATCATCTAAAAGATTCATTTTGATCAATTATTTATCAAAAATTAAATTTCTCATAAATACAACACTCACAATTCTAGAAATTTTAAGTTAAAATCTGATTTGTAAAACATATTTGCCGCTTGAAGGGGCTGTTGAATTTATGTTAGCCGTAACCCATATTTACAAGGCAATAGTGGCTATTGGGATGTGAATAAACGTTTACGAACTACTACCTTACCCGTAACGCTAATAGTTACTTTACGAAGAGATGAATAGATCGGCCCTTGACCAAATTCGTGTAATAAAAACAAAATAGACAAATTAACCAAAATACCAAAAATTTCATTGTTGAATCTTAAAAAAAATTACTACGCTCAGTTTATAAATCGGTACATTTACCGTTTTGGAACTAAAGTGTTATGTGTTAAGATATTACTAAAAAACAACGCATTTACGTTCATTTATAATTTGAAAACCTTAATTGTTTTTTGTATCAATCTTTTATGTGTGCAAATGTTAGTTTTAAATAAATCAATTACATTAATTATTAACAATAATATCAAATTTTTTATATTACCAAAAGTTTTGTGATCACTCATTGTCAAGCTTGATCTTATCACCGCTACTGACGCCTTCTTTCATAGTTTTGAATGTTGTTTTAGTTGTAATTGTGGGTTTCTCCAATTTGACGAATCGTAGATTATCATCCAATTTTTGTAACCAAATCCATCTGTAGATAACAGGTATGAAATTGAACCTCAATATAATAATTCAACGTTTTGTAATTCGAAAATTTATTAACAACACCAATATTCGTTGTTGTAGAATAAAAACCATTCCGTTAATTATTTATAAAAATAGAATAACATCATCATCCATTTCATCACATAAAATCGAAAAATATCACGGTTGCACAATAAAATGGCGGACTCCAAATTTTATCCAAAATTTTATAAGAACAATCAAAATTTACCAATCCAACTACCATGGGATTCACTTCCATTCACTAATTGGCTTCTCTGTGTGATACTCACACCATAACATTAATGTTCTCAAAAGAAAAATCAAAATTTTCCAAATTAGGAAAAATTACTCGTCTTTGAAAATTTACACCTCCGTTCCACACAAAAGATGGACGTCCAAGTCGCCTTATCATTCTCTACCACCTCACAATTTCCAACATTCCCAACGGACTCCTAATCACAAATCAGTTTATAGCGGCGAATTCAAATTAGTTCCAATACACAACTTTGCTTTGCAGGTCCAGATTCTTACACAACACAAAGGAAATAAACTATCACTTCACCAAAATTAAAGTTCATCAAAATCTCTGTGTAAAATGTGTTAATAGTAACATCCTTGTCCCTGTGTCATATAAACTATGCGTGCAAATTTGGTGTTTGCATTACACCACTGTGAATCATTGAATTACACCTGTTAACTCATCATGAGTTTTTGTTACACGACAATATATATAAAATAATAAACTGACTGACTGACTGACTGATATATCAACGCACAGCCCAAACTACTGGGTCCTTAGCGATGAAATTTTGCACAGAGGTTCCTGTTATCACGTAGGCGAGCAATAAGAAAAGATTTTATGAAAATCCTATCCTAAAGGGATTTATCACCTATTATCTAATTAGTGGTGACGCGCCTGAATGGATTAACGAGATTTCCACTGTCGTCGTCCCTCAACTTTCCAAAACACAGCCTAAACCGGTAGGTCTACGTTTAGAAGCATGGGATTTTCTTTATAAAAAAAATATACATAAATATGGGATTTATCACCTAATATCTAATTAGTGGTGACGCGCGTGAATGGATTAACGAGATTCCCACTGTCGACGTCCACGTGAACGAAGTTTCCAAAGTACAGCCTAAACCGGTGGGTCTACTGTCCAGAAACATGGAATTTTCTTTAGAAAGGAAAAGAATAAACTTTTAGAAATTAAAAAATAAAAGTGTGAGAGAACCTCCGAAAAGTTGATTTGGGTTGTCGTTTCTAGCGCGAGTAGAGAGAGAGAAATGAAACGTCAAACGGAATGGAAAGAAGAAGGGAAAATGAGGAAGATACAAAGAGTACGAGAGGTGGAGATAGCCGGAAATGGGAACTGATGGGAGTTGGAGGATGGAGTACCAGAGTAATGTTGAAGCCAGGAGTAACAAGCGAGGTACAATTTGGGAGCTGTAGAGGTGGACGAGTGGAAAGAGAGCGTGCAGGACAGGACTGCATGGAGCAACTGTGGACAACATACCAGGAGAGAGAGACCGATGGAGTAGAGAATAGAATATAGAGACGGAAGGAAAAAGGTTTGCGCGCAAAAAAGTGAATTCCACGCGGACGAAGTCGCGGGCAACAGCTAGTATATTAATAAAGATGAAATCAACTGCGGAATTTCTACTTCTTCCCTACAAAGGAAGCAAATATTAACGCAAGTTATTCAAATACGTATAATTAAAAATAATGATATTCTGGCAAATTTTCATTGATGCGATTGCCATCAACAAAGATTTTATTATGTCTCCAAGGGCGATGAATATGTAAAATATAATCCTATCGAATTCTAAGGACAAAAGAAGCAGATAAACCAAGTCAACCAATTTCCTGAATAAAAATTGCACGAACCTAATAATTTCCACAGATATTGCTAACTGCATAAATTACTGACTTTTTAGCTGACCATGACCCTCGGATCTCGATCAAGATTTGAATTTATAGCATAAGTTGTCAATTTCTGTCAACAGTCATCCTATATCAGAATGGGGCCTCAGGTTTTTGCGAATTTTTGGAAAACTATTGAATTTATCGAAACAAAAGATATTATAAAAATTAAAGCTTATTAAATTATGAACAAAATAGTACTAGAAATATTTTTATAATTGCAATGGTTCATGAATAAATGGCAAATGAATTACAGGTTTACGTCATGTAAGGTGATAGGCTGTAGATATGGCTATTCTTTGTAGATTAGGGTGAGAAATTTCGTAAAATTGGTAAAATTTTCACTGTTTGACTTGGTAGAAGTTAAAATTTTTAGGGCTTAAACGAAATGCCTCCATTTTGAAAAAATATTACCATTTTTTTTTAAATTTTACAGTTTCTTGTGAAATTATAGAAAATTTATCAAACCCGCTAAGTCAAAAATGAGCCTCATCGCTGAGCACAATTGTGAAATAAAACAACGGATCAATTTCCCACTGCTCTAGAGCCTAATTGGCAAAAGAGCGACACATATTATATTGATCTTGTGGTTGTAATTCTTGCTTCAACTGGTTGTTCTACGACAGTAGGCTAAGATTATTGTGCAAAGTGTGCCACGTAGTGGACGGACAGAGCCCCGATCCAAATTTGATCTTCTTCCAAACAATTTGGATAATTTAGTAGCGTTCCTCAAGTTTTAGTCTATTCAGGATGATTTGAACGTGTATGCTGATCATAAATGTCAAAAGTCGACGCAGTATGACAGCTCATTTGATAGTTGTTAACCCATTCGTAAGTTCTATATAAGCTGAAAATAGAACATCATAGTATATCCAGATTTTTAATGATTCGAAAGTTATACCCCAGGCTATCGCATTTCTGGGAGAGAGATTCATCCTGGAATTATAATTAATTTTTGTATTTGTTATTTAGTTCCTCCTTAAGTTGCTGTTTCACAATATTCCTCGCAGGCCCGTAGCCAGGGGGGCACTTGGGAGCACGTGCACGCCCCCCCGAAATGTTGAAAAGACAAAGAAAATGGAAGGGAAACAACCGAAAATTTTACATTTTACAAAAGGTTTTTTACAAGTGCCCCCACCCCCCGAAATGAAATCCTGGCTACGGGCCTGATTCTTCGATCCAGCTATGAAATTGTTTTTACTTTCATTCGCATTTTATACATGCATTTTGTGTAAATGTTGATAGTCTTTTCGTGAAAGCGACCTTGAAGGCAGTCTCCCGCCAGCCACAACGAAGAGCAGACCAATATTATTTCGTCACAACGAATTTCTTGATGACTACCGATGGTTTTGCGTTGACGAATATTTTTTGGTCACGACGCCACTGTCTTTCGTGTCAAGTTCGTATATAACAAGTGGTCCAATTGTCGCTTAATGTTTTTAGCTCTTTCAAACATCTGGGGAGTCCACGATAAGGAAGGCTAATTTGTCTGGTAAGCAAATTTTACGACCATATCTGATTTCACTCAGTTAGAAAGGCTAACGTGACCATTTATTTCTTGACTCAAAACGGGACAACCCCCCCCCTTCAGTTCCCACTCATCAGTAAATTGGCAAAAAGACATTATTTTAAGTTATAAAATATATTCAATTAAAATTCAAAATCTTTCATGCTGAAGATTGTTATTATTATTTATTATTATTAATTTTATTAGGCAATATTAAAATACATAAAATACATTTTAGTACATATTACCTAAAAGGGTGAAGGGTCAGCAAGGCTGTTTTTCACCAAAACCCTCAATATAGTTTGACCATCAACCTCGCTCTGAACGACTCAACATTCCGAGACGCAGAGTATATGTCAGCATATTTGTTAAAAATATGTGACGCTAAGAATTGGAATGAACCTTCGAATTTGTAACCATGGTGTTGTGGAACCGACAGAAGCGAATTGGAGCGAAGATCTCGGTTATGTACTTCCGACCTTCTGATGAGGAGATCCTTAAGATATCCTGGTTGACCAAACTTTAATAATTTGAAAATCAGCACTGCAAAGCGGAATTTGAAGCGAGTATCCAGTTTCATTATTCCTTGGGCAGAATAATGAGGGGTAACATGGTCCCTATACCCGACGTCATAAGCAAAGCGGAGACAAGCATTTAGCAGGACTTGGAGCTTATTTCTTAGTTCGTCCGTCAGATTTCCATAGTGTACAGTGATACAGTAATCGACATGGCATAGTACCAGGACAGGAAGTTCTTGTATCTATAGATTGTCTTAAGCTTGAAATAGTATGTCCTGACGATCTTCTTGACATGAGCAGAAAAAGACAAATATCTATCCCATATCACTCCAAGGTTTTTTTACTTCGGTGCACCACTTCACTACGCACCCGTTAACCTGTACGTCGGTATGTTTAGCTTCCTCTGCTGTCTGGCAGTGATGAGGACCGCCCATACACATTGTAAAAGTTTTGGACGGGTTTAGCAGTAGCCCAGTTTTTATACACCAACGTTGTATCAATGACAAGACAAAGTTCATTTCGTTGATAATACGATTTATGTCGAATGGTGAACCAGATATGTAAATCTGTATATCATCGGCATACATATGGAAGAAGCAGAAATCAGGTAAAATTTTCGGAAGATCGGCAGTGAAGATTATAAATAATAATGGCCCAAGGAGGCTACCTTGAGGAATTCCACGTCTGTTTTTCCTTTCATCGGATACCTTACCATTCAGCTTGACCCTCTGGGTACGGTTTGTAAGGTAATAATATAGCAGATTTAAAGCCATGTCGCTAAGGCCGTAATATTTGAGCTTAGCAATAAGTGGTGTGAGAGTGAAAGTGGTGTGAAAGTGTTTGAATACTTCAACCTAACGAGTTTCTGTGGAAACATTTAGATTATTCAATTCGGTTACTTTTTGCGATGTGATGTAGTTAGAAAGTAATGAAAATTCGTCAAAAACTTCTGTATCTTTATTACAGTCAATATATTTCTTTTCAATTAATACATCCAGAGATTTTTGAACGTCTACCCATGCGGGTACTTTTTTTAAATCTGCCCAATAAAATATCTCCATTTCTTTGGTAACAAAGCAAGTCCACTGCTCCAGATGGAACAATTTTCCCAAAACGGGACAATTTTGCGTCCCGGAGTTCATTGTCGGGACACCGGGACAGGTAATCAAAAAAAGGGACGGTCCCGTTCAAAACGGGACGTCTGGTCACGTTATGTATGGCCTGTGTTGTTGTCAACCATCAAGAAGAACATAACCTCAAACTTTCGTTCTTATTTGGTAACGCCAAATTTGCTACCTTAGGGATTTTTCTACATCTGCGGATCAGTATTGCTTCGTACTACCAACAACGACTTTCTCAACGTTTCCAGTAACAGCTACGTGCAGTGTTTTGTGTTCACTTTTAACAACGACCAGGTGTCGCCCGTAATTTGGAACAAGTTATCATTCTTCACCATCCAAACCGCCTTAAATTTGGTAAATTTGCTAGAGCTCAACGTAAGTAATATTTTTTTCTTTCCAATTCGTGCTTACTGGCGTATCATTCCTGATTTTATAATCAGTTTTGGTTAGCCGTTAGTGGTTACCATTGCTTAGAGACTTTTTATTTTCAGAATTATCGACCTCGCTTCACCCAAAAATTCAGAGCTGGCTTACAAGATCGTGGCTACATAAACTGGAAAAATGCAGGAGTTTTTTGTCACTGGCACAAGCAGCAGCTCGACAGCACTCTTTCCAGGTGTACCATCAGGTTTAAAAGTAGTTTGGAATCGATAAGAAGGTTGTTGTTTGGGAATGCAAAACACTTACCATAGTACGGAACCGATTGAAGGTGTAGCAAGGTTGGGTTAAAATTCTTTATCTTATGTGGTTTTATATGGATTTATTTTGATTTTCCTGAGCGTTGCAATGAAAGGGAAAACAACGAAGATAGATAAAATAAAATGTTTTTATCATAACTTTTATTTTTGCATAAAATATTTTATAAGCATAATAATATTATTTCATAAGGTATTTTTATGTGCAACCTTAACAATCCCATTGAATATGTGCAAATCAGGTTTCTGGAACTTTTGTTTGATTAATATAAATTTCTTTATTTTTTTGGATATACTATTGGTGTATATATCTCATTATAGAAATGAAATAAGGCGATTTCTTTATTGACAAACAGATATTTCACTTTCGCCATATATCTACCATTGGGAATCAATGGAGGAAAATAAGCCTCATCAGCCACAAAATTGCATATCGTGTAAGTGATATTCTGTGAATCAAATTAATCAGATTTTTGTTACAAATAGCAATTATTTCCAAACCTTATAAAAATAAAATGATTTAATGTTACCACACTTGGTTACTGCACCCAATCCCATTACGTTTGAATCAAAACTTTTCCTCAGATTTACCTGAAAACGTATTGGAAAATGCCGGTACTCGTTACTCAGAAACTTATACCCTTGTACTAGTGCCTGAAAATGTACAAATATTTAAACGCAATTAAACTGTTTCGAAGTTTGTTTTTATGAAAATCATTTGATTTCTGATTTTCTTATTTATTCAGTTGAATAATATATTTTTTAAATTTGCTTTCGGTATTGGTTTGTCAAGTTTTACCTCTATTTCATCCCCCACGTCAATTTTAAAGTTAATAGTACTATTGTGGGCCACGGTAGTACGGTTGAATTTAAATACTTTAATCTGGAAGAAATTAATGTAGTTTTTATCATAACTAATTAATTCTATTCGCTCATCTTTAATTTTGTAGGCGTTTTGATGGAACTAAAATTAAATTTATTAGTATTTTTATATTATTAAGGTCAAATTACGTATCAGAATTTAGTAAATATTTTAATAACAGCAACTGTTTGAAGTTTTATTATTTGGGATTATTATTTATTTTTTATATGTATAGCTACTAAAATTATATCGATGATCTTACAAAAAACTCTAATAAATGCAAACGTTTTGGATTATTAACAGGCTGTTCTCTATTTTCCACCGCCGGAGATTAAAATCTATTCGGTTAACAAAAAAATGTGTTCGTAGAACTAACTTAAAATGAGATATTGCAAAAAGACCTGTTATGGCCGCCATATTTTCAAGATGGCGGAGTTCTACTAAAGTCTGACTAAAGTACTACTCTCACCAACTTTTGGTTTTATATTTTGGTTTTAGGAACTTTGAGGGGTAATTACCTTCTAATTGTATAAGTTTTAAAATGAAGCCCACTGTGTGACCTTCATGATAATTTGAACTGAGAAAAATTGACTCAAGTAGGTATATAAAAGTGATACAGATATTTAGAGCAAGCATTCAATTTTTCATTTACAATTTCCTGTTTTTAATATTGTACATGCACAGCAGTGATCAGTAATTGACATTGTTAACCAAACAAAGCTAACTTTGAAAAATAACCGTGAACTACAAATTGAAAAACTTCATTGTAATATAAAATTATGTTTTGAAATGAAAGTAATGTAATATGTTATTATTATATACATTTCATGTTTATCTTATGATTATTTGGAATATTTCCAATAATTTAGAATAATATTTATGTAATAATTAGGAATTATTATTGAAAATTAAACCTATTATTATATTTGTAATTATAAATTTTGTCAACTTTCATACATTTGCCTCAAATGGCCCTTTAATTTAAAGAAGGCTTGGCTTGTTATTGTGAATTCTTTCACCGAGGTTGTCTGGCCAAAAATTTTTTTTTAAATAAAGAGGAGGATGATGTTTTTGGAATCCAAAACATACAAAAATAAACAATCACGTCATCCTTGAGGAGATAAAGTGAAACTTTGTTTACCTAACCTTCTAAGTCCATGGTTAGCAATGATCATCCTTAAATAATATCAACAAGTCAAATTGATATTAAATATTAAAATATTTTAATTTAGAAGTACTATTTACTATGAACTAACTTTCTCTAAAATCTCTATCCCCATCCCAATCCAATTCAAATTTTAGACAAAGTTAATAGTGCAAAATTGACAAATTAATGCATAATTTGACGAAACTATTTCAAAATTATAAATTACTTACCTTAGACAGTAGATCGGCATTACAAGAGACTTTTTGACAAAAACATCCAAGTACTAACAAAAATATAATATTTTTCATTGTTTTCTCTTCCTTTTAAACAATTTTAAACTGAAGCATCAATAATGTGCTAGAGACCACTTACACTACTGCAAAACAAAGCACTCATTCATAATTCTCATAGCAAACATGATCTTGTTTGATTATGATATGATTGTAATATTTTGTTCTGATTGTTTGCATCGGTAATGTAGCATAAAACATAAATCGACAGGCTGTGGAGCGGAACATTCTGTATTACATCGGCTATGCAAGCGAGAATTCATTACCTCTACTACTTAATTTCATTTACCGATTTTATTTAATTTTATTTAATTTAATGTACGCAATTTTAGATTTACTTTCTATTATGTGAAATTTGAAAGATGAAGACCATTAACATCGCAATATGTTGTATGAAATACAACACATCCGCATGCGAAAATCTTAAATTTTAGGAGGTGAAACATCTTTCAATTAAAGGTTATCGTAGAAGTAGATTAAACATCAATAAATGTTTGAAGTAAACATCAAAGAATGTTTGCAGACCTATGTATATGCAAATATGTTGTATATTGCACAGCTTACCAGCTTCATATTCCTCCAATGTTAATTAATGCCAGAGAACATAAACGAAGGAAGCAACCAGACAGATATGTCAATGCAAATCGGATCGCAAACCACCCCGGTTCTCAACTGAGATGAGGGTACAAATTCACCCCTACTTCGTAACATTCACGTGGTATAGTTCCTATAATAAATTTAAGAAAACAAAACGTAATCATACAACCTATTGCGATATAAATGGCCTTTCCACCTTAACATCGCATACGTACATTTATAGATCCATACGTTCTGCAACGACCTCGAAAAGAAACACCAAGATCGTGTCCTTCTGATCCAGTGTAAACAAAATTGCAGATTTTGTGGATGACGACATGTGAATTCAATATAAAGTTTTTGTAACTGTCAAGGTGCCAATTCTACAAAAATAATTGAGCGAAAGTCAAAAATTAGCCCCAAAAGTGAAACGTCAAAGATAAGATTTGTTGTCTACGAAACGATGGGAACTGCAACTTTGTCAAGTTTGGCTTGAAGAGCCAAACTCTTCAAGTTTCAAGAAGATAAGGAAGTTTTCCAAATTTATTTGGTGAGAAACGGAAGGTCGTTTGTAATCTGTAATCGTCCTATCTACTTTTCTTTTTTTTCATTTCTTTTATATTTTTCAAATATTTCTGCTTGTACCCTGTCACTAAGGGATAAAAATGTCTTTAACTAAAATTTCTTGTATAACCAAACACTATTGTAAAACCGAGTCATGTAGTGAAAAATAAAATGTTCTTGTTATCATAAAATTATGGAAAATATAATAGGGTCAAATTAACCACACACAAGAATAATATTATAATATGAAAAGCTGTATAGGCATGCAATATTTAAAAAAAAGACCAGTATAGGTAATCCACATAATATTATAATATATTAACGGTTATGTGTAACATAATATTTTATAATATATTTTATGTGCAAATTTAACAATCACCACAAATATGTGCATAAAAGATTGGTGGGAACTTTTATTTGTATTTGAAATAAATTTCTTTATTTTTTTGGATAATCCATTGGTGTATATATCTCATTGTATATATGAAATAATGCGATTTCTATATTTAGAAACAAATATTTCACTTTTGCCAGATATTTACCACTAGGAATCAATGGAGGAAAACCAGACTCATTAATCACAAAATTGCATGTAGTGTAAGTTATATCCTGTAAACGAAGTTAATCAAATCTTTGTTGTAAATTGCAATTATTTCCAAACCTTATAAAAATAAAACGATGTTGTGTTACCACACTTGGTTATAGCACCCAATCCCATTACGTTTGCCTCAATGCTTTTCCTCAGATTTACTTGAAAGCGAATTGGAAAATGTCTGTACTCGTTACTGAGAAACTTATACGCTTGTACTAGGACCTAAAATATTCAAATATTTGATTGCATTTAAATGATTTCGAAATATTTTTTATGAAAATCATTATAATAATTATAATAAATTATAATAATATATTTTTTAAATTGGTTTGTCAAATTTTACCTCTATTTTATCTCCCACGTTAACTTTAAAGTTAAAAGTACTATTGTGGGCCACGGTGGTACGGTTGTATTTAAATACTTTAATCTGGCAGAAATTAATGTAGTCTTTATTATAACTCATTAATTCTATTCGCTCATTTTTAATTTTGTAGGCATGTTGATGGAACTAAAATTTAATTTATTACTTTTTTTTTATTATTAAGGTCAAATTATGCATCAGAATTCAGAATTTTGCAATATATTGTTCTCTAACTTGAACAAATCAAAACTATAAATTATTTACTGTAACAACTTTCTTCAATGGGTAGCAATGATCATTAGGAAATAACATCAACAAGTCAAATTAAATTCTTAACTCATCGATCCAACAAATAAATCCAAATTGAATTACATTATTTTGCAAAGCTTTTTGTAACACATTTATTGATTTCAGTTATTAATAACTTGTTTGCAAAACATTGTAATTCGATACACAAAATATCTTCTATGAACTACCTATATCTATTTCCCCAGTCCAATCCATTTCAATTTTTAGATAAGCAAAAAATTGATAAGCTAATGCATAATTTGGCTAACCTATTTAAAAATTATAAGCAACCTACCTTAGATAATAGATCACCATCACAAGAAACTTTTTGGCCAAAAATTACAAGTTCTAACAAAATAATAATATATTTCATGGTTGGTCTTTTTATCTCTACTGATTCAAATGTACTAGAGACCGCTTGCACTAATGTAAAATAAAGCACTCTTTCGTAATTATTACAGCAAACATGTACTCGTTGGGATTGTAATTTACGATGTAAATGTTTTTTCTGATTGTTTGGATCGGTAATGTAGCATAAAGCATAATGGACATGCTGTAGAGCAGATCATTCTATGTACATTATATTACGTAAGCTACATCCAACCACGAATCCAGATCTCAATTTTGCAAGAGGTAATTGATTTACAACGCTGAAGAGAAAACTGACAGTTGGAAGGAAAAATTGTGCCGTAGGCGAAAATCTTAAATTCTTCGAGGTAGAACAGCCTTAAATTACAGATTGTCATAAAAAATTATAACCACTAGGGTTAAATTGCAGATTTTAAAATCAGGAGCTTAGAGCTTGTTACAAAATTAAAATTTTTGCAAATGTTTATTTTTTAACTGATTATATTATTACATAAATAATACGAATTCCCTTTTAACATACGATACATTGCATTACAGGCGAATTTTGCCACACATCTTTTATATTACAATTAGGACGCCTCTATTGGGATTATTGCCGCTGTGTGAATTCTTCCTACTGCCCTCTGGTGGTTCAATAAAGAAAGTGAATTAGGACTATTTTAATTAAGAATTTTTGAGATAAATTTAAACGTTGTTTAAGAGGTCCGTGGTGTATTGATGTGTATGCTAATCACATAAAGCATAGATAAATAATAATAATTAATAGATAAATAAGTCCCGTTTTGTTTCTATTACGGCCACTCCGAACGCTTCGATCGGTTCTTGTATCCCCTCTCCACCCACGCACATAGCGATGTAATTGATTGCATTGAAATCGGGATAATTTTCCGGCCAAGGAAGAAAGGGCTTTTTCCTTTCACAAAATTTGTGGCTAACTTCTTTCGTTCTTCCAATTTCACGATAGAAATGCATTTTGATTATTATTATATTTGTTTATAATTTATTATTAGCTTATTATACATTATTTATTACATATTACCATTAATTTTATACCTATACTTAATAAATTAAGTTTTAAACAACGTTTATTTTGTCATTCCATTAAAAGATTAAAGCAATATAAAAAATCAATAAGTATAATATGTAGAATCATAATTCCATTTTAACATTTCATCATCTATCCAATTTCGAAATTCAGCAACATTACCATACACAATTGGCAGTTTCGAACATCCTAGTCCCCAAGAAAGCACTCCTCTTTGATAATATTTATTAGCCATTCCAGGTATCAGGCAAACAAGTGGACTTCCTCCAGAACCTCCGCAAGTGTCCTCGTCTTCGCTACAAATAAAACTTTTATCCAAAACAAATTTATTTCCTAATCGACTGAGTCTAAAACGCTCTTGACATTCATCTTGTTGAATAATCGGCAACGTCGCCTTCTTTAAAATATCATGAGATATTCCTTCCCTTTCAAAAGTATCTTTACCCCAACTGCTGTAAACGCAAGTGGCATTTTCCAAAACTTCATTTTGAGGTGGTAAACAAACGGTTCCTACATTATCGACCATTTCCAGAGGTGCATCCAGAATTAACAGAGCCACATCATTGTGAAGATACTTACTATTAAAATCTTGATGTATTATAACATTTCTTACATTGCGGTTTTGGTGTGGGAAAATTTCAGCTTTGCTCTTGGTGTCCCAATCACCTGCTCGAATACTAAATTTTTTATCTTTTGAATTTACGCAATGGGCAGAAGTTAAAACAACTTGAGGGTGAATAAGAGACCCACCACATCGATAAAGCAGCAAATTTTCGGTACTCCCATTAACAATTTCTTCACTTAACACGGCTACCATCCATGGAAACTCACCGTACTTTGCTTCTGTAGTATTATCATAATTATGCATGTCACCAACGATTGAATTACGGATTCCACAAGGTTTATGATTATTTCTATCAGGTGAGAGAGAAGAAAAGTTACCTTTTACACGTTCTTTGTCACAACAAACATATAAATAGTTGCCACATTTCTGATCATCTCCAGTTGATACCTCTTCTAATGGTGTTGATATTACATCATCACTTGGAAATTCCCTTTCACATGAGAAATATGGAACGCACACGCAATATGCGTTTTGATAGTTTATATAATTTAATGTTTTGTTTAAATTCTCGTTATCTTGTCCTTCGGCGGATAACGATAATAGAATAACTGGAAACGTCATTGATGATAATAATAGTAAACTCTTCATATTGCAGGTTTAACAATCAAAAAAAAAATTTTTAAAACGATTTTCTGAATTTATCTAAAATTGAACTCACTTGTTTTATATGTTTGTGGTACTATTAAAAACTACGTGAAAATATGGAAGTTTTAAACTTGAAGAGTACAAGGTCCTTGAAATTTACAAGGAAAACTTGTTTATAACATAGCAAAAACATCAACAGTCAGGACCGTCTTCAAAATCAGCGTCAAATGATTTGCTACTAAGAAAACAATGAGATTAATTTTGCAGATTTATTTTGTTTCCAAATCACCTATAAAATTTTTTGTACTTTGATGACCTCTTCATCGAAGTCGATTTGAGACGACAAAGAACAGTGCCAAGTGAACTTGTCGTGGTTTGTAGTAAGAGGACATAGTCCTAAAATTAAGAGGAAGAAGATCAAATTTGTTTAGTAAGTCACGAAAACAAAGGCAAGTTAACAAAATTTCCCCCCCCCCCCCAAAAAAAAACAAACATGAACTGAGTTCAGTAAAGTGAACAAGAATCAACACAGCAATAATCCAAAATTTCTCTCTGCATGGAAAATCCTGGCATTCGAAGGTAATTCTAATACCTTAATTTTCTATCATCTATACTTAATTTTGATCCGCATGTAACGTCCATACTTCAAGATCCAAAATCACTAATTCATGGTTTACATTCACATACTTACATCAAAATCCAAGATTAAAACTTATGGCTACCTTCTCCACAGTCTACAGATCAATCTTAAATTTTAGATAGTGATCGGCAAGCGGGGTCCGTGGCGTAATTTTAGGGGTCGGCGAAGAAATTGAGACATTATTTAAATTTTCTGAGCTCATTCAAGGCAATTTAGGCGTGAAAAAAAAGGTCATTAATTTATTCATTAAAGGTCAAAATTATTAGTAAGTGGTCCCCGAAATTTTATTAGCATATTTAGGGGTCAATAATATCTAAAAGGTTGCCGACCGCTGTTTTCGAGGACAGCAATGTATCCAATGCGACCACAAATAGGACCACTATTTCCCGCTCCCTAGCCTATAAGTGAATATTACGACGAGTTGATGGTAAAAAGTTTATTTGTTAATTCTTAAACTTTATAAAAACGAAATTGTATATACAAAAATATAAACTAACAATCACACTGCATATGTTGATGTGTCGAATCGTAATTTTGACATTTCAGTATCTATCCAATTTCTAAAATTTGCCACGTTACCATAAGCAGCTGGAATTTCA
Source organism: Rhagonycha lutea (assembly GCA_958510855.1). Lineage (NCBI taxonomy): Eukaryota > Metazoa > Arthropoda > Insecta > Coleoptera > Cantharidae > Rhagonycha > Rhagonycha lutea. The sequence goes on from OY294037.1 coordinate 13,318,146, forward strand.
TTTCCACATCCAATTCCCCAAGCAACAAGGCCCCTTTGGTAATACCTTCCCTTTTTACCCGGTATGGGACATATAAGTGGGCTTCCACCATCTCCATCACACGTATCTTTTCCTAACTCACCTCCAGCACAAATAAGGCTTTTATCTAAAATAAAATATTGTTCCAGTCTGGTTCTTCTAAGTTGGGCCTGACAATCATCAGATTGAACAATGGGTAAATCCACCTTTTTCAAAATAGTCTGTAATTTGCTCTCAGATGTAAAATTAGGTTTTCCCCAACCGGTAGATATACATCTGACGTTCCCTAAAACTTCATCTTGGGATGGCAAGCAAATTGTTTCTACGTTGGCCTTTAGTTCAAAAGGGCTATAAACAATTAACAAAGCTACATCATTATGGTAAGCTCGTCTGTTAAAATTAGGATGTATTAAAATACTTTTAACTACGCGCTCTTGATGGTCAATGTTTTCCGATGTAGAGCTGGTATCCCATTCACCTGCCCGAATTGTTAACTTCTTTCCTGGTTCTTTTATGCAATGTGCGGAAGTTAAAATGACTTGAGGGTGAATAAGAGATCCACCGCATCTATAAACTGTGAATGCCGTATTCTCGGTTTCACTACGATTCTCTTGTAAAATAGCGACCATCCATGGAAATTCGCCAAATTGAGCTTCATTATTTGCTAAGCTATTTGCAATTCTGTAACCAACGCCGTTTAAATTGCGTTTGCCGCAAATTCTACTAGGTGCCATTGATGGTTGTTGTCGAGTTTCGATGGTTACATTCAAGATATGTTCTTTTTTACAACATTTTAATAGGTCACTTTCGCAACTATTCTGCAATCTAAAATTAAATTTCAAAAGTCACTCATTGTTTTATTATAACTTTTGTTAAAGTACCCTATATCGTCAACCTTATTGTCATTGGTGTTTGTGGAACTACTTTTGCATAAGTCTTGTTTTACGCATTGACAAGGTTCCGGAAAAATGGATGATAATAATACCGGGTCTAATTTGATTTCAGTATCCAAGTTCGTGCCGTTTTGGCTGAGCACGCAATCCAGAATAATAAAAAATAAGGACAGTAAAAATTTCATGCTAGATGTAATAAATCTATAAAAATAATATAATAAAAATATAATAAAAATAATATTGTAACGTTTCTGTAAGTAATAACCAAAAAAATACTTACGATTCTTAAAAAAAACATGTAAACGATGCTACGAGCAAGATGTCTTTAACTTGAGTACCTTGAATATTACTAATCAAACGAAGAGAAGTGGAAGTTGAATTTTAACGTCACAAATCTACTAAAATTGTGCATCGCTTGAAAGACACTCCTCAATAAATTTTATTGCAAATATTAAAAACGGCAAAGTCGTAGAAAAATTAAATATCCGGCTTTCTTATTGGTATTACCCGCGGTCAGCTGATTATAATTCGTTTTGACGCTAATCAGTTTCAATAACAACTATTGATTTTATTTAAATTTCATTTTAAAATAATACATCGATGCAAATTATATCGAGGAGGAAGTTCAAAAACAATATCAAATGAATTTAGGTTTCATTCCCTCACCACCAACCCCCCTACTTTTAAATTTTAGCACAACTTTGTTAACATAATTTTAGAAAATTCAATAAAAAATCTGCAAATGATTTATTTACAGGATTTTTCTAAAATAATTACAAGAGCAAATTATTGGGTATTAGTACATTTGAATTATGTCGAAAAATTATTATTTTGGTCTACTCCTAAAAACAAATTTGTTTTTTTGAACCACATTAATTTACAATAAAATTGTTTATATTTAGTTCTAGATAAGCGAAACGTTGAAGATTTACGTAATATAATTATTATTTTTTAGTCCACTAACTCAAAAATAACATAAAATAATTTATACCTAATTATTATTAATTTTACATTCTGTAGTTGATGTTTTGTTTATATTGTGGTTATCGTGTTTTGCAATAGATTCGAGATAATTGAGACAATTTAAATTAATTAGGTACAGTAAGCATTTTGCTGAATTATGAGTATAAAGTAAATAAATAATTGTTTTACTCTTGGAAACCACGCAAACCCTGCAATTATTGGATATTCAGTGTCAAAATATGTAACTTATATTTAGGTAGAAAAAAATACAACTTGTTTCTTTTGGTGGGTACCTTCTTCTGGGTTTTCCAATCTTATCCATCAACGTGTAGAAAAAATTAATTTATCTTAAATTTCCAAGTATCTATCTATTTTTTTTCCCTTTCTTTCTTTCCTCTTACGTGTACTGGGAATATCTTATTGCAATATGGGTAGATAGGTATTTCCATATAACCAACAATGTCTTGATTTTGGTTTTAGAATCTTGTGCGTGTTATGTACCTACTATAAATATGATCAAAATTATTGGTTAAGTTTTTTCCGATATCTTTTTTAAATTGTTTATAAATTTATATAAACTATGCAGAAAATGGAACTAACTAAACTTAGGGCCCTGTTAATAAGATTTACGGAGGGCCCATTGGGAAAATTAATATATAACTCTAAACTTTGCTAATCAGGGTACTAATCCAGATTTTAGGTGTGTTTATCACCTCAAGCACTGTAACAAGTCATACCTATGCAAACACGACCCCTAATGGGAGAGTCAACCCCTACAGAGATCAGGATCTGTAACAATCCGGAGAGAACCTCTCCAGTTTGTTTAGCCACGATGGTGATAAACTAGCCATATTTATGCGAAGGCACGGGTCAATGGGTTACTGAAAAAAAGACAGGTAGCTTGGGAAAACTCAAAAAAACGCAAATAGAATCAAATGCTTTAATTGAACCCACAGAACTTGAGAGATGTATCAACAGTTTCAACAATTGCAATGTAAATCACTGTGACAACAATGCACACAGAGCAACTGAAAGATTACGGTCACAATCAAAAAGTGCACCCAGCTTAAATTTAACAAGTACCAAAACACACAGTAACCGCTATGGGCTACCAGTAATTAATATACAAAAGCCAAATAAATGCACATCCTTCCAAACGATGGAAAGAATTTCCCAAGTGCTCATCCATCCAAAAACAATAACAATAGGATGTAGCCAACTTGAAGAAATCCAAAATGGTCGCACTACTTGCACACCAACAAGAAAAAACTGTAATCCATTCTTGCACATTTGAGTTACCTATCTACTGTCAGATGTTATACAGTAGCACCAAAACCATAGCCAGAGCCGGAAAACCATATTACGAAATAAACTGGCCGATCAACCAGTGGTTTAACAAAAACACACTCCAAATCGGCACTCAGAAAACTGACGCAACAAAAATATCGACCGCTCGGTTCTTAGGTACTCAGGTCACTCCTCTAAAATGAACTTTCTACGCCGGAAATGTCCCTATCAAATTCGAACGTTCGCAGTTCACGACCATCTGCATAACAAAATGCATTTTTGCGATTGCATTTAAAATAAATGCATAGGCGTACTAGGAATATGGCGAAATGATATGAAAAAGTGGCACCATATAACTAATTAAAAAAATTCGTTACACCTCCTTGACAGAATCCAAATATAAAATAATTAAGTAACTCACTGATAAAAGGACATAACTACGACCCATACTGACATAGTACGCCTTGGCAACTTGGTGTAACGTCTCCAAAACCCAAAATTTCCAGGATTTTGAGTCCAAATTTCAAAAAGCGAACTCACCAAAAACTTAAAAAATACTTAACAACCAGGCAACACACCATTTAGAATTAAGCACAAAGTGACACATCAAAAACACTGACGCCTTCAGACAACGACGAAGATGGCGACAACGAAACCATGTAGTAAGTAAAATATTCATTCTGGCAGGTTTTAATTTTTTCTGTATCTACCAAATTACCAAATCCACGACGAAAGCAATCGCTACAAAATGTCTTATTAATTAAACTTTTTTAAATATTTCGGTATTAATTACTTTGGGAAAGAGAGAGTGCTGCTATAGTGTGCGTTCTACCATAAAATTTCAATAGCTGAAACAAGATTTTCCCAAAAGGATTCCATCCCCTTCGCAGTAGCACTCTTTGCCGAGTAGAACCAGTCTAGGGGATATCTTTAGTTACTACAGCTCGAAGCGGCCGCAGCGTAGGGGACCGGAACGGACGATGCAGAGGGTCAAATTTAACAACACAACCACGGTTAATCTCGAATCCATCACCGTTAAATCAATAAGTATGATGATATGATCGGTTTTTTTTTTTGAAAAACGCATTACAACGTTATCCGAACCCAACTACCAACCTTGCGAATTGGTGTTTGGTTTTTTAGAATTTTTACATTTTTTACCTAGACGAGGAGCAAGCCCGACGTAGAACCCCCAACCTGGAGGCCCAGAGAATCAATAAGTACAGAGCTTAATATATTTTTGGGAAAATTTTGCTCAGCTATTGAAATTTTATGGTAGACCACACACTATAGCGACACCCGATTTGATTGACCAGATATATTGAACAGATATTATCGTCTTTAAAATGATTCATAGTAGTCAACATGGTATCAAATTTAAAAAAGAAATTTGATCATTATATCAGATTTTATCATTTCTAAAAATATTTGAGTTAAAATTTATTTAGCCTGGATTTATTTGAAATACCTAAATCTTGAATCTGTTCATTTTTGTAATTTTTCCTCATAAATGAATTGGAATTTGTTAACATCTGATAGCTATAAGACAAAATTGCGATTTCTAACAACAGGCATAAACAGATTTACCGCTAAGGAATGGTTTCCGTCACTATAGAGACATTATCTATTGTATAAATTTGACAAAAGTGGATTCCTATAAATAAAATAAATAATTAGTGAAAATAAAAAGCAAATTTATATGCAAATATGAGCAAGAAACAGCGTAAAAATTTTACTTGCCAACCTGAAGAAATTTTGAACAACAAACGAGGAACTATAATTTTGTGCTTCATTAAATTTGGCGATTTTTAAGTAATTTCTGATCAAGAGTGTGATTAACAGCTACAAAGTGATTAGCTGTAATGTTTATTATCTACGGTGAGACGTATTTTCGCAATTTAATTAATAATGCTTTTGATGAAGATGGGCAAAAATTTGGACGTACGTAAAATAGTGCAATCTTATGAAAATGGAGAGATTCACAAAGTTAAGACGAGTCACCTAATCGTGAGAAGGAGGATATTTAAAGGTTATATATGTAGATATTTGCATTTAAAATTATAATTTGGTGTAAAAATTGTGTTATGAGGAGATTCTTTTACAAAAGACCGACCTGTAATTGTGAAGATTTAATTTGGAAATAGATCTCAACGATTTATTCTAAATGGAGACCCAATGATGAGGCATTATTTAGTAGCAGTATACGAAGAAAGAATTTTTCCCCAGCCTTTAGATCACTGGCATCCAATCTCATTTGTAAACTTTTTTTGGGGTCCTTCTGAATGGTTACTATTTGGCTGTTAACGTGGTTAATAAAACCAAGTTCTACCCTTTCATATAAAAATTTATTAAACCTACATACCTCATGACCAAATCATTTCCTTTTTGCAATAACTACAACAGGTACATTATTTAATTTGATACAAAGTGGAGAAGTTGATATGAACATACAAGATTTATAAAAATTATGAATTAAATTACATAATTAATAATTACACCTAAAATGAAAAGTAACAATCCGATCGTTTGCCAAAAATGACAAATAACAACGTGTCGCTCAATTTCAGCTTTGGTTCATAATTCCGACATTTATTTTCGATTTTTTCAGAACCGTTGGGACAGGATTTGCAATCAAGTATCCTTTCCAAAAATGGAAAATAAAAATGTGTCGTTCAATTTTAGATCTGATTCCAAATTCGATTCATGTTGGCTAAACAATCCATCGCTATTTTCGTTTCCATTCGAAGGTTTTGGAAAAGGATTCTCTGTTGTAGTTTTGTCTCCAAAAATGGACGATAATAACGTCTCGTCTAACTTCACATCTGATTCCAAATTCGATTCATGTTGGCTAAACAATCCATCGCTATTTTCGTTTCCATTCGAAGGTTTTGGAAAAAGATTCTCTGTTGAAGCTTTCTCTCCAAAAATGGCCAATAATAACGTGTCGTTTAACTTCACATCTGATTCCAAATTCGATTCATGTTGGCTAAACAATCCATCGCTATTTTTGTTTCCATTCGAAGGTTTTGGAAAAGGATTCTCTGTTGTAGTTTTGCCTCCAAAAATGGCCAATAATAACGTGTCGTCTAACTTCACATCTGATTCCAAATTCGATTCATGTTGGCTAAATAATCCATCGCTATTTTCGTTTCCATTCGAAGGTTTTGGAAAAGGATTCTCTGTTGTAGTTTTGTCTCCAAAAATGGACGATAATAACGTCTCGTCTAACTTCACATCTGATTCCAAATTCGATTCATGTTGGCTAAACAATCCATCGCTATTTTCGTTTCCATTCGAAGGTTTTGGAAAAAGATTCTCTGTTGAAGCTTTCTCTCCAAAAATGACCAATAATAACGTCTCGTCTAACTTCACATCTGATTCCGAATTCGATTCATGGTGGCTAAATAATCCATCGCTATTTTTGTTTCTATTCGAAGGTTTTGGAAAAGGATTCTCTGTTGTAGTTTTGCCTCCAAAAATGGCCAATAATAACGTGTCGTCTAACTTCACATCTGATTCCAAATTCGATTCATGTTGGCTAAACAATCCATCGCTATTTTCGTTTCCATTCGAAGGTTTTGGAAAAGGATTCTCTGTTGTAGTTTTGTCTCCAAAAATGGACGATAATAACGTCTCGTCTAACTTCACATCTGATTCCAAATTCGATTCATGTTGGCTAAACAATCCATCGCTATTTTCGTTTCCATTCGAAGGTTTTGGAAAAAGATTCTCTGTTGAAGCTTTCTCTCCAAAAATGGCCAATAATAACGTCTCGTCTAACTTCACATCTGATTCCGAATTCGATTCATGGTGGCTAAATAATCCATCGCTATTTTTGTTTCTATTCGAAGGTTTTGGAAAAGGATTCTCTGTTGTAGTTTTGCCTCCAAAAATGGCCAATAATAACGTGTCGTCTAACTTCACATCTGATTCCAAGTTCGATTCATGTTGGCTAAACAATCCATCGCTATTTTCGTTTCTATTCGAGGGTTTTGGAAAGGGATTTGCTGTTAAAGTTTTCTCTCCAAAAATGGCCAATAATAACGTGTCGTTTAATTTTACATCTGATTCTAAATTCGATTTATATTGGCTGTGCACATTATCCAAAATAGTAAAAAATAAGACTAGTAAAAATTTCATGCTTGATATACTCGTATTAAATCTAACAACAATACAATCTTGTAATAATATGATGTAATAAACATAAATACTTACGATTCTTTAAATAATTATATACTAATATGGTGCTGTGTACTGGATGTCTTCAACTTGAATACCTTGAATATCAGAAATCATACAAAACGAGGTGGAAGTTAAGAAATTGACGTCACAAATTGGAAAAAATTATTCATCGCATATTAGGGGAACCCTCCGCTATTAAATAAAACTGAATGTAGACAGTAGTCAAATAACAGATGACCGCGGCTTCGGCCTAATCTACGTATATAAAATTGGCCTCCTCAAATCTGTATTGGGATAAGGAACTTACAAAAGAAAGATGTTAACAGGAACATTTAGATTTGATAACAGAAGAAAAAACATCAAAAATGATGATGGTCACAACCAAATCGGTTTAGCATGTATCTTAATAATTATTACTTTATGTAAGTTTTGAAGTTCTTTCCCAACTGTGCAGCGATAAAATAAATGTCATGCGTGTTTGAGTAAAACTAACACCTGCACAGTCAAATAATTTCTTATTTTTCGTTAGTTGATAGTTGGAACTTTTGGAGGTTTGGAGAGTAGAATGAACCTTTATACGGGGTGATAAAAATGAGGCAAACATTTCTGAACTGAAAATGCATTTAAACCAGCTAACAAAACAAACTCCATATAAGTAATTTGATACTTGTAAAATTAAAGAAAATTATTAATTTATTTTAATATAATGCTAATAAAAAACTTAATGTGTATATGTAGATGTATTATAATTTAGTTTCAACATTTCGTCATCTATCCAGTCTCTACACATTGCTACATTAGCATATAAACCTGGAGTTTCAACTTGTCCACAGTCTACTCCCCAAGACACAATCCCTCTTTGATAGTATTTGTAAGGCTGTTCAGGCATTGGGCAAACAAGAGGACTTCCTCCATCTCCGGTACAAGTATCTTGATGCTTTTCACCCCCAGCACACACAAAACTTTCACCCAAAACAAATTTTTTCCCTAATACAGTTGTTTGAAGTAGACGCCAACATTCTTCCCTTTGAACAATTGGCAATTCCAATTTTTTTAAAACAGTCTGATATTGGCCTTGATTTTGAAACAAGTCTTTACCCCAACCACTAGCAAAGCATCTTGAATTTTCAAAAATTGGAAGACCATGTGGTGGTAAACATACAGTGTTTACATGTTCAAGTATATCTAAAGGAACGTCCAAAACTAATAAAGCTACATCGTATTCTAAATTTAAACGATCAAATTTAGGATGTTTTATAATTTTTGCCACGTTACGCTGTTGATGTGGATATATTTTATTTGTATTTTGCGTGTCCCATTCGCCTGCTCTAATTTTTAATGGATTGAATTCAGCAACAACACAATGTGCTGCAGTTAAAGCAACCTGAGGATGAATAAGAGAACCACCACACTTATAAACCAATTCTTTTTTATAGGTTTTTTCCACAGTTTTTTCAAGTAAAATTGCCAACATCCATGGAAACTCGCCAAATTGTGATTCGTTATTTTTGTGACCTTCAATATGAAAACCGACTCCTTTTTCATTACGAAATCCACAACCTTTAGGTTTTGATGGAGGAACATTAATAATAGTGGAGGTCTTCAAGTTATCTTTGCCACAACATACCAACGACGCATTTCTGCAATGACGATGTTTAGTGCCCGTTAATCTAAAATGGAATATATTCAATTTCGTCTATACATACTTTAAATTTGAAATGTACCTAGGATTGATAATTTCGTTGCTACCGTCTGTAATAATGGTTTTAGTTGGTATATCACATAAATAATAATGAACACATTCGCAGGTTTCACTTTCATCGGGTGTAAGATTAAGAGGTTTAGAATTTGGCGTGTTGTTGATTTCCATTTTTTCCGTCGCTTCAACAGGCTCTATGGTCGAAACAGTTTCTTCAGAAAATATGGAATCAATAGAATCAATAGTATCGGATAGATTAGTTTCTCCTTTAACGAATATTAAGAAAATTAAGATTAAAAACTTCATTTTGAATTTTATGAATCTGGAAATAAAATTATATTATAAATTATTAAGCTGTGTCGTAATAAATTTTAAACCTTACCAAAAAATGCGAAGTTCTGATGTTAACAATTTTTGAATATTTATTTGCAATTTGAATAACAAAACTTGCGCGAAGAACCTTATTTAACTTTTGAACTTCGTAATACAACAATTTATGCAAATATTTGGAGATGCAGATTAACTGGAAATGTTAGTAATATTTTCATGTGATTATTAAAAAAAAGTGTCTAAAAAGAACTATCGAAAAGTTAAGATATTATATTTCAAGTTACAGAATCGAGTTTATCATATAAAATAAATAACTGAATAAATCAGTGGCATTTATACGAAGGAGAAGGGGCATGGTTTTCAAACAACAACAAAAACGGCAAATAAATTTAGAAATAATCGGAATCTCTAACTTTGCAGAAATGAAAGACGACTAGTAGCGGTGGAAAACGTTTTCTATTGGTTGATAGTCAGTTGATCTAGATTAACTAATCAGTGATTAACAATAGGTTTGTTTGCAGCAGTTTGAAACTGGTGCAAAACTGTCAGACGCATGCGCAGTTTGGAATTCACGTCATAATTTTTGATTTGCACATACGTCTGACGGTTTGAAACTCATCAAACTGAATGCAGAAACATAGCTAATATTATTATAACTTTTCTGAAACCTGCCAAAATTCCAAACTGACCAATCCGTCACTGAATATATTAAAATTATACACTTCCAAAATAATAATTATTTACCTATATCAAAAAGAATATGTATTAAGATAATATCACACAAACGATCGATGGACGTTCTCCAAATTATTAGCAAGTCGTAAATAGAAGGGGAGGGAGACATAACCTCTGGGTTGATTTTTTGATCCAAGTTTGATAATAGTTACGTTTATTTAAAGAATATTTTAAAACAAAAATAATCCAACTAAACCCTAAACTATTTCCTAGTAAAAGGAGTAAAATGAAACCTTCGATTTAATACGGAACGTGATTTTGCTTCTAATAGAAGGAGAGGTAGCGTTGCATTTGATAAAGTTACTTCAAACCGGCTGATAGTAATAAAAATGATAGACCTCCCCCTCCCCCACAGATAAGACATTCGACCGTCATTTGCACCGGAAGCGGTGGAGTTGCAGGTTAAAAGAATATTGAACTTTTCAATGGCCATATTATCCTTATTCTTTTCAATCTCGTGTAGTTTGGTTGGCCTATGTCTAGGCGTTTTGATGTCATCCTAATGTCCATGTAAAATCCATGAGTTAGATGGATTGTGAGGTGCAGACCATAGAATATAAGATTTACAATAGAAGGGAAACTTCCATGTTAAAAGTTTAGACAGTCTTAAACTGTCTTATCGTTGCGCCCCCTGGGTGTCATGGGTCAACTAATACGTATCTTTACATTTTATTCCACTATATTTAAATTTAAATTGCACAAATTAACTATTTTTCACTGTTTTAATTTGATAATCGTCTTAAAATTCCAATTTATAGGATATTCTATGATAATAGGTAATGTTATTCTGTACTTTTCTAAATAATTATTGAAACAGCGCCATCTTAAGAAAATCCGCCAACTAAAATACCATTAATATCAGGGTCTAATATTTTCCTATGAAGTTTCTACACCGTGGTGCAGACCTATCAGATAGATCTCGATGACTACCTCGGTCACCAACAGTGTGGATGTCCTCTGGAAGGCCAATAAGCTTTAAGAAATTATTTTCGGTTCGGTTTGCGTTGCTCCCCCTCTCCTTATAAGTCGGACACAGGCCCGAAGGTATATGTCCACCTACGTCCCTTACCACCCGAAGGTGTAGGTCCACCCAAGTCTACCTGTCGATTAGAACGCGATTTGAACCCAGAATTTCCGTCTGAACTCAACCAGCGATCACATCAAGCCACTACTGCGGCTCGACTACCATATAAACGTTATCTCCCCTACACAAGTAAAATAGTAAAGAAAGTTGTAAATGAGAAATGAAACTTTCTTGAAAATGAAAAAGCAATTTTTCACTTAATATTGCACAAACATCTAATAATATGAATAGAAACATTATAATTTATTAGCATTTTTTAACTAATAAATTCTACAGCAAGGAAATAATTAATATACAGTAGAACCTCGATTATCCGGGCCGACTGGGACCTTGATCTGAACGGATAATTGAAAAATACGGATAATAATAATTGACGTTTCTTATTAATACATACGATTTATGGCCGGATCCTCCATAATATGGAGAGGCTTATGTCCAGCAGTGGGCGGAAAAAGGCTGAAGAAGACACTAAACATCTTTTTATGTAATCCAAGTGCAGTTCTGATGTAAACAGACAGTTTGATTTTACATATTATTGAAGTTGCAAAAGCTCACGGATAAACCGTCGGCGCTGCATGGATAATTCAACACGGATGATCGATATTGTATAATGCGCCCACGGATAAACCGCCTCACCGTGAGGCCCTCACGGATAATGCGCGCACGGATAACTGGGGTTCTACTGTAAATGTATTTTTAAAGAAAGAAAATATCAACACAAAATTAATTTTATTAATCAAGAGCCGGTCGAATGGTGGTTTAAGGTTAGATCAATTTTAGGTGGGTTACTCAACGGACCTCTTAAATAAATATGGACTGCTATTAATTTAATATGAAAAAAAGTGTCGCCACACTGATCAGTACTGTTTATTGGCTGAAGGTAACCAAAATTAACTTACAATTTTTGTACTGGTCTCTGTTTACATGTTAATTTCACTTTTACACTAACTTTAGTATCAACATAAACCAGTAAAAATACAAAATTTATTAGGTACATTTTGGATTCAGAACTTGTCCGTGAGGTGGCTATAAACCCACGGAAAGTCTCATAAAAGTCGCTTAAAATTGGGTCCGTTAAGTTGGCCCCCCCCAGTTAATATTTTTTCTCCAAAAGCTAGCTCCCGAATCCTTATAGCTAGCACCAGCTAGCACCCAAGTATGAAAGCTAGCACCATTATAGTTTTTCCACAAATCGATATTGCAACCGGGGGGGGGCCAACTTAACGCTAGCCCCCCCCCCCAGTTAATATTTTTTCTCCAAAAGCTAGCTCCCGAATCCTTATAGCTAGCACCAGCTAGCACCCAAGTATAAAAGCTAGCACCGTTATAGTTTTTCCACAAACCGCAACTGAAACCGGGGGGGGGCAACTTAACGTTAAGTTGGCCCCCCCCAGTTAATATTTTTTCTCCAAAAGCTAGCTACCGAATCCTTATAGCTAGCACCAGCTAGCACCCAAGTATAAAAGCTAACACCGTTATAGTTTTTCCACAAATCGATATTGAAACCGATGCTTTCGGTACTGACGGACGCGCATGAATGGATTAACGAGATTCCATTTGTTTATAGGATAGGCTGCCGACAAACTGCATGAATGTGTAGATAGCGAGTTATTATTGTGGGTAAAATGTTACCTTACTATAGAACTACGGAGCAACATTTGAAGAAGCATTACAATACATACTTTACAATACTTTGCATAATTCTAGCGCATTTCGTTACTTAAAAAATGAGTTTATCTGAGGTGCATGTCGCTGCCCCCCCCCAAATCGAATTTTGGGTTGAATTTGGTGTCAATCGTTTAGGCTTCGTTAGAGCCTAAATGAGCTTTCATTATTGGTTTAGGATTACTTTTTGTAATCGAAACAAAAATTTTACGCTCTAACGTCTGACCCTAATTTCACCAAAAACTTTAAAGATATAACGAAAATAGAAAAACACGTCTACCCCCCCCCCCCAAGATTTCGCGAATAACTCCACTACGGTTGAGGCTCAAACGAAAAAATGGAAGCTCAGTTAGACTCTAACGATGCTTTAACATTTGACACCAATTTCACCCCAAAATTCAAATAAAGAGGGGAAAATAGAAAAACACGACCCCCCCCCCCAAAAAAAAGATTACCAGCAAGAAGTTAATCGTTTGTGGAAGGAGGAATAGCTTTTGCTGCATATAGAGCATTCTTATCGGTGAACTTCAAGCTTTGCCTCCTTCCACAAACGATTAACTTCTTGCTGGTAATCTTTTTTTTTAGGGAGGGTCGTAGTCTTGTTTTTATATTTTCCCTCTTTATTTGAATTTTGGGGTGAAATTGGTGTCAAACGTTAAAACATCGTTAGAGTCTAGCTGAGCTTCCATTTTTTCGTTTGAGCCTCAATAACCGTAGTGGAGTTATTCGCGAAATCTTAGGGAGGGGGGTAGACGTGTTTTTCTATTTTCGTTATATTTTTGAAGTTTTTGGTGAAATTAGGGTCAGACGTTAGAGTGTAAAATTTTTGTTTCGATTACAAAAGTAATCCTAAACCAATAATGAAAGCTCATTTGGGTTCTAACGTTTGATACGAATTTCACCCCAAAATTCGACTTAGAGAGAGGGAAACGTGTCTACGTCCTGTAAGTAATGAAAAAGATATAATATAAAAATACAATTATACCGTATTCGGCCCTTTTAGTTTTTCAGAAATATGTGCAGTTTTTACATATTCTTACAATTTAACTTACATTATTATACGAGAAAAGGGCGTGTATACTTTACAATAGTGGGAAACAGAATTGAAACATAAAGTATGAAAACTTTTGTAAAATTAATTTTTCCATTTTTATTTATTATGAAGATTATAATGGCAAGGAGGATTAATTTTTTTAATCTAAACAAAAGTTTTAATCTGGTAAAATAAAATTAAATGTGAGGATTATCGGACGCAACTTGCTCGGAGGAATCAAAAATTTGAAATGCCCGTAACTTTTTAGAAAATGAAATTAGGATGTTGGAAATGGAAGCTCATTTAGGCTCTAACGAACCTCTAACGATTGACACCAAATTCACCCCAAAATTCGATCAGGGGGGGGGGCAGCGACATGCACCTCAGATAAACTCATTTTTTAAGTAACGAAATGCGCTAGAATTATGCAAAGTAGTGTAAAGTATGTATTGTAATGCTTCTTCAAATGTTGCTCCGTAGTTCTATAGTAAGGTAACATTTTACCCACAATAATAACTCGCTATCTACACATTCATGCAGTTTGTCGGCAGCCTATCCTATAAACAAATGGAATCTCGTTAATCCATTCATGCGCGTCCGTCAGTACCGAAAGCATCGGTTTCAATATCGATTTGTGGAAAAACTATAACGGTGTTAGCTTTTATACTTGGGTGCTAGCTGGTGCTAGCTATAAGGATTCGGTAGCTAGCTTTTGGAGAAAAAATATTAACTGGGGGGGGCCAACTTAACGTTAAGTTGGCCCCCCCCGGTTTCAGTTGCGGTTTGTGGAAAAACTATAACGGTGCTAGCTTTTATACTTGGGTGCTAGCTGGTGCTAGCTATAAGGATTCGGGAGCTAGCTTTTGGAGAAAAAATATTAACTGGGGGGGGCTAGCGTTAAGTTGGCCCCCCCCCGGTTGCAATATCGATTTGTGGAAAAACTATAATGGTGCTAGCTTTCATACTTGGGTGCTAGCTGGTGCTAGCTATAAGGATTCGGGAGCTAGCTTTTGGAGAAAAAATATTAACTGGGGGGGGCCAACTTAACGGACCCCTTAAAATTATCTCGCCAATAGAAAACACCAATTCGCTCTAATAAGAGTTTAATATTTTATTATTATAAGCAAAGATAATAAAATGAGCTATAAAGATGGAAAGCACTATACAAAATCATTTATATGCCTTTTTCCCCGGTAAATGTATTATATTAGATATAGGAAGTGCGAAGGCCGTAGGCCGAGCTATGTTTTGTGATAATTGAAGATGGTCTCCGAAAAATGATAAGAAGAGTGGTAATCTTTCAGTGCATTTGTGTTTCATTTTGTATTCATTGACAGACAAAAATATTTGACTTATGAAAACAGAGATTTTGAGCAGATGGAGCTTTGCTCAAAATTTTTGAAAACAACTCAAACGGTGGGTGATTTGATGGTAAACATGCGCATTGAAATATTACCACTCCTTTTATTTAGTTTTCCGATACCGCTCTCCATCATCACAAAATATAGCTCGGCCTCCGGCCTCGCACTTCTTCCCAATTTACATAATAAACATTCAGTTAATCCATTCATGCGCGTCAGTGGTTTCTTTTATCAAATTAGTAACGGATTTGACCAAGATTTAAACAAGAAACCCATAATTTGTCACCTACATTAATTAAAATTGTCAACTTTCTTTTGTTAGAATAATCACTCAAAAATTACCAAATTTTTACGTCTTGGAAACTTAGAAAAGCATTCCCTGTCAAGAAAACAACTCACTGATCCCCTTAACTATTACTAAAAATACGACAGCTCACTCACCAAAAAATGTATTTTAAAATGAAGAGCACAGTTTAACAAACAATTTAAGTTCTGATAAGTTTGGAAAAGTAAGAGCTTATTAGGTTATTTAGTTTATTAGAGTTTTGTAGTAAATATGCAATCCATACGGATACGTTTGGAATAGTATTTATCTCTGTCCTGCTTTTGAAATAAATTGGTGATCAGTGAGTGAGCGATCGGTAGCGGAAATCTCCCGAAACGGATAAGATCCAAAAATATTAATAGTAACACTTACATTTAATATCTTTCACTGTATGAAAAGGTAAAAATTATTGAAGAATACAAGAAGGAAATGACAGTGACTGCTTTTTCCAAAAATTATGGAGTAGCGAAATCAGTACCTAAATTGTGGGTAAAATTCGTAATCCAGATATTGTGAACAATTGAGTTAATTTGAACATGCCTTCAGATTTTTGTGTTCACATTATCGAGTTTCTACTGTAGTAAAATAAATTATTAAAAATTATCGATTTGATGCTCTATCCGGCAGGCACCCGCGGAGTCTGTCGGTAACGGGGCGACCTTGCTTAAGGTTTACATAAAATATATTGTTAAATTAATACTAAAAATAAATTTTAAAAATTGCTTATGGTTTTACAGTACTTAATTTTCCATAATCTTTCTAAAATTAAACAAAAAATTATAATTAAATAAAAACGAGCAGTAATATTAGCAGCCAGCGATGCTTCCGATTCTAAACGTTAAGCGGTTGTTGTGTTCATCAACGTTCTCCGTAGCCGTGATCGTCTAGTGGTTAGGACCCTACGTTGTGGCCGTAGTAACCCAGGTTCGAATCCTGGTCACGGCAATGTGTCAACATTGTCACGGGGAGAACTTCTTTTTTTTATGCAAAATTTTTTGAAATAATTCATCGTAATCAAAGCTGGTGGCTATGTTAGTTCATTTCAATATAACATTTTAAAAATAACTCTTAAAAGGACCTTGCCGTTTATGTAATTTTAATTTTATTTGAAGTTATTGACTTTAGTTGATCATTCCGTTTTAAAAAATATTAAAGTACTTCAGTAATTTATTATAGTAGAATAATAATATATTATGGCACAGACCTACCCTGATAGCCTGATACCTACTATATTATAATGATGATATCATAAATTCTGCTATATAAAATATCTATAATAATATAACATTCTTGTTATATAATTAATAATATAAATGTATAATATTAATACATTATATTATAATATTATATGTATGTAATATTAAAACATAATATGTACATACATACATATAATAATATAGTGAGGGTACTTATAATTATGTATTTTTAAGTTAAAAATGGATATACCTTATTATGTACATAATATAGGCTATAGGGTGTTTTTTTAGCTGCATGAGAACTTCAAAATGAAATAAAACATTAAAAACCTGACGGAATGTTTTGGTTATAATTTTTTTATGAAAGTACAGTTAAAGGCATTTATGATTTGAACATGACTTCCGGCATGTGACTACCACGACTAATGGTTACGAAGCGCATCCGTTCAGTCCAATTTTTGACCACTTTTTCCAATATTTCTGGCTTTATTTCATAAATGGCTTGCTGAATATTAGCCTCCAATGCTTCTAGAGTTGTTGGTTTGTTAGCATAAACCATGGATTTAACATACCCCCACAGAAAATAATCTGGAGGTGTCAAATCACACGATCTTGGAGGCCAATTGATAGGACCACGTTTTGAAATAATGTTGTCACCAAATTGTCCTTTCAATAAATTGATGGTTTCGTTGGCTGTGTGGCACGTAGCACCATCCTGTTGGAACCATAAGTTGTCAATGTTTAGCTCTTGAAGTTTTGGAAACAAAAATGTATTGAGCATGTGTCGATATCTCACACCATTCACCGTAACGGTAGCTCCTTCCTCATTTCGAAAGACATATGGACCAATGATGCCGTTGGCGTGTATTCCACACCAAACAGTCAATTTTAATGGATGCAATGGAGTCTCAAGATAATGTCCCGGATTGGTCTCACTCCATATACGGCAATTTTGTTTGTTCACATACCCATTTAACCAGAAATGTGCCTCGTCACTGAAAAAAATTTTACGGTAAAAAAATGGATCCACTTCCAATTGGTTGTGAGCCCAATTTGGTAGCGTTGTTCAATGGTCAATCTATGCATTATCAAATGCCAAACCTTGCTAAACACAAATGTCAAAAAACTGTTTCCATAGCAATCTCGATTCAATTGTTATCCCTATTGAAAGTTCTCATGCAGCTAAAAAAACACCCTATACAATTTTTTAGAAAATAAAAAAAATAAATTATTTCTGATTAGTCATTTTAATTTGCAGTTGGTTAAAACAAAGTTTAATATAAATATTTTAATTTATAAATCATCGAGCTAAAAAAATTTTCTAATGCGAAGTATACGTATAATAAGATGCCTCAAATTTGTTATGGTACATATGGTAATCTATCCAATTCCTATATAAAGCGACGTTAACATAAATACCAGGAACATTCGAATTACCGCATCCAACTCCCCACGAAACCATTCCGTACTGATAGTATCGTTTGGATCTTGATGGCATCCGACATACCAGTGGACTTCCTCCGTCTCCTTGGCACGTATCCCTTTTTGGCTCGCCACCAGCACAAATAAAATTGCCTCCTAAAACAAAACTTTTTCCTAATACTGTATTTCTAAGAAGCTCCTCGCAAACATCTCGCTCAACAATTGGAACCTCCACTTTTTTTAAAATTGCTTGATTTTTCATTTCAAATGCATCTACACCAAATCCGGTGGCATAACACCTCTTTCCGTGTTCTACAACCTCAGCTTGTTCTGGTAAGCAAACTGGTTGTATATTTTCGGCAAGAATTAAAGGCTCTCTAAGTATTAATAGCGCCACGTCATTGATTAAATATGTTATGTCAAATAGAGAGTGTATAAGTATCTCTCTAACTTGCCGGTCTTGGTGTGGAAGCAATTCTAAGGTTTCACGTGTGTCCCATTCACCAGCTCGTATGTAATATTGTTTGAAAGGTTTCACCACGCAATGCGCTGCAGTTAAAATAACTTGAGGATGAATAACTGAGCCACCGCATTGAAGAGAAAGAAGCGTTTTGTTATGTTCATCGACACCGGTATCACATAACACCGCCACCGTCCAAGGGAACTCTCCAAACAAAGCCTCTTCGGATTGTGTACGAGCTCCAACACCAAACCGATTGCGAATTCCACAACCTACTGTTTTGGGATTTGGGAATGTTATATTTTTCTCTGCTTCACAACATTTCATGAAATTATAACACGGATCTGCTTGAGTCCTAAAATAATAAATTAATCGTGAGAAAAAATCACTTCTAATGAAAACATTACCTAATATCGATTCCATTATTGCACTCACATTTACATTTACTAGTGTCCTTTTCTGATGTAATATTCAAAATTTCACTTTTTGAACTAATCGTCATATTAACGAGAAGCTTGTTTGTTAAATTGTATACGTCTTGCAAGGGTACTTGAGTCATATTGGGCACAGCAAAAATTAAATCTATCTGTTGTTTCAGACGAAGCTCTTCATCAGGACTTAACATCAAACCCGGAGATGTAAACATTTGAAGAAAAACCGCGCACAGTAAAAATTTGTAGGTTAACATTTTCTAGAATTAAATTTTTTAAAAGAATGCGATGCTATTAGTTTATAATATCAAGACCGGAGCACCTTGAAATGGTAACTTTTCACTGTCAGGCTAAGATTTTAAATGTGACGTGATGTTCTTTTCATACAGAATAAATCAACTTTAATAAAGTTTTTTATAACTATTTACCTTCGTAGGTATGAGCGAAAATGCATAGACAAAAAATTTATTTGAACACATTTTGTAAACTGAACTTTTAAGTTTGTCATACATTATCAAACACAGCGTCACATAGCCATCTAAAGTGGATAATTTAATGCTCATTTTACCATATTTAATAAATAAATAATAATACTGTTTAATAATATAACCGTTATTTATTATTTGTGGTGTGCATTTAATTAATTTTAATTAATTCAAGTTCTAGGACAGAAACCGATGTTATAATGAAGGGCATTTCCAATTTCATTCATTTCAACAAATAACTGATATTACGATAGGATTCCAGTTTGTTGGACTCTGGACCTTCAATGATGAGTTCTAATCTACAGAAATTATCATTGGGTTATACACTGCAGTAGTAGTTGAAACTGAATCGTTAGGTATGTGACTTGCCAAGCTTGACAAGATTTTCCAAGCTTGGGAACTGGTCAGGAAACAGTCGACTTCGTTCAAGTTTTGAAGGAAAGGACCGTCGAACGGTGGTGCACTAAGGAGGGATTGTCGGTTAAACCGAACAAGACCTCTGTGGTAGCTTGAACAATGATATAAGGAGGGATATGAGGAGAGCTTATAAGGCTGAAAGAAGGAAGGTAGAGAAGGTCAAATATCTGGGTCTAATTTTAGATAGCAGGCTGACCTTAACACCACATAATATATAAAAAATATATTCGCTGGGTGCGAAGTGCATAGTGGGGGTATTAAAAAACGACGCCAGCGTCCGCTGCGGACAAATTGTGCAAAAAAGGTGGTCAATGTCACGCACCCATTGTCTGGGTGCGTAGTGCATAATGGAGGTATTAAAAGCGACGCCAGCGTCCGTTGCGGACAAATTGTGCAAAAAAGGTGGCCATCAGATGTCACGCACCCAGCGAATAACGATCAAGGCGGCTAAGTCTATAGGAGCCTTGGTAATGATCGGAAAAACGTAAAGACTAAAACAAAAAATGATTCTTTGACTTTATACCAAAGATGTGATACCCACAGTAACATACTCTTCCATTATTTGGTGGCTTAAAGCCAAGGAAAGGTACAGTATTAACTTCGATCGTAGGTAGGTACCTTCGAAGGTATTAACAAATTAAACAGTTTGCAAAGATTTGCCTGTCTAAAGCAACGTTCACCGCAGCCTCAAAAAGGCTAAAATACCTCGGTTTTCTTTATCCAAGAACCGAAGAGATCACTCAAGCATCCATCAGCTGTGTCCTCAATTTTGTTGAGGATGCGAAGCCAATGGAGTAAACATGGAATGTGAAATAAGCTTCAGTTCAAGAGGGTTTGGAACCAGAACCTGTTTAATAATAATAATTAGTTAGCTTGATTTTCATTTAAAATTTATTTCCAATTAGAAGAAGTAAATTGTATCATCCTCCACTAACGAAGCCCGCAAAAGAATAACAAAAAATAGTCATAGCTTCTGTACAACGTCGCAGGGACGGACGTACAAAAAATCACAGAACCGAACTTACACTTTTTTTAAATATAATAATAAAAATTCAAACTACAAAAATTTATATCTTTTAAAAATTAACAATCACTTTTTTGGACGACGACAAATACAAAACTATGCTTCATCACTGGCACAGAAAAACTTAGGATTGATTTACAATATAATACAAATTATAGTTGAAAATAGGTTGTTAATAATACCAGGACCGTAATTAGGTAACCGTAAAGAGGTCAACTAAAAAACGGTTTAATAATTTTGTATTTTAAATTCAAATTTTGAAACATAAATTTTATTGATTTACAATTAAAAAGTAATATAAAAATGCGAGACCGCAGACCGAGCTAAGTATGGGAGGTCGCCAACCTCGTATACATAATGTAAATGTTTATTTTGAAAAGAATAGAGATTTATTATAAACAAATTTAACTTTCTGTGTTAAGTATTATGTGGTTTTTCCAAACTAAATTTTATTAAAAACAGCTAGAATATTATCGAGTACAAAAAATGTGGGTATTATAAATCATCGTAAATTTCTACGAAGATTTTTTAATTTATTCAGTGAAATAATACATTCTTGATGATAACGCCAAGATAACCCCATGATAACAAGATGATAACCCATTTTTTCATAAATTTTCCACTTGGAAAAGGTTACTCAAAAAACCAGTTGACCAACACTGCTGTATGGCAATGACTCTTGCATATTTTTTACCTATGTTTTAATATATTTCCTAATAAATCAATACGAACTACTAATATATTATTACAAACGTCTTCTATTAAATACAATAAATTCCCATAAGAAATAATAAAATAAATAAACATTTGCATAATTTATCATACAAAGAATTGAAAAACGTTAATAACATGAATAATATTATTATTATTATTGATTAATACTAAGAATTCGTTTGGCTTTGCTACTGTTACATCTCGGCAAGCGCAATAATTTAGAAGGAAATAAAATTTTTCTTCAAATGCACCTATAAAAATTCTACTCCGTAAAAAAAAAGAAAATTTAACTTGTTTTGTTACGTCAAAATTCCGTCTTGAAGTTGATTCAAGGTACTCCACCACAAAACTTCAAGCAAATAACATCGCAGTTTTAATTTTCCTCATGGTGAGTAATTTTATATGTATTTTAATTGAAGCATGCAAATAGAAAGTATTTTATTTTCAGACAAGATTTTAAAATGAAGCCTCAGTCGACTGTATTGGTTCTTGTTATTGCGTATGCATCGATTAATATTGGAATAGCTCTAGATTTAAGTCCAATAAATTTATCACCCAGGAAAGATGCTGATTCTTGTGCATGTATTCCTCGGGAACTTTGTAATGGAAATAATCGAGAAATAGTGGGAAAACCTTGTGAAAATAATTATTGTGGATTTGTCAGTATGAGGTAAGAACATTCACTTTATTATTTTTTATTTCCGATTAGGAAGTAAAATTTAACTATTTTTTAATATATTATTATTTAATTTATTATTATTATGTAATGGTATATTAATTATTAAACTATTTTCATTATCTTTTTTTTCTATTAGGTATTTAATTTATTATTTTATTTTTGAAAAATTGTTTTAATTTGTTGCTTTTAATATTTGCAGTAGATTCAAGTTATTATTTAATATTAATGGGGAGTTTGGTCCAGTCGAGGCTTTTTTTCATTGCGTTTAAGACTTATTTTCGTTTACAAAACTTTTTTTATTTGAACAAGAAATAACACTATTGAAAATTAATTTTTGAATATTTATTATAGTATAAATCCGACCGAATCGGCTAGAATCGCAACTCATCCAATTTTCATCCGATTCACTTCATTTAAAGTTTAAATTAAAGAAAATTAAATTTATATGCGGATGAACTTCGATTTATGAAAAATTATTATTATAGGAGAAAGTTATTGCAAAATTAAGGCCTATTTTTTTTTCAATTTTCGTTTCAAGTCAGCCATTTTTGCAATCAACAATGTTGATGTGTGATATGATCCTTTAGAATTCACATTTCTTGACTAATTTTCCTTTAGTTCGGAATCCAGAAGTAACTTATTTCCTTGGTAAAATCAAAGTATGGAACCGAGAGATTTTTCAGCATCCGCCCTAATCCATTCTCCAAATCTGGCTTCATTATGATTATCAATCACCCTTCTCAAAATCTCCAAATTTTAGATTAGATAGCAGTTGAAACATTTATCTACTGAATTTTTTAAATTGAAAAAGGCCCCACATTTCGTAGGTAAATTCGGTTTCGGTTAAATTCGCTGAATTTTATATAATATGTTGTAGTTTAATGATGGTGATAAGAAATTTTCATTAACCTCCGGTACCGAGCCGTTTAAGAGTTGTGTGCAATTTAAGTTAATATATAATTCAATT
Source organism: Rhagonycha lutea (assembly GCA_958510855.1). Classification (NCBI taxonomy): domain Eukaryota; kingdom Metazoa; phylum Arthropoda; class Insecta; order Coleoptera; family Cantharidae; genus Rhagonycha; species Rhagonycha lutea. Next base: position 13,341,516 of record OY294037.1, read on the forward strand.
TATTATATCTTTGAAACGATTGATTCTACGAAAAAAAGTGCAAGTCCTTTTGAGAGATATTTGCAAAAAACTATAATTCACATAAAAACGGAAAGGTTTAAATTAAGGGTACTTTTTGAATATGTTTAGGACATCAACAAAAACTTCACCATAAAAATTCAGTTCTGATGTTCATAAGCTTATCCTAAAAAGTAGCCTTAGTTTGAACCATAATGCCGTCGTGTTCACAATAAAGTTGGGGCCTTGCTTCGGTAGAAGCTGGCATTTTGGGGAGGTCTAATGGGCTGAGCCACGCTAGAAAATAGAGAAAACACTTAAAAAAATAGATAAAATTTAGGATTATTATATGATGATGATTTTGATGTTCCTGACAAAATATTCCACTGATCTGGAGGGTACTTTTAAAAGTAGACAATCGGAAAACCAGCGTCTGGGATCCTAGCCATAAGTTTGCAAAATAGTACTTTTCATCACGAGGACGGAAAATGCAATTTTACGTCCGAGGAGCGGATAGGGAGGGAAGACGTAGCGTAGCGAAGCCGACCCGACCGATCGCTCCCGAGAATGTAAAAGCGTTTTACGTCTGGCCGCCCTACTGATTGAACAATTTTAGGACTGAACGAACGTAAGACGTAAAAAAATCTTTTCCTGACCTGGAAGGTACCTACTTTTGGAAGGACACAATCGGAAAACCGGAGGGTCTGGGGGGTCTGGAATGCCTTCCAGTTGCAAATAAGCAACCAAACGATTTTATCAATCATTTGATTGATCATTATTTACTTCTACAACTAAGCTAGGGAGCTTAGCTGTATCCGGTGGCGGTTTTAGAACTTATGAGGCCCCAGGCGCAGGCGCAATTCAATTTTGAGCCCCCCCTCCACTAGGTATTTTCACTCATCCTATACTCACTAAAGCAATTGATTTGAAGCTAGAGAAGAATGCGGGGCTACTTTTTCTTATCCCGCGGAATTTGCTGGTCCTATAAACACCCCTATAAACAATTGGTTAAGAAAAATTTGTTACTAATAGAAAACGTTTATTAGCGCTAATAAATTTGACTTAAGGGGCTACATATCTTTGCACGCACTCTAAACCGAGTACATTTGAAAAATTACTATAAAGGTTATATTCTGTAAAATAAATTAAATTGTTGATTTGACATTTTGAACTAACTATTGAAATATAAGAAAAAAAATAAAGCATTTGTTTTTTTTAATATTAACATTATTTTTTACGGGTATAAGTGGAGCACTGATGACGCCTCATGGTCGGCATCATAACTTTACCAAAAATTATCCAATCCGCAAAAATAAAAAATAATCTTATAAAATAATGTAGTGGTTATTGTCTGAAGGAAGGAATTTTTGATTTTTTCAAAAATAAAGAAATTACAGTATTTCAAACTTTAGAATGCAATTTAAAAAGAAAAAGTTGGTGTTTAATAATTTATAAAAAATTTTCCAATCAAAAAATTAAAAAAAGCTCTCGTCAGACAATAACCACTACGTTATTTTACAAGCTTATTTTTTATTTTTGCGGATTGGATAATTTTTGGTGAAGTTATGATGCCGACCATGAGGCGTCATCAGTGCTTCATTTATACCCGTAAAAAATAATGTAAATATTAAAAAAAACAAATGCTTTATTTTTTTTCTTATAGTTCAAAAGTTAGTTCAAAATGTCAAATCAACAATTTAATTTATTTTACGTAATATAACCTTTATAGTAATTTTTCAAATGTACTCGGATTAGAGTGCGTGCAAAGATATGTAGCCCCTTAACCAACCTTTTCTTGCTCGAGCGGGACTCAATTGACATCCCGTTCCGCCCAGCATTATTCTCTAATTTGAACCACTGGTGCACGGGGGGGGGGAGAATCCATCAGATCTTTTTTTTTAATAAATACTTTTCTATTACTAAAAATTACACTGAAATCAAAGTAACTGCAAACCTAAGGCATCTTAGGGCTAAGCATTTTTTTGTTATTTTTCCCATGTTTATCAGAACAAAATTACTATTGTCATAAGATTTCAGAATATTTGAACAAAATTACATTTTTATTAAAAAATTTAAATCAAAATTTGCGATGAAATCAAAATAACTGCAAATCTAAGGCAGCTTAGGGCATATAGAATTTTTTCGTTATTTTTCCTATATTTATTGCAACATAATTAATATTTTCATAAAACTTTAGAATATTTTAACAAAAAATTTTTATCAAAAATTTAAATCAAAAATTACACTGCAATCAAACTTACTGTAAATCGAAAGCATCTTAGGGCTTAGAAATTATTAGTTATTTTTCCTGTGTTTATTACAATATAATTACTATTTTCATAAGATTTCAGAATATTTGATCAAAATTTAATTTTTATCAAAATATTTAAATCAAAAATTGCCATGAAATCAAAATAACTGCAAATCTAAGGCATCTTAGGGCTTAGAATGTTTTCGTTATTTTTCCTATATTTATTAGAACAGAATTACTATTTTCATAAGATTTCAGACTATTTGAACAAACTTTAATTTTTATCAAAATATTTAAATCAAAAATATTGCACTGAAATCAAAATAACTGGAAATCGAAGGCACCTTAGGGCTTAGAGTTTTTCGTTATTTTTCCTGTATTTATTACAATAGAATTACAATTATCATAAACTTTCACAATATTTGAACAGAATTTAATGGTTATCAAAAATTTAAATCAAAAATATTGCACTGAAATCAAAATTACTGTAAATCGAAGGCATCTTAGGGCTTAGAAATTTTTAGTTATTTTTCCTATGTTTATTAAAACAGAATTACCATTTTCATAAGATTTCAGAATATTTGAACAAAATGTAATTTTTTACACTCTTTAAGAATTAAATAAACAAAATATTAATAATTATGTCTAAAATAATATTAGAGAAGCAATAATTAAAATTGAAGTAATATATGGCACTATTAACTCAATTTTGAAAAAAAGTGTCTTTGCACGTTCTTTCCCTGTGGTCTTCCGTTCAGAAAACCGCGTATTAGCGTCGCGCGTTGTTCGGATTTCTATTATCTATTATAATATATTTTTTAGTTACTATTCTAAAATACACATATCATTTCTCTCTATCGATTTATTATGATTAACTCCAGGTAATACCTCCGACAGACTAAAAATTAATGATCATTAATTCATTTTTAAAATAAATATTCGCGAATAATTTAATTTATTAAATTGCTTAAATAATAGTTCAATATAACAGAATGAATGATAATTTTAGTGTATTATTTTTCATATGCGTTATCCGATCACTTGGAATTTCATTTGGAGGGATCCTTAATAATCATTAACGTAGCAGTGTGTTGAATACGTTGAATATAAACCAAGTGTTACAATTATTAATTTTATTTTAGAATAAATGACGGTACCTGTGCGAGTCACCTCGTGCAATGTTGTAAAGAATCTATCTCTTCTCCAACTGAGACAGTCAGTAAAGCTCCAGCTTGTCCATGCGTTCCTTCTTCCATGTGCGATAAGAAATCGGAACCACCTTGTACAGATGGTTGTGGAAGAGTTGATGAAAGGTAAAAAACATTTTTAAACAGTTCACATTATTTATTATATATTTTTTTAGATTTAATGACGATAGTTGTCCACCTTCAATGGTACGATGTTGTAATGTGATTACTACTGCAGTAAAACCATCTGTGTTTCCAGATGTTGCATTTGTCCAAGTAGGAAATCAAAGTTGTCCATGTCTCGATTATTACTTGTGCGATAGGATTACAAAAACCCCTTGTACAGACGGTTGCGGAGAAGTTGATGAGAGGTAAAAAATTTTTTAAACAAATATACATTCTTTATTATTATTGATTGTACATTCTTTTAGATATAACGAGGGTGATTGTCCACCTGCAAAGGTGCCGTGTTGTTTAGGAGTTAATAATACCATGAAACCTGAATCTGCTTCTACGTATATTCCATCTGTGGCTTCTAACGTACCAGATATATATACAAAATTAAACGAAAATCAAACGTGTCGTTGTCTTGATTATCTCTTGTGCGATAAGGTCACGAAAACACCTTGTACAGACGGTTGCGGCGAAGTTGATGAGAGGTAAACATTTTTTATGAGTACATATTCTCTATTATTACTGATTATCTATTTCATTTAGATACAATGATGGTAATTGTCCACCTGGACAGGTGCCATGTTGTTCAAATGCTTCCATGAAACCTGACTCTTCTACGTATAATCCATATGTGGTTTCTAAGGTACCAGATCTATCTCCAGTCTTAAACCAACCAGTAAATCTAACTTGTCCATGTCTTGATTATTTCTTGTGCGATAAGGTCACGAAAACACCTTGTACAGACGGTTGCGGAATTGTTGATGAGAGGTAAATTTTTTTTATATGAGTAGGTAGATACATATTCTCTATTATTACTGATGATCTATTTTTTTTTAGATACAGTGATGGTACTTGTCCAAGTGGAAAGATCCAATGTTGTAATGTTCCATCTTTGGTTACTATGACTACATCAATAATCCAAACAAATGAAACTTGTCCATGTATTGATCATTACTTATGTGATAGAAAAACGGGACACCCCTGTACAGATGGTTGTGGGATTGTTGATGAGAGGTAGGAAACTTTTTTAAAACCGTTGACATTTTTTATTATTATTGTTTATATATTTTTTAGATACAATGAAGATCAATGTCAACCTCCAATGATACGATGTTGTAAAAAGCTTACTACTAATACCATGACAAGGCAACCTTTTGAGCCTCCTAATCCCCCAAATGTAGATAATACACCAGTAATCATAATAACAAATCAATCCTGTCCATGTATTCCTCATAACATGTGTGATAGAGAAACGGGGATCCCCTGTACAGACGGCTGTGGAATTGTTGATGAGAGGTAAGAAACATTTAAAATATGTTCACATACATATTATTAATTATATTTTAGATACAATGAACTTACTTGTCCGTCTGGTACGATTCGATGTTGTAAAGGAATTAAGAGTCCCACAACAGATGAGTTTATTCCATCTACAGGTTCCAAATGTGGAAGACGTAATCCAAGCGGAATAGGTTTTCGAGAAATTGAATCTAAAAAATTTTCAAATTTTGGAGAATTTCCATGGATGGTAGCCATTTTATATGAAGATTTTGAAGAATCAGAAAATCCTGACATTTTGGGGAACAACTTACTAAGATATCAATGTGGAGGATCACTTATACATCCAGAAGTTGTTTTAACATCCACTCATTGCGTAATATCAAACGAAAAGATATATCAAATTCGAGCAGGCGAATGGGACATTAACAGTAAACAAGAAGTTTTTCCATATCAAGATCGTTCGGTCGTAAAAGTTATAACCCATCCTGAATATTATTCTGGTGGGGCATTTAACGATATCGCCTTACTGATTCTGAACACTCCGATAAATATGACTTACCGTAACGTAGACACTGTTTGTCTTCCACCTGCAAATATCATTTTGGATAATATTTCGTGTTATACAAGTGGTTGGGGCAAAAATGTGTTTGAAAGGGAAGGAGAATATCAGTCAATTTTGAAAAAGGTTTATTTGCCCATCGTTCAAAGAGATATCTGCCAAGAACAATTGAAAATAGCCCGTTCACGTAATGATTTTGAACTGCATAAAAGTTTTATTTGTGCTGGAGGAAAAAAGGGAAAAGACTCATGTGTAGGAGATGGAGGAAGTCCACTTGTGTGTCCATTCTCACAAGAACCTAAGAGATACTATCAAGCTGGAATTGTTTCTTGGGGAATCGGTTGCGGGCAAGAAAACGTTCCAGGTCTTTATGCTAACGTAGCACTGTTTAGAAATTGGGTGGATGAACATATGGTGAAACTCGGTTACGATACTTCTTACTATACTTACTAATAGAAAAATAAATTTTGTACAACTATAAACCTTAATTAATTGGAGTAGTTTATTAATTCCACATACACCCTTTTATGTTTCTAATGAAACTGAGCTTTATGTTTAAAATTTTCTTCTCTTCAAACTTACAAACCTGAAGTCAGGGGTTTAATTGTTTTAACGGTAAATAGAAAACTGCAAAGATTGTGAAAGTAACATACTATTCAAAAAGCTTAGAACGAAGATTTTACACTCAATAAACTTTTAAAGTATGAGAATTAATAAAAAAAAATTTAATAGTACTACAAACAAATCCAGTTTACAAAACATAAAATACCTATCTCAAAAACTTTTCTGGGATCCACCTCTGGGGGGCACTTGTAAAAAACCTTTTGTCAAATATAAAATTTTCGGTTGTTCCCCTTCCATTTTTTTTGTCTTTTCAACATTTCGGGGGGGCACGTGCCCCCCCCCCCTGGCTAAGAGCCTGCCTGGATACACAAGGTTTCGTCACCGGTGACACGGTTTAACCTTGTGAAATATGCACCAACAACATCACCTTGTGTATCCAGGGTTAAATATGTGAATATTGCAAAAATAGTGAAAAAATTCTAATCACAAGGGGTGATTTTTGAAGGAGGGTCAGCAACAAAAATTTTGGATTAGGGACTCCACGCTACACGAATTATTAAACTTAAGAATAATAACCCAAATGAATTTCATAAAAAGCATTAAAATGAAGTGTTTAAGTGAGAATGAATATCAAATATCGATTAGTTTACCCAATAATATATTAGATATGCTAAAAAGTTTCGGGCCTAATTAGATAGTTTTTCAAACACCAAATTTTTATGTTTTGAAATTCTTAATTTAAACTAAATATGCTCCATTTTGTTCGGTAACCTTTTGCCACTTTTCGCGCAAAACCATTATTCCATCACTGTAAAACTTCTTTGGTTTATCGGTGAAAAACTTAGCCAAGTGAATTTCACAGGCTTCTTTTGAAGCCAATGTTACACCATTGAGGGAATTCTGGAGAGAACGAAACAAATGATAGTCTGATGGTGCAAGGTCCGGGCTATACGGTGGATGAGCCGCAGTGGTGGCTTGATGTGATCGCTGGTTGAGTTCAGAGCGGAAATTCTGGGTTCGAATCGCGGACAAGCGGTCCCGGTCACCGTGTCGTACCACCTTGCAGGGTCGATGCGACCGGGGCGGCGGGGGACCTGGGTAGACCTACACCTTCGGGTGGCGGGGAACGTAGGTGGACCTACACCTTCGGGCTCGTGTCCGAACCGAGAGATGGGCGACATTGAACGGGGAGCAACGTGAACCGAACCGAACAGAATTTCTTAAAGCTCGGCCTTCCAGAGGACATCCACACTGTTGGTGACCGAGGTAGTCATCGAGATCTATCTGATAGGTCTCCACCTCACAGTCCATCTAAGATCTCAGCATGGAGCGGGGTACAATAAGCTAATTTGCTTCAGTGCAGGTGGATTAAATGAGCCACACCCGTTGAGACAATACGAATACGAATACGGTGGATGCATCAAAACTTCCCAGCCAAGCTCTTCCAGTTTTTCTCGGGTCACCAAAGATACGTGTGGTCTAGCATTGTCATGATGGAATACAACACCCTTCTTATTGATCAATTCTGGCCGCTATTTTTGAATTGCTTGCTCTAATCTGGTTAATTGTTGACAGTAGCGTGCAGAATCAATCGTTTGACCAGTTGGTAACAGCTCATAATAGAGGATACCTTTCCAATCCCACCAAACAGACAGCATCACCTTTCGAATGGTGAGTCTGGGCTTTGCCACCGTCTGGGGAGCTTCACCTCGCTTCGACCACGATCGTTTGCGCACAACGTTGTCGTATGTAATCCATTTTTCATCTCCAGTAACCATCCGCTTCAAAAATGGTTCGATTTTATTACGTTTCAGCAACGATTCGCAGATGGAAACTCGGTTGAGCAAATTCTTATGCGTCAAATCATGCGGCACCCAAATATCGAGCTTCCTTTTGAGTTCAGCTAGTTTCAAATGGTTTGCAACTGTTTGGCGATTGATGTTTAGACTCTTGGCGATCTCTACGTGCTTACATGACGGTTTTGTTCCACAATTTCTAGCATTTCCTCAACTTTTTCAATGACTGGCCGACCAGAGCGTGGTGCATCTTTGACATCGAAATTTCCAGAACAAAAACGCGCGAACCATTGTTTTGCTCCTGTTTTCGATAGAGCATCTGGACCATAAACAGCACAAATTTTTTCACAAGCCTGCGCAGCGCTTTCTCTTTGATCGAAGAAAAATTGTAAAATGTAGCGAATTTTTTCTTTATTTACTTCCATCTTTAATCAGCAATTTTTCACAACTGCATGAGCCGAATCGAATGATTATACTTTTGTTTTTTAGCTAAAAGTGTCATTTTTCCAATGACATATATGATTATGCGATCAGATAAGTAGTTTTAGAAATTACTTTAATGTCATTTATTGTCTAATTAGGCCCGAAACTTTTTAGCATACCTAATATTTTAAAGTTTACATTTTTCACGCAAATTTAGTTCTTAGTGGCACCATTCTGTTGTCAGTACGTGTAATTTAGCCTACTCTTAGCTTCAGCGTATGGAAACTGGCAAAAATCATTACCTTTTTAGTCGATGGCGAGTCACTGTGTGATGAGAGAGCTCTAGGAAACTTGCTTCCAATCATGCCCTGTAATGCGAATGATGTTATGTTAATGTGGAAGTGAAGACAGGTCCATCCACCTCCCGTTTTGAATTTCGGATCAATTTTTGTGTCATTAGTTTGTGCAAACATTTTTTTCGTTTGTTCAATCACCGTTCGCGAATTATTTAACAAATAAGTTTGAGGGGCTGGGAAAATGCCAGCCCCCCCCCCCTCATTTCGATTTTTGTATAAAATTGTATGCTAATCGTTTGACCCGAGACCCTATCTGAATTCTTGGGAAAAATATAAAAATCTCATAAAAGGAGATCAAAACAAAATAATAAACGAAAAAATAATTGCACAAACGAATGATACAAAAATTGATCCAAAAATCGAAATGGGGAGCTGGAGAAATCGAAACAAACGAAAATAATAAATGTGCAAACGATTGACTCCAATTTTGACCCAAACTTCGCAATGGGTGGGTCTGGCATTTCTCCCCCCCCCCTTAATTTCAAAGTATTTCGTGAGCGGTGATTGTACAAACGAATGACACAAAAATTGATCCGAAATTTAAAAAGGGAAGGCGGCTTGGAAAATGGACCTTGTGGAGACGGTAATTGGTGATGTGTTTACAATGTCTCATCGCGGACCAAGATCAGTAAGTTCTTCTCAAGAAGTCGCACTGGGTACGCAAATACATTACCTGCTTTAGTCCTGTTGGTGCTTGTGCGTCGTCTTTACCTTCGCTGCGTTTTCTGGGGTGCCCAACATCTGCCACCAGGTCAGGACTGGCTCCTTTGGGGGGCACTCTGGTAGGGACTGAGGAGGGGCCCCCTTACCAAGGGGGAAGATTTTTGAAAATTACATTTTTCTAATAGTGTTTGAAAAAGTCTTACTTTGTGATATCCAAAAGAGTGTGGAAAAGTATTACTTTTTCGCACTAGTGGGAAAGAGAAATGAGAAGGGAAACTAGTGCGGAAAAGATAAAGTTCGACAATGTCGATCGCAACATGGAATAACAGCTCTATAAAGTTGAGCTTTGCACCAATTTAAAAAAACCTGCGATCACTAACCTATTTTCCTTGTAACTGATCACACTGATCATGATCATTAATATAGTGTACCAAAGTACGGTTGGTAGTCAATAATACCACGGCTACCAACCGTCAAATTTAAATATTATATATATTTTCATAAAGTATATAAAATTATTTTAAATTAGGTATAAAAAGTATGTTGTTGGTTCTTTTTCAAAAACTATTAGAAAAAATATTGTTCGATACGCGTGGAAAAGTATCTTTTTCCATTCTCGGCTGCGGTTTACAACTTCGCCTAGAATGGAAAAATGTTACTTTTCCGCACTAGTATCGAAAATATCTATTACCGTTATTTTGACACTTTAAAGGTATTATACAAAATACAAACCACTTTTACCACAAGTATAAACCACTTTTCTTGAGGCCCCTTGGGTCAGGGGCCCTCGGCGATCGCCGATCTAGCCAGTCCGGGTCTGTCTGCCACTTACTTGTATTAAATTCATTAGAAGATTGATTATGCCTCATGTGTATCAATACTGCACTCGTTGGATTCAATGAGATCAGGCGAAAAATGTTGTTTAAAATTTTTCAAACTTTGTAAATTGTTATACTTGCGAACACTGCAAAATACTGAAAACAATCCAAACAGAAGGGGTAAACTTTGAGGAGGGGGAGGAGTTAAATAATAAAAAAATTTAAATTTTGTATAAATAAGTTGAGTAATGGTGATTACTGTTAATCTTGTGAATCTTGTAAAAATAGTGAAAAAATTAAAAGTGTTTGGGATGGCTTTGTGGGGGTAAGCAATAAAAATATTGTTTAAAGTTTTTGAAACTTTGTCAATATTTTACTGTTAAATTTGCAAATACTACAAAAATAGTGAAAAAATTCTAAGCGGTTAGGGGTAGTTTTAGAGGGGTTAAATAATGAAAATTTTGAAAATACAGTAAATTTATTATCATTAAATAAACCCGCGAACACTACAAAAATAGGCAGCGATTTCCAAACTTAGAGATGCATCTCCCTAGGAAGGCGTGGACTAGTGCAAAGAAGGCGCGAAACTTTGTTAAAAAAAAAGTTTTTATTTTATTAATGCATTTTTTTACCGTTTAAAATTAGTGTATTATTTTTTTAAATAAGGGGGGAAGCCGTTAAGATTAGATTTGTCTTCAAGGGAGGCGCAGTAACATAAAGTTTGGAAACCGCTGCTGTATTCGCGATTCACATTACCGTTGTGTAATTTGTAAAATAACAAATTATGTCCAATTTCTAGTTTAAAATTATACCGTGTGGTGGCGTTTAACAAGTAACAAAACCATAGATCTTATATTCATGTAATATAAGATCTATGTACAAAACAAACAATTTATACAAAATAAAATACCAAAGAGGCCGAAGGCAGACAAAAATTGAATAAGGAGGACAGTTGGTGACCTTACTTAAACACACTGGAGGTTGTATCTTACCATAAGTCCAATTTTTAGTTTGAAATTATTCCATGTGGTGGTGATTTGTTAATGTAAATCGCGAATTATGGTGACTGTTGACATGGCTACCAGCGCAATATTGTGTATTATTCACGGGAGCTGAAAATGTATGCGGTTTAGAATATGGCAAACAATTTTTCAGTTTATTAAAAATTTAATAAATAAAAAAACTACATAAAAATCGCCTTAATACAGTATATTTTAGCAATACACGATAGCAATAGACTCGATGAGAACTAAAACATGATCCAATACTTACACAATTAATATAATTAGTTAAAATGAAGATGAGGACAATTAAAATACATTTGCCAATTCTTAATAGTTCGGGAGTAAGAATCAAATGTCTTTTAATTGTATTATGCCAATATACACATTTAGGTCTTAATGAATCGTGTAGAGCTAATAAAAAATTCTATTATGTAAGTAATTAATAGTTATTTACTTCTTTACTTTAGAATGTCATCCTGAAACCACAAAAGATATGTAAGAATCTAAAAATCCAGATGATAGTATAAAATTTTATTTCTTTAAAATAATCAATTATGTAAAAATTAATCTATGTAAAAATATATACAGCGATTTCAAATTTAGCCACTTGGTGGAAATCTTTTGAAATTTCAATGTGTTAACAATTTGATTGTTACTTTATTATGTATGAATATAATAGGAACTAAAAACATCGACTATGTTTGCATGGAATAAATAAATTTTTGGGAGATGATGTACTTTACAACCTCATTTAGCGAGATTTCCATGCATGTTTAAAATTTGAATTATCCTGTATATAGGTACAGTGAAATGCTGGGCGGTAAAAATTAAATTAGTTGATAGTAGATAATGTAATAATAAATTGCTACTGTTTTGATGAAGTGTTTGTTATAATAATAAAACATGAAACCCTTACTACATGTTTGATATATAAATATATGACAATTCTAATGCCTACCAACAATACATAGGTACATAAATAATAATAATAATAATTATTATACTAAAATATACTTATTATATCTAAAATGGGCTATTTAATACTTACCCTTATACAAATTATAATGCACACAAAGTACAAATACTGAGAGGGAGAGCAGATTTGTTAGCCAAACGACCTACAAGATTTAAAGCACTAAATATAGGATTGCAATGTCGATTCAGTGCTACAGATCATCCCAGAGGGATTCTGTGATATGTACCTAAAATACTATTCTAAAAACTGCCATATTGCGCAATGTTAATATACAATTGTTATTTTATAACACACAATTTGGTATTTTTAAATATCACTACTTTCCTTTTCAATTTATCATCAACTTGTTAAAACTAAAAAATTACATATACAACAAGAAAAACTAAAATAGTATAAAATTTACTTTGGTCTTTATAAAATACTAAAGTTGGAAATGTTTAGAAGAATACGGTTATTTTTGCATTTCTTCGGAATTATTCGATTGGGTAGAATTGGAGGAATGATCCGAATTGTTGTTCACTTTACCTCCGACGAGACTTTCCAATTTTTCCTTTTTAATTACGGTCACGTCGGGACAATTGGGCAAAACGGACGTCGTCGTATTGCTATTCGAAGATGTCGCTATATTGTTTGAGGATTTGTTATTTTTAAAAATCGTGTGTTGAATTTCGGGCAATATACTGTCCCCATCGTCGTCCGATTCCACCTCTTCGTATTTATCGCTAACGTTTCCCGTCGGAACAACGTTTTCGTTGGCCGCCGCTATTAAATAATTCGACAGCGCCTGCGGTGTTATGTTTAATTGCTCTGCCGCTCTAAATAAAGTAACTTCCTTTCTCTTCAGTTTTAAGAGAATGTCAGTTTGGGCTTGTTCGTTCCATAGAGCATTAACTCTACATGAAATATTAAAACTTGTTAATTACATAGACTCTTTACTTAAAGACTAGTTAAATATACAAAAACACTTGACAAACGCAAAAATAGGAAAGAATTTTTCTACTGCACTACATGCTATTAAAAACTATGTTCTTCTGGTCTATTCACAACTCGTGTTCTAACATAACCAACTAAATAGAGAAAGCCGTTACTGAGCTTCCGACGATAGATCTTTATTTACAACTGGGGTCACATCCCCAGGGCTAGCCACCGTCTTCGGGCTATGAAAAAAGAAACGCAAAAATGAGAATACAATTTTTTAAATATAAAACAATATGCTCCCGACATCAAACATTTTGTGTTAATCAAGCCCAGCACTTACACTCACAAAGACATCATCCCAAATTCGATTTCACTATTAATCACTCATTCAAATTCTCTTGTGTAATTAAATCACAAATCTTATTAGGCATAGAATCAAGGGGGGAACGGGGGGTGTTACACCCAATCAACTACCCTCATTTCAAGTTAGGTCAATTAAAATTTAAAAAGATTTCTTGTAAACATGGATGTAAGCACGCATTTTCAAATCATAGTGTCTTTCAAGTTGAAGGGGTTTCCCCATATTAAATCAACAATATGAAGTACCACTTTCTAGCGTTTCAAGTGCTATAAGTGGTAGGGTAGTTCTATGAAAAATGTTACAGAACCACTTCACTATTTTCATATTCCATAGGTGGTCATTTTGGCTTAAACTACGGTACTGTTAAGGAAAAAGAGTTCTATCTAAGAAATTTGTATCTGTTATTTTCATTTTTAAGAAATCAACAGTTCTATAAAACAATTATTTATCAAATTATTAGAAAATTGAGAATAACTCTCAGTGGTGGATCTAAGACTACAACAACAGTAGGTTAAGTAGGCAAAGGGGGCGTTTGAGGAACGAATTAAGTCAATATTTTACAATTTATGTGAGCTAATTTTCAAGTATTTTAGACTAGTTAGACTAGGGTCAATAAGAGTAAGGGCTACCCATCCCATCTGAAGACAATATCTCTAATAATATCTAAAAATAAATCAATCTAGTTTATGCTATACAATAAATTTTTGTAAAAGTTTTATTTTTATATCGAAATAACCACAAAATTACTGTTTCTAATGGTGAAGTTCACTTAAAGGCACATATTCATTCAGGATAACATTTAAAACTGTTTGATTGTCCATTCCCTGGGTCCCCAAGTCAGGGCAAAAAACACTTAGATAACTCACAAGAGCATAAACGCTATATTAGTGCTGTGTCAGATGTTAGGGTTCAATAGGTTTTCTAGCTGGAAGAGGGGGGTCAGTGCATCCTAATAAAATTTCAGGCTAAAAACCATTTAAAAAATGTGATATAATTAAGTACAGCATGTAGGTTACTTTCCTCAAAAAAGTTTCCCCTATAACCTGGAATCTAACCTCCCCTAACCCTAACTAGTCTTCACACCTATTAAAAGCAAATACAGTTTAATATTAATTTTTGTCACTTTTGTAATTGTCAGCAAGTCTTATGTGCTGTTCATAATATAGAGATTAGATATTGTATTGTAAGGTAAAAGCTTGCTAGCTAGGCGGCTTATAACGACTTGATAGAGGCAGAGGCATAATACCCTATCTTTTTTCCCCCTAATGTTCCCCACATTGCAGCAAATTCAAATACAAAGTAAATGCTTCTACAGAGTACCCTTCAGCTGTTAGAAACTATCAAAATGACTTTTCATTATTAAAAACGATGTAAATTTTATTCGTCTGATTTCTTCACATTTTAAGGAGCTTAGCCGCCCTAGACCATAAAATAGAGAAAAACACTTAAAAGTGAGATAAAATTAAGTATTATGTAGTTTATTAATCGGAAAAAATCTCCCCCTAATCTGGAGAGTACTTTTAAAATAAACATTCGGAAAACCGGGGTCTGGGGGTCCCAACCGTAAGTTAGCAAGAAGATATTTTATCAAGAACTAAATCTACGTCTTTATCAAATTCGAAGTCACTTAGTCACTTTCTGTGCTGGGGGGTATTCCATACCCCCCGGTTTTCTGATTGCTTACTTTTAAAAATACCCTCCAGTTCAGGAGAACATTTTTTTGGGAAATTTAACTACATAACAAATAATTTTATCTCATTTCTAAGTGCTTTTTATTCTTATCTAGTCTACGGTGACAAAGCCCCCTAGATAATTTTGATTTTAACGAAGTTCTTTGATTATTGAGCAAAACATCAAATTTTTTCAACAAAACTTTAAAATGGGAAGAAACTAGCGTGAAGTCGGGAGGTCAGGGCTCAGGGGGTATGGAATATCCCCCAACATAAGGAAGTAACAAAATGACTTTCCAAAATTCATAAAGACCCAATTTCATTCTTGAGAAAGCATCTTTTTGTATATTTACTGCTGGAAAATACCTCCCAGACACTCAGGTTTTCCGATTTTTTACTTTTAAAAGTACCTTTGGGTCAGGAAAAGATTTTTGCAAGAAATACCCCCCAGTACAAGGAAGTAATGAGATAAATATTTCTTTCAAAATTGATAGACGCAAATTTAGTTCTTGAGAAAATATCTTTTTGCTAACTTATGGTTGGGATCCCCAGACCCCGGTTTTCCGATTGTCTACTTTTAAAAGTACCCCTCCAGATTAAGGGAAGATTTTTTCAGGAACATAAACTACATAATACTTAATTTGATATCATTCTTTAAGTGTTTTTTCTATTTTCTAGGGAGGCTAAGCCCCGAGTTTATTTTGCGCTTCAAATCTGTGCGCCTAACGACCTAGTTAAATAAATATGATAAATTTAATTGTAATATTTTGTTGGGTGATTTATTTTCAATTTGACCAACCTTGATATTATATTGTTATAATGTCATCTCATCAGCGAGTCTCTTTTGCTTACTCTTCGCCAGAAAATTAGCAAAAAAATCATTCAAAATTAAGTATAATTTATGTAGGTTTTTTCTTAAAAATATTCCCCCGGACCCGCCTCAACTGGAAGGTGCTCCAAACCTCCCAGATACTGGGTATGCCAATGATATTATACAGATCCTTCAATTTAATTGGTTCATACAAGCTTCTACTTTACTGTGTAATACATAATCTCTATGTAAATAGCAAATTATTTGTCAGGCTTAGCTTCACCACTTCAGCTTGTTAAGCTATATAAAACGCTTAATTAAGCACGTGATAAGCGATTTTGTTAGGGTTATAGCATTTGGATAAAAAAAACTTGACCTATCCTAACACCTGATAGGGCACTAATACAGTATATAATTTCTGTGTCTGCTCCTATGTGGGCAACAGGTTTTTGCGTACAATAATGGAGCAATAAACATCATAATTAGTAATTGTACTAAATGCCATGATTTGTGTCAAAGATAGCTGAGAGTTAGATTGAAAAATTGCATAATATTCATAAAGAAACTTGTAGCACATATGCCAAAATGTTTTCTCTTTCAATCAATCAAATAAATTCAAAAAGATTTAACAAAGTTTTAAAAAGTATGATGGTAAATATTTTGTTTTCAGTTGTACTGAGTTTAAGAAAAATCATAAGTTTCGAAAATGAGAAGGGATGATTTAGTCAAGTATGACTCAACCCAGTTTTTCTCCAAAAACTCGAAAATGGTGCAAGATATCAAAAATATTGAAAAGGTTTAAACGCAAAAAGAAAGATACTTTTTAGTTTAAACATTTTTGATATAATTCACTGTTTTTGAGTTACTAGGGAAAAACTGGAGTGAGTGATACTCGAGCACTCATTGTTATGACTATGTTGTTATCTTAAGAAATAACCTGCCATAAAATATAAACTACGTGGCAACAAGTACCTGGTACAATATTGCAGATAGGACTAAATAATCGCAAAAAAATTCTGATGAAACCTTATTCCGCAATGCATTTATAACCTTCCCCTCACATATTCACAATTAAAATATTGATAACTAATGTATGAGGCATTAGTCACTACTAAAAATAAAACAAGCAAGTTTTTCCGTGATGATTTTCAAAAAATAATTTAATCAGTTTGTAACACACTTGAATTTGCTTTATTTTTAATACAAAATTTGTGCAAATCACTAAAAATCACAGTACAAACAAAAACATTTATATGGTAAAAAGAAGGGGGGGGGGTGAAATTAATAATTACATGAAGATAATTATTAAAAGAATTACTATTAGGTTTAGGCACTTGGTGAAAGATTAATAAAAGGTTTGATAAGATTAATTGTTGTGCTGCTTCCTCCAATGTTAAAAAAATGATACTATAATATAAATTTTTAAATGTGGTTGGTTATGCCAGCTCCTTAAAATTACATTCAATGCGGACATGCAGGTGCTTATCAACCGCCGCTCCGTAGCTTATCATGTTTATTCAAAAATGTAATGCAGACATGAATAATATTCCTATTTAAAAATTTAACATAACTGAAGTTTTAAAATTATTGGTCATATTTTTAAAATGGCATCTTTTAAAAGTTACTGTTAAAAAAATTTAATCTGAAATGCAAATTATGAAAATAAAAAAAATTTCAAATAGGAAAAATTTCTTTATCACAACGTTAAAAAATGTGGTTTAAGTTGATAAGACTTTATCTACTTGTTAGTTTACACATAAAAACCAAAAACGTTTATATTAAATTTTGTAAATAAAAATTATTTCCGTTAAAAAATATGGAAGTTGAAAAATCAATCAGCAAGCAACCTATAAATTTCAAAAAATCCACCGTAAATAAAAAACGCACGCAAAAATTCCACAAACAAAGAAATCATAAGACATGCATTTAGCCATCCCAAAAAACCTTTCATGCAATTAACGAAATTGTATTTACCTATACGGATGTTTTAAACAGCCGTATGCGTCTCGATATCTCCCATATAAAGTTCCATATGATACACCTAATAATTCTGCTGCAATTTTCATTTCTAAATTTTTTGTTTTAATTGCATCCATAACTCTTTTAGTAAACGGTTCTTCCCAAAACTGTTGTCTCCTCCCTGTACTTAAATAATCGTTCATTTTTATAACATCTGGCCATTCTTTTTCTATTGCCGCCGTTAATGCAGAGGAAGTGCCTGCCGAATTGTTGGGATTGTTGGATTGCCTCAATAGATTGCTTGTTTTGTTGCCTTGACTACCCGAAGGTAAATCAAATTTGTTTTGATCTGACGATGTGTCCATTCCACTTTCATCTATTATAAGGTCATCTTCGTTTGTCTAAATTAAAAATAACCATTAGAAAAAATACATTAACATTTTTAAATTTAGCACTGAATTATGACAGATAATTATGTAAAAAAGAGTCACACATCAACAATCACACCGACAGAACAGCATTGTATTGAAAATAATCAAAATAAAAAATGTATTTTTTATAAAATTCAACAAATTACGCCTGATTAAAAATTCTGCATTGCTCTTGCATCATGTGAAATTTGTTAATTAAAAAAAATACGTGGTCCGTTAAATTGGACCAAATTTTTTTGTTAAACCATCAGGCGTGATTAACTTTCAAAAACATTTTCTGCATCCTTTTGAGGTTTTTGGCAAAATAAAAACTTGTTTTGTGTTTAAAAAAATTAAGGACGCTTAAAAATCAAAAATCATTTGTTACTTTACAGTTTTATCATTGTACAGTTAGAGTCTTTATACTTTTCCATTCAATTGCATTTAACGTTAAAGAACTTGGGAAACAATAAAATTAAGCGCTAAATAATAAATTAAAATATTTTATAGTTAACCAGTGAATTCAAAAGAAATGCGAATTAAAAGTGTATCAATTAGTAACACAAAAATTGGAACCTTGACGAGTTTCAACTTGACCACGTGGGGAATTTGTTTAAATATTTTATTATTTAGGAATTAATTACTTTAAAAAAAGTCGAAAAAGTTTGAGTTACAAATAATTATAGGACTACGATGATGTTAATATGCCAAAAAATGTTTTTTTACTTAATTTATTATAAATATTTAAAAGTACGATAATATAAACATTTTTTCAACAAAATAAATAGCTGCGCGATGATATTATTGGAGGAAGTCAATCCTGCGGCGAGAAAATTTTCAATATTATAAAATAAACCCGTCTTAATTTTAATTCAAAAATTAATAACCTCATTAAAAAATAATTTAATTAAATCTCGAGGTTCACTAATGAATTAAAAATTTTATTCATCAGATCTGTCATATTACCAGAGCATTGTGTACTTAACACCCTTACTGGGTGATTGACCTCGTGAGAAAATCTGATATCGTCAAAATTTATTTTTCCGTTATCATACGCGTCAAAACCGTAAGATAATTTTCATTGTACGTAACTTTTAATTGAAAAAAGAATAATTTAAAAAAAAAACTTGTTTTCTTATTAGGCAACAGCTACTGATACATGTTAATTTTAGTATGATTAATTCATTTTGCAGAAAAGCTTTTTACAATTACAAGTTGTAGTTGTATAGAAGGACCTACAACTTAACGTGGAATCCTAACCACGGCATTAAAAATAATTTGTTAGCAACTATCTGTACTGGAATGGGAACCCACTGGAATAACCTTAAAAGACTATATTTATGAAAGAAAAATTCTCTAAAAAAAGATAACATATCTGAAGTACAGGGTGTAGCAGTAATTGTGGTACAAATTAGTGTTCGAGAAAGCTAAACTTATAAGCAAAAGTACAAAAATGAAGTTGTATTTTGTTGAACTAATTTACAGCAAAATTGTCCCTACGAACATGGATTTGCAAGTAACGGTCATTTAATATCAACGGATATAAAATTTAAACAATTATATTTTTTTGGGAGCTCTTTGGAATGATAATTGCGCAATCTAACTTCTTTAATTTTTAATACGAACTAGAGCAGCTTCTACACGAAAAAGTTTGCATAAATCAATAAAAATTTATAAAATTCAATTATTTACAAAAATTTCACTCCAAATTCTTTAATTTTTAATATAAACCAGAGTTGCTTCTTGTTCTAGATCTCATATCCGCAAAAATTTGATATTGCTTGCTTATAATATTACCTGTTTTACAGGTTTTATTTTCAGGATATTACAAAAATTAATAATCGCTTTTAACGCCATTCTTTCAACCTTCGTCTATCCAAATGTTAAAAAAATCTAATTTATCTTACAAGGGGACATCACAGTGTGTTCATCGCGAATCGAGATTCCAATTTTTTTGGTTACTCTAGGAGGAGCTAAAAAAATTATCTCTTTCTCGGCGTTTAATCGATTGCCCCTAAGTTCTTGAGTTATGAATTTTTGAAAATAGACAGGTTTTACCATAGGTTTAACTTATATTAGGAGTTGTAATGCGTAGGTCCTGAGTTCAATTCTCTTATTCTCTCACTTTTTTTTTGAAAATAATGTAATTTACTATCGGAATTATAAAATTAACGACCTACAAATTACCATTCCAAATACTTAACCGCTAGACCATCACGGTTTATTGTAATAATAGCAGTTAAAACACCATGGTATTTTCAAAAATTTATAACTCAAAAACTAAGGGGCAATCGACTAAACGTCGAGAGAGTGATAATTTTTTTAGCTCCTAGAATCACCAAAAAAATTGGGATCTCAATCGGCGATGTACCCTTTGTTTGAAACATCATGTAAAAAGAAGAAAAAGTTTGGGAATCCCCGAATTAAATTCTTCCTCAGATTTCCTTTTACATAATATTCCTGAGTCAATGAGAAGTTGTTCACAAAATAACTTTTATTTTAATTAAATATAAGAAATAAATCAGAAGTAAAATCTGCTACATGTAAATATGTCACTGATAGGCAAGTTTAAAGTCACGTGGCCGAAAGCCAAAAATACCTGCAATATCTTCAATAATAAAGGATGAAAGGTTGCAAATTTTGTTGAATTAGATTAAAATAATATTTGATTGTAGAAATATACAAAAAGTTGCCAAAAGATGTTTTAAAAAGGTTCATCATCATTCGAATAGTACGTAAATCCTCTGAGCAACATACGTAATGTACTCGGTGTTAGAGTGAATTAACTTCATCTTCATGATATGATTTTTTTATCCTAAAACTGGCCTAGATACACTGCCGTCATATCTAAGACCACAGTAACCACAAAATTTTGTAAAATGAAATTATTGCGTCATATTATTCTAGCTAGCAATTATTTTTTGAAAATAAAATGGAACAAATATTTACTCCATTTTAGACTATTTGCTATCCAGAATAAAATTACGCAATAATTTAATTTTACAAAATTTTGTACTTACTGTGGTCTTAGAATGACGACATCCACAACTTCGAATCATTATAAGGCTTCTCGCATTAGCAAATTTGAGTTTGTGTTAAAATTTCAAGGTTAATAATTTTAAAATAAATTTTTCGTGGAATTTTGAAATAAAAACATTTTTGACCGGTTCGGAAATTTTTTAAACGTTTTTATAACTTCGCAATCGTTCCATATATTTGTCAGTAACTTTTAGATTATTTCAAGGACATTTTACAAAACAAAACGTATTTTGAAAAAGCGACAAATAACAATTTACTTTGAAATAACAGTGATTTAAAAAAAAGTGATCCAACTGGCGATTACTTTTTGAATATTCATCCAGCCAAACATAACTATTGACTTTTTATACTTTAATCAATTTCAGGAAATTACAAAATCGACAATTATCGTGTTTTTCAAATAGCGTCATCAATAAAATTTAAACGCAAAAATACAAATAACTTTGATTATATTTCTAAAATATTTTATAATAAAAATAATTTGCAACTAAATCATAAAAATCCAAAAACTGCAATACAAATCAAATTCGGAATAGAGAGAAAACACTCAAGTATAAAGTAAAAAAAAAAATTCTCAATAAAACCAATAATTACAAAGATAAAAGCAATGAAGCAATAAATTAAAAACTTCTATAAATAACCACTCATTGTAAAAAGTCTGGATTATTTTCAAAACATAATTTTTGTATACTAAATAAATAGAAAAATTATTTTAAATTTTTAAAAACAATTTTTATATGTAGAGGAAAAATATTATCTATCACGTATTTGTGACCGACTAGAACTTTGTAAACCAACTGATAAGAATTAAAAAAAAAACAGATAAATTTTCAAAAAAAATTGATCTAATATAATTCAAAATACAAAATATTATAAAATTTTTGTTATTTACTTCCATAATATATTCTAGGAAATATTAAGATAAGGTTATCATACTTTTAAGCACAACAATTTTATTCACTACAAAACTCCCGACATCATCGTAGTCAAAATTTATATTTTTAAAAAATTAAACCGAAAAATCATAATTTAATGACATCATACATGTCGAATCATTATTCTTGGAAATAATTACTAAGAAAATTTAAAACTTGCTACTTACAATTTCTGATTTAATTTTAACAGGTGGGTCTTCCATGTCATCATTATCGTTATCGTTTGGTGCAGATTCATCTTCCCATATAGACAGTTCGTGATCGCTGTTCGACATGGCATCATTTGAATAACTTTCCTCTGGATTTCCTCCAGTCACACTTGCAATTTTAGGGGCTGTAAATGCTTGTTCGTAGTCGTCTATGGGCGGCCTTCCTCTTTTTCTTTTATTTGGTGGTTCGTTTTTTGGACTATCCATAACTGTCGATACGTGTGGTAAAGCTGATTGTACACCGTTCATATTTGCATCATTATTAGTTTCGTCATCTTTCCAAGATACTTCTGCTAAACCTTTAATACGTAATTCTTCAGCAGTTTTTAATAATGTGGCTAGATGACACTAAAAATTAATAAAATTTATGAAAAAAATTTTATTTTGTATGTATGTACATGGGGAACCTACAGGAATTTTTATTGTGGGAATCCCCTAAACGAAACAAGGTTAGGGTGGTAAAGGGTTAATTGTGCAGTAGTATGTTTAATTGCTTTACTGGAAGTAATTTTTCGGTGTTTGGTTATATTTAAAGGAAATCAGATTGAAGATGTCATAATGATAAAAACGTCGTTTCAAAATGCACTTAAAAATAAAAATGTAACCCGGTTATCAATTTAGTCTTCTAACTGTTTTATACCACTTTCACTTTCCATAAGGAATCATAAATGCAAAAAAAAAAGGTTAAAATTCCAAACCCACACAAACCTGTCAATTTAAATGACCAAAATTTTTGAATCACATATTTCTTGGTTCTAATTTTTGAGTAATTTATATTTCTTAGTAAAATTAAAGTGAAAAAAAAAATGAAAAATTGTGTAATATCATAATAACAAATACATTGCTATATTGAAAAGATTACTCTAATAGTCATTTAGGCAGGTCGTACACCAGTGAAGCGTAAAAAAAATACAGAAAGTTGGTATGCGGATGTAAGCGTAAGCTGTCGAGCATTAAAGATCAGATAATCGAGAACTTCTATTGGCGTAGTGTACGAGCAACTTAAAAATATAGCAAAATCCCTTTATTTAAAAATAATATTGGAAACTAACCTACCGCGACCCGGAAAACAGGAGGCCCTCCCTACCTGGTGCAACAAACATTCGTTGCCAAGTTGCAAACATTCATATAATTGTGCGTACAACTTGCAATAATTTTAAAATTTACAGTTACTAAAAGTCTCATCATTTAAATAGCAATTCAATTTTAATTACCAGTAGCTGAATTACAACTGTAATTATTGTAAAACCGATTTAACAAATGAATTTTGAACCTGGAATTTATTACTGGAAGGTAATATGTATTTCGATCTTATTGAATCTCATCAGTGACGTGTAGATGACTACTGAAAGTCAACCAACACTATCGAATTTACAAGCGTAGTTAATTCTAGGGCTATTACATTGTTAAGAAACCAAATCGAGACAGAATAATGGAAGGATGAACACGATGAGAATTATCACGATGAGAAACCCTTAGATCTAGCATTATAATTATATATTAACTAAATTTCCCAGACTGTACTGCCCGAAGACATCGCTGGAACTATTTTTAAGTTGGTAGGTAATAAATGAACGAACGAATCCCGATTGTGTTACGGACCGAGCGTCATAATAGACAGATCTGCATCATTTCCAGTTCTAATTCAGAAAGCGTCAATTGCAGTTCAGATTAGCCAATATTTTCGGCCTCAAGGCGACCAGAAGTGTTAAAGCTAACCGTCAAACGGTCGCTCAAAGTTAATCAGAAAAGTGGCCGTGAGGCCGGATGTATTGGTTAATCTGATTTACAATTGTTGCTTTCTGAATTAAAGCTGAAAATGGTGTAGAAGTATTTTATTATGATTTTTATTAAAAACTAGAACAGGACGGCCGATAGTAATTAGTTGGAACTCGATTTTCGTGCTAACAATTAGAGGAATGTAAACTTCTTTGGGTTGGTAATAAATGGACAACTAACCAAAAGTGCGATGGAGTGTTGCGAACAGATATATAGACAGAGTTTTTTACGACATTCTTATGTTTGTTATCACTCATCAGTCACTCATCAACAACCGTGATTGATCTAAGCTCTAAGGTATAAATTTATCCCTAGGTTAGCGATTGTAAAAGCAAGCCTATGCTGGATAAGCGGTACTCTACTGTAGAACCAAATTATGTATTAAATTAATAAAATATACAAATAAGAGACATATTCGCTGGGTGCGAAGTGCATAGTGGGGGTATTAAAAAACGACGCCAGCGTCCGCTGCGGACAAATTGTGCAAAAAAACGTGGCCAGATGTCATGCACCACGCACGCAGCAAATAGACGTCTCGGACAACCAGAATATAAACCTCAAAATTAGACAATCCTGGTTTTATAGGATTAAGATTACCAAAATGTACGACCTGATCGAAAATGTGCTTCAATTGTACAGTTTATGTGGGTGAATGTAATTTCTACCGATCACCGATGGTTCAGGATTCAACCTTTTTTGCTAAGCTACCGCGGAGTAGTAACAAATTCACTAATGACAGGAAGTAGTACAGATTAATCGTCTTAATAATAGAGTAAGGGTACAAAAAACAGATTAAAAATGTAAATCTTAGGTAAAGCATTTTATAGGAAAACTAAAAACAAAAATATCGAAAAAAAATCAACAAATCATTGAAAATTAAAAATTAGTAAAATAGCAGCACCAAATAAAATATTTATCATCATTGATGTGAAAAAACTGATGGAATATTATATTTGCACAAAATCATCGGTGTTGGTAATTAATTTTGTCTTATTTTTTCTCATTTGTTTCGTGGTTGTATTACAAAATTTTCTATGTAACTCACTAGGGATCGTGGTGCCTGGTACTGTTTTCCCATTTTTCAAAATTATTATTACAATATCACCACCAAAGCTCTCGTGGCGCATCAATAATGCATTTTTGAGAGTACTTAACATTTCTTGAATCAAAGCAAATATTATAAAAACATATTTTTAGCCATTTCTTTTTTCCCACCTTTTAGGAACCAAAGTGTCACCTTTTCAAAAAGTAGGAGAGACATGATATATTTTAATTCATTGTGCGTTTTCGATATAAAATCGATAATTAACATAAACAGAATATTAAAAAACCGATTTTAAGCTGTAAATGAAATTTTGGAACAGTCCTTGAAATGGCACCCTTCAATAAATAAAGGTCATTTCTGTTCCTGGGGGGTGGGGAGTCGGAAGCATTTATTATTTATTTTTGCTCTTTATGGGATCGTAAACAAGAAAGGTTGAGACACGATGGCCTATGCGATGGCCTAGAAGTGGGAGAAAAGTAAAAAAAAATTCAAATGTGTTCTATATTGGTTTATTTTTAAAATCCTGTTTCCCGATGTTCTACCTTCAATTGGAAAACTATTTTATTACCTTTTTAATACATTCATAGAGAGCTTCTAAGCCCTCATTCCAAGCGAATTCCTCTTTAATGATTCAGAATTACTGTCTTCGCGAGAGAGCAAATGGAACTTAGATTTGTCAAAATATGATCTATTCATAAAATGGCGTTTTAAATTTTGAATTTAAAAATTCAACGATCCGATTGTTGATAGAAAGAGGCCAATTTATCAATATACAAAAAACTAAACTAATTTTACTCGGCCTTCGGCCGCACTCAGAGGAAGAGCTTCTGTTGTGCTTATTAATAGTTAGCTTTTATTTATAGAATTTTCATTTGTTGTTTCTCACGAAAAGAACTAGTCGCCCCCAACTCCATCATTTTAGAAGGAAGGATTCATGCCCAAGAATGAAAATAAAGACCCCCCCCCTGAGGAATATTCCTTGCTCTACGTAGTTATCATTCGGTTGCATAAGAGGTACTGTCCTCTTGGCGATAGGGAATACCGGGTATGTCCATACTTCCTTCGTCTTAGTTGGCGTGAGCCTGATCGATAACTTTCGATTATCGGTGGACGGTCTCAAGGGACGTTATTGCTTGCTGGCTGTAGGGAAGGAGGTTACGTGGAATCCAAACCCCGGCACAGATAAATTTGGGGAGCAACCTAGATTTGAACTCTGTTCCTACACTCCCTAACCACTACACCAAACTACTTGTATGATGACACAAGGTGGTTCTGGGCACGACCTAAAACTACTGTGCTTGTTCTTCGAGAAAACAGCAAAACCCCATCATCTAATTGGGCCATTTCTGACCATTAGTAAATAAATCATGTGTGAAACACGTGAGTAAACTATTCTAAAATGAAAGTATGACTTATCGATCATTGATTTTAATTTATTGATGACTTGCATTTTAACCAGTCAAAGCAGTAATGTGGAAAAATCAGTCGATTTTCAGAAAATTGATTTTGGAAAATGATATTAAGCTGATATGCCTTTTATGTAATAGCGGTTCAAATCTTGGTTTTATTGATACTTTTTTCCAATATCATTTGTATTGTAATAAATTAATGTATCAAAATTAGGCAAATTATTACGTACTTAATAATTTTTAACAAAAATGAGAAATATCGGGCTGTCCGTCTACCACATTTTGCGAGACCGCTACTACGTATATTATACACAAAACATAAAAGTAATATAAAAATTAACTGTAAAGCTGATTTTTTTTTAAACTTCATTTCCGTTACTTTAAAATTTGAAAAATTATTACGAAGGAAAAAACAACCGGAAATTGAACGTAAACATTATTTTTTATAATTTTATGAGTCACATAAATTTTTTCTGAAATAAATTGTCGAAAGCTATAACGTTAGCGCTCTATGCTGGAAAATCGATTTTACTTAAAAATTTAACGACAAAAATTTCTAACAAAACAACTGAATCTCCCTCGTACAAAGCAATTTTAAATACATTTGTAAATACATCAGCTCAAAAATGTGAAAATTGAAGTCGGAAGTTCTATTTTTTGTAAATAAATACATTAATTTAAAATTTTCCATGGCTTGAAAAGTTTATTTTTAAGAAATTGGAATTCAAAAAATGTCAAATAAAACAAATGTGGAAAAAGTTGAGAAATTTGAATAAAAAAAGAAGTTGAAACATGAAAAATTAAAAAATAGTAGTAAATCGTGTTGTGAAGAAATACTTAACAGGCTTGCTGATATTCACAGTTGAATATAAATATGCAAAAATTAATAGGGGAAACGTTAATACATAAT
The DNA here is from genome assembly GCA_958510855.1 of Rhagonycha lutea. Lineage (NCBI taxonomy): Eukaryota > Metazoa > Arthropoda > Insecta > Coleoptera > Cantharidae > Rhagonycha > Rhagonycha lutea. Next base: position 13,369,020 of record OY294037.1, read on the forward strand.
TTATAATGCAAAAAAGAGTACAGTAACGAACCCACTAGTTTCGTTATTAAATTTATTTAAAAGTGGCCAATTTTAATAAATTGACCTACCTCAACCGCCACATTTATGGTTTAAACAAACAACATTGATTACGAAAGTTCTAAAATCATCTTTTTGAAAAAAGAATCTTTCAAAATCAGGTAAAAGAAGCAGGTAAGAGTTCCGAAAGAAAACCTTGGAAATAACAAAATTGAATGAATGAAAGGGAAGGGCCAAAATTTTATTAAAAATAAAATTGAGGTTTCTGCACCACTAATCAATAAGCTCGCATACTTCGTTTCAATTTTACAGAATAACTTGAGTTTTAAATTGAAAAAATTGTTTCTCAAAATTGTTAATGGAAAATGTATTTTCTTGGAGATTAAATTAGGCCGGTTTGCAAACATACCAATCAAACATTTAAAACAATATTTATTCAATTTTCATCAAACTTGATGCAAATTTCGAGATCCACAGAGTCCTGAAAAATTGTTTAATAATAAAACTGCCATTTTGAAATAAATTATTAGGTGCATTCAGATAATTCACCCTTTTTCTAACAAATTTTATATTATATAGTTAAATTTTCGACGCCCCGAACGGTTATTCGGATTTTAAATCAGAAATTAAAAAAGATCGATCGACTTAATACCGCCTGCTTCGTTGGGTTTTCTAGTTTGCGTTGAAGTCATTTTTCATGAAAATTTGATTACTTATTTTTTACAAAAAAAACGTAGCCTTCAAAATTGAACAATTTTATTTTCTTCTGAAATTGTGTAACAATATTAGGTATATTAAAAGTAATATCTACTATTGTGTGGATTATCAAAACCACAAGTAATTTTTAGGATTTTCCAATGTTACTTGCACGAGTTTTCGAGTTTTGAGAATTAAAAATGAAATTTCTTGTTTAAAATAACGTAAGATTTTTGCCGTTACGTAATATAATTAATTTATACGCGCAATTATCTATAATACAATAGATTTTTCAAATAAAGCACCGTTTACATTTGACACGATGAAAGTAAAATGCGGTCGTATACCAAAAAGAAAAAAATAACATGTAAAACTGAATGATTTATTGTGCGGTGCATTTTCTTGCAATAAAATTGTGTCGGGAAATTAAAAATCAATAGCTACTGAAAGGTATTAAGCTATAAATTTTGAAAAAGCGGTATTTTAATAAGTTCATAAGTCACTATAAATTATAATGCTTAGTGGGTTTATAGTCTTGAAGTAAGATATGCTAATTTCAAATTTTTGGAATATTTTTAACTTGTTTAACGTGAAATACTTTTCAAGATTACAAACAAATTACTTAGTAGTTGAAAAAACCTTGCAAGTCGTACTATTTTGAAAAAGCGGACTTTGGTTCACAAGGTCAAAAATTACGATCAAATTGGATTTTAAACCCAGAAATTAACGCATATATTATCGTTAAAAACAAAAAAATAGAAATTTTAAATTTAAAAAATACATCAGCCATGTATTGGGAAAATTCTCTTTGAAAAAGTAAAATGCAAACATTGACGGTAAATTGTTTCAATAAAAAAAGTTGAAATTTTGTTCACGCGTTTTCAATGAAAGCTTCACGATTTTGAAGTTGGAAAACATGAAATCAATATTAAGAAGGTGAGATTAAAAGAAAACACCGAGAGATTTGAAGTGAGCAAATTTGAGTTCAGAATTTTTGATAAATTTCACAAACCAGTAACTATTGTTGCGAAAAAGTTCAAAATTTCGTGGTTTGAATTTGTTATAATGTTGTTTATTTACTTGGGCTTGACAGTGGCGTAACTAACGAGAGGTCTAGGGGCAGAAAATGGATAAAGTTCTTCGTTGAAGAAAAACATTCTCGATATAGTTTTGCAGAAATTTGATTTTTTAAGAAGATATTTGCCACTTTTAACAATCCAACAGACTTTTAAAGGGCGAGTAATAAATTAAGCTAAATGCAACACCTAACGGGTTCATTGACAGGCCTTACGTGAACAGTTATAATCAAGTGGTGGATTTTGACAAGCAGCGTGCTGCTAATGACGGTTATGTCATACCAGAAGTTCCCCTAATATGGATACTCTAATTGATGTTATGGCGGAACAACGCCACAGACATCTAAGGTTATCTGGGATTCCAATTTTCCGTAGACTAATTTGAAATCACAACAACTTAAAGTTGCATTTTTTCTGTTGTTTGCTCATTTGTCTTTTCATTACTTTCGTTTCCTTGATGATTTTTAACCTTCCTAAGAGGAAGATATCGTGTAATTTAAGTAAATGTTGTTGAGCGCATCAGAGCGGAGATAATAGTCTAGCCAACCAACACTAGAAGCATCACTCAGTTATCTATCCATATCGAGACAATTTTGTCCGATAAGATTATCTTTGTAGTGTAATATACCCATAAGTTTTGCCTCAACGGTGAACATGTTAACCGAACAGATAATTAAGCTTAGATCTAGTGCAACTGAACCAATCCATATATCGAATTGTCTCAACCTGTAGATGTCCTTGATAGACATAATCAAAAACTATGTCACTGTTTTTAAAGGGTTTTATGCATTTATTATGTATGTACGATTGAATTCAATACTTGCTGAATGGCAACCCATTATATATTTACTTCAATTTGCGACTATGAAATATAGAATATTACTTTAACTTCCTCATATCCAGAAAAGAAAATAAGGAATCATTAATAATGAATACAAAATCGTCGGAAAATAGGCAGACTACTTTTAACCGACCAATTAAATAATCTGCCAAAAATTTTGAGTTATTTCTCTAGCTTATGAAACATAACCGAAGAAAATATAAAGTAAAACCCTGTTCTTGATTTTTCAAAATTAATACAATACAACTAAAATCCATGTGAAAGTTAACTTTGACATTAATTATTGTTCGATCAAAAAATAATGTATCATAATTATGGGAAGCATCTAATATTGCTGCACCATTAAATACATTTCTATGATTATATGGCAATCATTATTTTTATTAAATTAAAAAGTAAACATAATGTAATCAATCAAATAAATAAAAATGTTTGTATACCAAACTGTGATCTTGTAAGAAACTCTCATAATCTGCATGAAGATATAAATTTACAACCGATAAGCTAAAATCATCTCCACAAATACTAATTCGAAATGATTGAACCACTGGAGTTCAGCAATTTCTCTTTTTCACACAGCAAAAGATGTTATGTCGCAATTTCATAGAGTCTGATACCGGATAACCGGACTCCTCGAATTTCATGACAATTTCTGAATGCTTCATATTACAAATAGAACTTTATTATCTCAGAAGACTTCAGACTATAGACAAAATATTCTTAGGCCTAGATGCTCTAGACCCGCCCCCCATTTCATACTGCTTTTTTAAAATATTTTTGTTTTTAAGCCTGTCTGAGATAATTTAAAAAAAATCTGTGAAAAATCACTCGCCAGTCAATCGTCATCCTGGTTTAGGTCAAGGGGAGATCCAGGGGGGGGGGGGAGATCTCCCCCTTGGAAATATTAATCATTATTTTTCTTTTCTATCTATGGAATCACCACCCTTGAAAAGTTCCTGGAACCGCCCCTGGTTTAGGGTGAATGGTGAACTCATTAATTTACGAAGTCACCTGTGGCTTGAACTGAAGATAAGCCACGAAATAGAAGAATTTATACAAAAACTAAGCAGCCTAGACCTTTTTGAATTAACAAGAACCATTTTCAAACATTTGTGTTATTCAAAAGCCATAAAATAATCAGACATTTCTTGGACATGATTCAAAATTTGAACTAAAAAGGAATAACAGTAAATAATATATTTCAGAGAAAGGTTTTTGTATAAAAATTTCTATAGAATTAGGAAGTTCTTTCAAAATACATTGAAGTAAGTGTCGATTATAAAACGTGGAGTAAGTAAATGAATTACAATTTTCAGAAAGATACGTAGCGCCACAGGAGATTTATAGAAACATTTCAAAGCTAAATGTGTTTTTGTGTTATACCAATAATCATAAAACTGCAATATTAATCTTTAGAATAGCTGTAATTTCTCCATAAACTAAGCAACAAAATAACCTTTTTTCTGAAAATTTGAAAATAAAAGCAAAGTATAAGGAGTAATTTTGACTTAAACAAGTTTTTTCTCCAAGTAAATACACTGAATACACTAGCTTTATCTAAGATTTAGATGTAGTTTTTGAAACATTCAAGAAAGACATAATTGACAGTGACGCGCATGATTAATTAACGAGACTCTCAGTTTGAAACGAATAATTGAAATTTAATTAGCATCAATATAATATTATCTTGTTGAAACGAAATTATAATTATTTTTCAAAAATACATTATAAACTAAACATGTAACAAAATTCACAAAACCAGAGAAAGAAAAAATATATAGGATTTCTTATTGTAATGTATTAATATTATGATGATCATAATCTGCTACACCGCAAATCAGGATTGGTTCGTTCATTTATGTTCGAATGCAGCATTCAGACCGCATAACCTGGGTCATTCTAGTTAGAATAAGAAATTTCAAAATGTCCGTAACGTAATCACGATTGGTTCATTCATTTATTACCAAAAATAAAAATATTTCTAGTGAGGCCGCACAACAGTAACTATTAAATAAATAAAAAAAATTACTGTAATATTAGTAACCTCAGTAAACAGTGAAAAATTAACAAAACAAAAACCAGGGTAACAGGCATATCTGAAAGGCAGCCTAGCAAGCTACCTACCGTATAATAAACAATTATAATATGCTTATAAAACCAAATAGTGTCAAATGCATTTGAACTTGATACAGCTGGACAAGACAGATTATTATTATAGTTCTAAGTAAAAGAGGAAGAAGAAGAAGAAGAAAAGGATAATTAAATACACACTATAAGATCTAGATTTGTGTAGCTACGCTCTTGTAAGGAACGACGCAAATCGAATCACGTATTTCTATGCCACTTATTTTTATCTAGAAATAAAAATAACCGGTGTAACATTGAAATTAGATTAATTTAATTTTAACTTGGGCTAAATGCCCCCCCCCCATTAAACGTGTCACAATTGATTTTATCAATTTTGTTCAATTACAGTTGTTAAATTGTACATTAGATGCAGAACTATAGATTTACTTCATATGAAAAGACACAAATAATCCAAAAAAAAATACATGAAGTAGGTATTAATAATTTTTTTATTCAATAAATTCTTAGGCCTCTGCAAAGTTGAATTGACATTCATATGATTTATTTAATGAAAATGCAGTCATGTGACCATGATTAAAGCAAAAAATTTATACCTATACCATTCATTATGTCCCCAAAAATATAACACATTGAAGGAAAAACAGAAACTTTTTTAAACAAATTATTTAATTTTGCGATAAGATTGTTGAAAAAAGGAAATTTAACATTAAAAACATACATATTAAAAACCAGGAAGTGTATTTTTATGTCTTGATAAAACTTGTACATATTTAGTGACAATATTGTAGTATTTTGAAAAATAAATACTTCGTTGTAACAATTTTTAGCAACAATATTCAAATATTTAAAACTCCACTTATTTGCGTCAAAGTTAAAATCTCGTTAATCTAACATGCGCGTTAGTATGTATATTAGAAGAATGGCTTTGTTATCAACAATAATGGAAATTTATATGAAGTAATCAAAACCGAACCTGACCAACAGACTTTGACCAGAAGTATTTGATGGTTTAAGTGTAAATGTCTATTTAATCAAAATGGGGAGAGGGGCTAGCATGTCTCCAGCCCCCATAGATTTTCTTTAAACATTTTAAAAACAATCTGAGTATTAACGAAAATAAAAGATGTACTCGTACTTACAAAATGATTTGAGATTATAGACTACCAAAGCTCATTGTGATTGGATATTGCATTACCCCAACAATAAGCCAATCGTGACTTCACACCGTGATCAAATATGATGATCTGTCTGATAGTCTGCAATGTTACATAAAATATACTTTAGTCAACGTTGAGTCTGCAGAGAACTCTGATGTTTGTGGGGGGGGGGTTACATACATGTAATGGCAGATTATACTAACTCACTTAAGAGTGGCTGTACATAATTATATTGGTTAAAATCCTTTAAATGTTAAGTGAGTGAATATAATCGGCCATGTTTTCAACGTATATTATGCAATTCGAATGCAGATTGAAGAAACATTTTTTCACGCTCAATTATACGCTAAAATTGACATAGCCAAGACAAAATTAAAAGACTGAACTAAAAATGCTCTAAGAACACCGGTATATGAGGATTTCTCGAAATTTTTATATCCCAGTCCGTCACTGGTCAAAATAAAATTCAAAATAGGAAGGGGGGGGACAATGTGCACTTTAGTCACCAGTCACAGCTACTATTTACAACCGACATGATTATAGTTGCTAGAGAAACTGTTAAAATTAGTTGAAAACTGTGTATTCTCAGTTTTAGCACGTCAGGGTTTGAAACTAACTGGAGAAAATATCTTTAGAACACATTGTAGTGTCAATGTCTATGATAGAGCTGAGACAATAGTTTTAAAAATGGAAACAGCATTTCTTAATATGAGAAACTGACTTAAAAATTTAATAAAATCCTAAAAACACCGGTCTATGTAAAATTTTCTACATTCTTTATGAGGCCAGCCCGTCCCTGAAACGACGAATGTTTAGCTAAGCTATTGAATCTCAGTAAATACTATAGGAAATTTAGAACGAATTTTGACAAAGGTGAAAAGTGTATTGATATAATATGTCCCTAGTGGCATAAAAATACGATTGGTAGGGTAGGTATTTAAATTTTAAAGGGCAAACAAAACAATAAAGGAACAAATACATACTCGAGATTAGTTTTAAAAACGGTATTTTGGCGCCAAAATTCTAAGAAAACTTAAAAATTTCAGTAAATCTGTCACCTGGCTAACTACTCAACAATCAAAACATTACAACAATGGGGGTAAATTTTTCTAAGAGTACAGAAGATTAATTATAAAAGGTGACCTAAAAGATAACAGAAAGAGAGATTACTATCCGGGGGGTCACAATAAAGTTGGAAAATATAAAGAAAATTTGGCGAAAATAGAGAGAAGTTGGAAACAAAAACCAATTGTGATGTTCACAAGGACAGATTCTAAATTTGAAAAAGATTACTAGCTCTAAAAGACAACAAAAGTAAGAGATTATAATCTGGGGTGCATAATAAAGTTGAGAAAATTTAAAAAACAATTGATGAAAATGGAGAAATTTTGGAAACAAAAACAAAATGTGACATTCGCAGTGATAGATTTTGAATTTGAAAAGTATTAATTTGAAACGGTGCCCTAAAAGATAACAAAAATAAGTGATTACCATCCAGGGGTCATAATACAATTGAGGCAAATTTAAAAACAATTGGTGGAAATTAACAGAAGTTGAACACAAAAACTAACTGTGACATTCGCAGTAACAGATTTTTAATTTGAAAGGTTAATTTTAAAAGGAGTCCTAAAAGATAATAACAAAAATAAGAAGTTACCATCTGGGCGAAAAACCCATAACAAAATTTAGAACATTTAAAAACAATTGGTGAAAATTTACAGCGAAGTTGGAAACAAAAACCAAGTGTGACATTTGCAGGGATAGATTCTGAATTTGAAAAATATTAATTTTAAACGGTGCCCTAAAAGATAACAAAAATAAGTGATTATCATCCAGGGGTCGTAATACAATTGAGGTTTTAAAAACAATTGGTGGAATTTTACAGAAGTTGAAAACAAAAACTAATTGTGACATTTGCAGTGACAGATTTTTAATTTGAAAGGTTAATTTTAAAAGAAGTCCTAAAAGATAACCAAAATAAGAGATTACCATTTGGGGGAAAACCCATAACAAAATTGAGAATATTTAAAAAACAATTGGTGAAAAAAAAACAATTGTGACATTCGCAGTGACAGATTTTGAATTTGAAAAAGATTAATTTTAAAAGCTGCCCTAAAAGATAGCAAAAATTAGCGATTACCATCTAGGAGTCAGCATAAAACTGAAGCAAATATAAAAAACAATTGATGAAAATGGAGAGAAATTGGAAACAAAATCCAAATGTGACATTAGCAGTGATAGATTTTGAATTTGAATGGTAATTTTAAAAAGTGCCCTAGATAACAAAAATAGGATATTACCATTTGGGGGCCATAACCCATAACAAAATTGAGAACATTTAAAAACAATTGGTCAAAATAGAGAGAAGTTGGAAACAAAAACCAAGTGTGACATTCGAAGTGACAGAAGATTTTGAATTTTAAATATTAATTTAAAAAGGTGCTCTAAAAGGTAAGATTACTAACCGGGGGGGGGGGCATAATAAAATTGAGAAAATTTAAAAAACAATTGATGAAAATGAAGAGAATTTGGAAACAAAACCAAGTGTAACATTCGAAGTGACAGATTTTGAAAATTTTGAAAATAATTAATTTTAAAAAGTGCCCTAAAAGATAACAAAAATAAGAGATTATCAATTGGGGGTCATACTAAAATTGAACAAAATTTAAAAACAATTGGTGAATATTGACAGGAAGTTGGAAACAAACATGGTTTAAGAATCGCAGTATCAGATTTTGAAAATTTTGAAAAAGGGGCTTTGACGTTGTGCGAAGGAGTGTTTTTGGTTAGGTTTGGAGGCGAGGAGTAAGATTATTGGTTATCCGAAAGGTAATATGGACTGGAGAAGGTCTGTTTCGGAGGGAAGTAAAAGCTAGGTTAACTTTCGATTGAATGTGAAAAATAGGTATGTGTTGAGAAGTAGGAAGTATAAGTAAATAATAAAGTAGGTAATACTTACGTGGTCTACGTTAATTTCTCCTTTGTACATGAATTCGACTAAGCATTTAATATCTACAAATTTAACATCTTTCATGATGAGGATGGGATCTTTTTCTTCGTACTGTGACAATATTGTATCGAAGTAGGTGCTGCATGCAGATAGCACTATTTTGTGGGCTTTTAGGGTTTTGCCCTCACAAGCCAAGGTGACATCACAAAAGGCCTCTCTTTCGAGGAGCTGTGAGAACATAGTTTGTAAATTCGAGTGATGGTATCTCCATCTTAAACAATACTGTTGAGGTAACATTTTAAAATATTATGAATAGTGTCTTGGGTGATAGCGGCAATTTTCGGTTGAAAATCTAAAAAAATTATTAAAAAGACACACCACCGCATAAAAAACCACACAACGTAATTTTAAGACCAAACACACACCTCGTTATCTGTTTACAAAAAAATAATGTGAGTCACCCGTTTTTACAACTTCAAAATAACTTGAAATAATCAATACTTGCACATTTTTTAATTATTTCGAAATTGAATGTTGTGTTAAAGTAAATTGAACGCGAACTACACACACCACCATACACACACGCCGTTGTTGTTATTCTGTGTAATTTTTTAAGTGCACTTTTATTCAGCACATTTCACACTTCCATTCGGTACGTTTAGTCACAAAAATTGTTCACAATTATTAATTCTACATTCTCAGTCGGTGCTGTCGATTGTAAAATTTTTGAGACGCGTATTGCATTGTTCGGTCATTCGGAAATTTCCAACAAAAAATGTGTCCCTAATAGTTTTTTTATGAATCAGTGAGCCAATAGAAACCACGTAAGACCCCTATAAACCATGTATAGTCGCTAAAAATTCGCCGGGCCAAGCCTTAAAGGCCAAATCGATATCTTTTACGTCTTAAAATTTTCACGAATATTTAATTACAAAAAAATTTTTTCACGCTCGCTCACTTGTCAATTTCTCAAACGCGGAAGAACGAATAATTCTAAAAACGAGTAACCGATTAGGCTAACCTAACGGCATCAGCATCGAGAAGCGAACATCAAAAGAGGGTCAAAATAAGTTGACTGTACTAAGGCCTTTCATATTTATTTTTATAAACTGGGAATTTTTTTTATGACTTAAGAAACGGAAAACGCTCTCAAGTTCAACGATCTCATCGCCAATTTAGAAAACAAAATTTTACAAATAATTATGTATTATCGTCCTCTCCTCGATAAAACAAAACGACAACCTTACGCTCTTCTCGCATCAAAAACGCGACCGGTTTTTTATTTTTAATAATTTATTCTTTATTTACCCAGTTATTTTAAATTTTTCGGAACGTATTTTTGGTGGGTAGGTAGCTTGTGCGTACAGTCGATAGCAAATTTACGGAATATTTTACATTTTTTTGCTTGACCTTGCAAATTACAACGTTGCACAATTTTTTAATTTATACCGTCGAGTGAACGTTACCAAATTGCAAATTTATTTTACGACCGCCGATTACGATCGAACCATATTTTTTTCTCCTTTCCTTTCCTTTCCAAATCTAGTGCAAAATTACCAAAATATTAATTTAATATTTAGTGACTTTTTGTTTCAAACATTGGCTACAATCGATTATAAAAATGAAAATTTTTATCAAGTTTTATGTCCGTGAAGCTTCGTCATTAATTAAAAAAAAAGACAAAAAATCTTTAGTCAAGTTATCGGCACGACGAATTAGTTCGAGCGATATAATTTTGGCGCCGGCGGGTTCGGGATTCAAATTTTTTCTCATTTCAAATCGACTAACTTCGCGGAAACGAATAACTTTTTCGGTGCAACAAATTGTTGCATTTCCAGCACTACAATTAAATAATTAAATCGTCACCGTTCAACGGTTTTTTTATTATTATAAAACGGAAAATTTTAAAGGAATCCGCCGATTTATTAACGGTTACGTAAAAAATTATTTTTCTGATTTATCTTCGTTAAATTAACATTTTTTAAATAATTTTGCATGCCAAATATTTTTTAAAATAAAATTGGAACAATTTGTACGGGGAACAATCAAAAAATTTTCGCGTGAAAAACATCACGTACGCCTTGTAATTTAAAAATATTATTTCTCTATTCAGTGGCGCACCCAAGCAGGTGGCTAATAATATCTAGCCCCTCTTACCCTAGTGGTATTGTTTTTTTCTATTGTTCTAATCTCTAATGCTTGACGTGGTACCTATGCAAAACCGTAACGAGGGTACATAGTGCCTACGGCAAGTGGTTCAATTTGAGCGGGGAGGGGGACGCTCTCCGTTCGAACAAAAGATTTTTTAACCTTTAGTTAGTGGCGTGGGCGTCTCCGAGGCAAAGTTCCCATTTGAAATGCAATTTCACGTCACTAGTTAAAGGTTAAATGTTAAATATTTGTTTATACAATAATTAAAAACACCGTTAAACCAAAACAAATTTCACATTGTTTATTCAACAACGAACAAATAATAGCTCGGTTTGCGATAACAATCCTGAACACATTCTAAGATCCTGCGCATGCGGATTTGTAGTAAAATTGGCGTTGAAGCTCAAATCTATATATACCGGGTGACCGGCCGCCGATGTGAACATAGGATTTAACATGGGAAATTAATTTTTCTTTAATTCCTGCTTCCCATCAGAACGGATAAGAATGAAAAAGGTATCAATTGAAAGAGTTTTATTTTCCGCGTCTAAAGACACGCAACACTTGATGTTTTGTTCTTTAATAAATGTAGAATTAAAATAAGCGATTTTTTAAAAATCAGACCTGCTTTGGATGGTAGAACTGTCAAAACTTACATTTAAAATTAGTTTTCAAACAAAAACAATTGCAATGAATTAAACAAGGCATCTAATGTCTATTTAAAAGTGCTACTTTTTCATTTTATTTTGAGTTTTTAACAATGATCAAAGAACAAACCATCAAGTGATTAGGTGTCTTTAGACGCGGAAAATAAACCTCTTTAAATTGATACTATTTTCATTCTAATCCGTTATAATGGGAAGCAGGAATTAAAAAAAAATCAATTTCCTATGTTATTTTCCTATGTTCACATCGGCGACCGGTCACCCAGTATAAAAGAATAAACTGACTGACTTGACTGATATATCAACGCACAGCCCAAACTACTGGGTCCTTGGAGATGAAATTTTGCACAGAGGTTCCTGTTATCACGTAGGCGAGCACTAAGAAAGGATTTCATGAAAATCTTATCCAAAAGGGATTTATCACTAGGGTCCGGATTTGTAGGCACTAAAAAACTTGAAAATATGCAGGCAAATATGCTCTAAAAACTTCAAAATAAGCACTCAAATATGCGCTAAAAACAGGCACAAACGAAGTATAATCGATTGAGACTATTTTGAATCCGAAATTCGAATATCAAAAAAGCATGTATCCAGCCCCCCCCCCTAACTTAAAATGGAATTATCTCGAAAACTATTTGGGTACAAACAAAAATAATGTTTGCACAAATAGGCACAAACGATTGAGACTATTTTGGAGTCAAAATTCGAAATGGGGGGCCCCCATGTCTCCAGCCCACCCCCAAGCTTAATTTTGAAATATCTCTAAAACTATTTGGATACAAACGAAATTAATGGTTGCACAAACAGACACAAACGATTGAGACGATTTTGAAATTTGAAATGGGGGGGGGGGCTAGGGACATGCACCTTCTTGGTAACATGATTAGAGCAGTAATATTAATAGAATATGCAGTTATTGCACAGAATCACCTACAGTTGACAAAGTAGATATTAATTAAAATTATTGTTTTAAATCAGGGGTCGGCAACCCGCGGCCCCCGAAGGGTCTTGGTGCGGCCCGCGGACTCTAAAATAAATGACCTTTTTTTAAAAAATAGCTCTTTTTAGCGAATTTCCGCTTTTTTTTTTAAAAAAAAAAGCTTTTTTCAATTGATTTTCCAAGAAGTGCGGCCCGTAATAATTTCAAAGTAAAATATTTGGCCCGCGTACAACAAAAGGTTGCCGACCCCTGTTTTAAATAATACAAAAAGCGGCAATATCAGAAAGAGAATAATTAAAATTATTTAAAATTTTATTACTGGATTTTGCTAAATATGCAAAATATATACCAATATAAGCAAATAAGCATTTATAGGCAACAAATCGCCAAATATGCACTTAAACTCAAAATATGCTTTATAGGCAAAATAAAAACTCTATAAAACGATTCAGAAAGGCGTAAAACATGCTCCCCTTTTAAAATTTTTCACGTGCCTGTACTCAAAAAAAACATGCAAATGCCTACAAATCCGGACCCTATTTATCACCAATTATCTAATTAGTGGTGACGCGAGCGAATGGATTAACGAGATTCCCACTGCCGACGTCTCGTTTCCAAAGCACAGCCCAAATGTGGGTATACTGTATAGACTCTAGAAGCATGGAATTTTCTTTAGAATAAAAAATATACATCAATATGGGATTTATCACCTATTGACCTATTTATCACCACCTGCCGATGTCTCTTAAGTTTCCAAAGCACAGCCTAAATGTGGGTATACAGCCTAAAAGCATGGAATTTTCGTTAGAAAGAAAGATATACATCAATACGGGATTTATCACCTATTATTTAATTAGTGGTGACGCGCGCGAATGGATTAACGAGATTATCACTGTAGACGTCCCTCAAGTTTCTAAGCACAGCCTAAACCTGTGGGTCTACTGTCTAGTCTTGAAGCATGGAATTTTCTGTAGAAAAAAAGATATAGGTAGATCAATATGGGATTATAACCTATTATCTAATTAGTGGTGATCCGCGCGAATGGATAAACGAGATTCCAACTGTCGATGTAATAAAAGTCATTTGTCGGCCCACGGAAACGGCCCGCGGCTGGAATGAGTTTGATGCCCTTGTTATATATATTTCTGTCCACTATGCGAAAAATAATTTTTTCTCATTGCCTAACAATGAATAACATTCCATACCACTTTCTTTGACAAAGTATGGGTTCCAGACAGGCGCTCCAAATTCAAGTATGGGTCTAACGTATGCCTTGTAGATTTTCACAAATACATCAGGCTTCAGACTCTTAAAGGCTATTTTTATCAAGTAGAGCAAGGAAGTTGCCTTTTTGACAACGCTTGAGATATGAGAGGTCCACTTGAGGTCGCAACCATTTTTTCGACCAATCACCTATTCTATTCAAATCGGACCGTAGGACTGATTTGTTGACTAGCGGATTGTTGTAGATTTTTATATCATCTGCAAACACACGTTGGGGACATAAGGTCCGCAACGTAGACAAGAAAAAGGATTGGTTCCAGTACTGATCCCCGGGACACACCGCTAAGTACTGGATGCGGGACTGACAACGAATCTCCGACTCGCCCCTGAAAGGTACGATCCGTTAGAAAATCTTCAATCCAATTTAATAAATTGCCTCGAACAAATACGAAGTGGCAGATTAACTTAAAAAGAATCTTGAGAATGAGATGGTAGCTAAATTAGTGGGATTATTAAGTTATTTATTGATTAAGAGAGGTTAGTAAAGTTTTAGCTGTGCTCTTCTGTTTAATAAAGCATATAAAACCTAAACTATGATTCGGGGATTCCCAACTTCTAATAATCATTTTTTCGTATCCACATAAACAAGTATTTTTCAATGATAATCGCATAATTAAATTATAGTGGTTCTGAATACAACGTAAAACTGCAACCCTTTCTATGAAAGTAAATTATAATTTTGTAAGCAAAATTTTGAACAACCTACCCTGTATATAACAATTCTGCAACATAACCTCAAAGTTTTTCAATGTTTATTTAGTTAGGTTATATTACGATTAGTTTACGATCCGTAACGTTTGTTAGTAAATAATAAAATAAATAATAATTGTGAAAATGTCCGACGACGAAGCTGCCGATATTCAATTCATTAAAAAATTAAAAACAGTCCATCACACAACCACCACAGAAGATGGTGATAAAGTTGAAGCAGCCCCAGAAGATGGAAACGATGCCGAAACCCCTACAGATGCGTTACCAAACGTTCCTCAAATTAACGTTTCCAATGGTAAATTTTCCAATTTAATAAATGAAACTTCGTTCCATCTCATAACATTTTAGAGTACATGGATCTCGAAGATTCCATGTCAAAAGAGAAACAGCAATTACTTGAAGAGTTTGAAAGGCGCAAGAAGGCTCGATCAATTAACGTTTCAACCGATGACGCGGAAGTAAAACGAAATTTGCGACAATTAGGTGAACCAATTTGTTTGTTTGGGGAAGGACCGGCTGATCGACGGAATCGTTTACGTGACATTTTATCATGGTGAGTTAGGTTTGTGTTACTTTCAGTTTAAAATTATTTTAAATTTAGTATAGGAGAAGATGTGATTATAAAGAGGGAGGTGGAAGAAGAAAAGAAACAACTTGAAAGTAATCAAGAGAGTACTTGGTATCATGAGGGTCCCGATAGCTTACGTATTGCACGGTTATGGATAGCAGAGTATTCGCTACCGCGTGTCAAGGCTCGCTTAGAAGAGGCACAAACAATGAGGGATTTACCGTCTGCTTCGAAAACTGCTAAATCTCAAGAACTTCAGAAACGCTTGCAATCTTTATCTATACATAGCAGTCAAATTGGGGACAATAGGCCGATTTCTTATTGCGAATTCAGTCCAAATTCGCAACTGTTAGCAACTGGTTCTTGGTAAGTTTTTTATTTTTTCTAATGAATTTGTTCCATTTATTTATTACAATTCAAAATTTCCACAAAAGCTTTCGACAGGTGTGATTGTTAATATTCAAGCTCCTTTTTAGGGGTGGTAAATGTCGAGTGTGGAACATCCCTAGTTGTGAACTAAAGCAAACTTTAAATGGACACAATTGTAACATTGGTGCGATTATATTCCATCCGAGAGCAACCATCAGTCAAGAAGAGACTGCTTGTAACATGGTCACTTGTGCATTTGATGGATCAGTCAAATTGTGGAGTTTTAAGAGCGAAGAACCTATTGCAGACATCGAAGGACATATGCCACACCGAGTATCAAAGGTGCGCTTCCACCCTTCTGGACGTTTTCTAGGCACATGCTGTTACGATTGTTCTTGGAGGTTGTGGGATTTACAACAATGTACGGAAGTTTTACATCAAGAAGGTCATGGAAAACCGGTACATTGCATTAGTTTTCAAGTAGATGGTTCTGTTTGTGCAACAGGGTAAGTTCTATAACATTTTTGAAAATAAATTGTAAATTGAAACTCATAGGTTTGATTTTTAGAGGTTTGGATGCATTTGGAAGAGTATGGGATTTACGTACAGGTCGATGTATCATGTTTATGGAAGGTCATTTGAAAGCAATTTTTGGAATCGATTTCTCACCAAATGGTTATCAAATTGCTACAGCTAGTGAGGATAACACGTGCAAAATTTGGGATTTGAGGAAACGTTCTGTGGTTTACACAATTCCAGCTCACACAAATTTGATATCAGAAGTAAAATTTCAAAAAGATGGACGAGATTATCTGGTAACTGCATCGTATGATATGACTGTTAAAATTTGGACTAATCGGACGTGGCAACCTTTGAAAACATTATCGGGACATGATGGGAAAGTTATGTCTGTTGATATATCGCCCGATAATCAATACATTGCCACCAGTTCATATGACAGAACTTTCAAATTGTGGGCACCTGAGGGATTTTAAATTTGAAATAATTCTGGTTTCTGTTTGTTTTTGTATATGTAAGGCGAATTTGATCGAAACAGCATACAATGATGTGACTTATGAGAATCACAGTGCAGAATGAATAAATTTAGTTTTATAAAAACTTAGATTTTAAATTTTAGAAAATAAAAATTATAATTAAAGTATTTGTGTTTGTATTTTTGAACTACAGTGATAAAAGTAAAAAAAATTCACAGTTTTTCAAGTATATAGAATTTAGAAAACCTTTTGACCTTCAAGGTCACTTTGAAGATTGTAACATTAAAGTCAAATCAGGCCTAAGAAGATGCTGACTTGCTCATTTTTAACACAGCCATTTTCAAGGTCAAGAAGTCGGGTGCAGTGGGACCAAGGCCCCGCCCCGGTACTTTTTTTTAAGAGGAATCCTCGAAGTTGGAAAACACTCGTATTTTGCTTATTACTCAAAAAAATTCCTTTTTTTTTACATGTTAAAAAAAAAGTTAATTATTTTGAGCTAGCCATGTTGAATAAGAAGGTGCTTTACTTAATACTTGCCAAGAAATTTGTCCCAAGGTTCTGGTTGTAACGATCTCTTTATACAAAATAATTTATTTTATTATAAACATTTTAAACTTCTGATTACTTAATTCATTTTTTGTCTATCCACTGATGTAATATTTCTCATTTGGCGCACTGCAGCCACATATCTTGCAGGATATCCTGAACTCAAACTTTTATACTGATCCGTTGGTAACTTCAACAATGTCATCAAGTGTTTCAAGTTCTCACTCAATTCCAAATCCAAATCTTCCAAAATATTACCTAAATAACCTACAAGTTATTTTATCAGTTAACAAACTCTCCAGACATTTTTCAAATTTGAAAGACTTACCTATGTCATGAGCTAACTGCCTGCTGGATGCATAACTCAACTCATAAATAGACAAGATTTTGTCACAGTAAGCCTGACAAGTTCCTCGTGCTATAATTCCTAATAAAACCGCAGCTAAAGCACCTGCAAAGTCGTTAGCATTGTTATACTCTTGATCAACCGATTTTAAAGCGCAACTCAGAGATGGATTCTCTCGAAAGAGGAACGGTTCTAAATGTTGAGGGAGGGTCATAAGATATTGACCAATCTAAAATTATTTCAAAATAATCATCACAAAAGTGTGATTTTGTTTGTATTACCTGTGTGATGTATTCTTGTGGCGAAAAACTATAATCAGGCAATTCCACATTATTTTGGGTCCATTTTGTAGGATCTTGCACAAACTGTAACTGTTTTGAAATTGGAGCAAAAACAACCTGGTACATCGCATAGTGTATATCAGAACACAGTTTGTTAAATTCAACTATCACGTGATCAAGTAATGACAACTGCGTTCCTTCCGTTACACACTTAACCAAAGATTCATACTCTTTCCGTTCGGAGGAACTTAACAAGAGCAATTTATATTCGAATATGCCTGTGTTATGATTTAGTTCCAATACGGTGGCAGTTAAATCTTTCTCAAATTGCATTAGATTTACCAAAACTTCTCCCGAATTTTGTAGAAGCGATAAACTTATTTGAAACAAGTTCCAATCGTCCTCCATTCCGCGGCATCGTTCTATTTGCCGTAACGCCACTTTGTACTGGTCAGCAAAACCAAGAAAGAATGCCCTCACGGCTATTAAAAGTCCGCAATAACCACAATTTTCCGTTATATCCTTACACCGTGTTTTTGCATCTCTTGCGATATCCATCACCGACGGTATCGCTAAACCAAGAGCTTGAATTGTATCAGGAAGTTCTTCTTTTATACATTTTATTGTGGATAACTGTTGCAACAAGTAGGCCTGCTCGTAGGCGGCATATTTCGTTACGTACACTACCAGCGGGTTGTAAACAGCTTGAAACAACGGCAAATACTTATCCTTGTTTATTTTTCCAGTCGTATTAATATTGTTGTTCAGATTAACAGAAAACTGTTTGGTCGTTTGTTTAACTTCGTACAACAATCCTAGTTTGTCGCTAACTTGCTTTAAACCTGCATCCACGCACTCGGAGATACTTGGATCGAGACTGGTTAACACGTCGACGTAAACTTGAATCAAAACATCGACGGTCTGTTGGTTAGGAAAAGTTTGATTGAACCATTTGTATTGTGTGTGCCAATTCGATAATAAAATATCGTAATAATTGTGAACCCACTGTGTGACCGATTCGTCTTGCTCGATTTCCAATTGGTTTCTCCATTTTTTAAGGAGAACATCTTTCTGGCATTTATGGTAATATTTGATTAGTTCAGGTAGACGGTCGATAGAAGAAAATATTTTGACGTACATCATAGAATCTTCTAAAAATTCTTGTAAGGAAACTCAAAGTGTGAATTTTAAAAAAAGAACTGACCTGCATTATTGGATGTGAAGGCTTGAACGACGGAGGGACTGGCAATTGCTTCAAGACGATTTTTTAGACCTTCTAACTGCAGTTTACGATCGTCATAATCGGCTATGTTTACCAACAATTTTAGTGATTGTTGCATTCCTAGGATCTTTGTCGCGATGTTGTTAATATTTTTTGAATCAAAAACTTCTTCTAAGTCGTTTGCTAAAATGTATTTCTTAATTTTAATTAGTGTTACAAAACTTTTTACTAAAAAAAACTTATTATTAATTGCATTGTCATCTGAAGTACAAACCTAAGCAAAATTTCAAGGCATTTGCTCAGCTAGATTCTGGAAGTCGATGAAAATTTTAGTCAACAAGAAAAATGAAGCAATAATTGATACTATACTAGAGAAACTCTGAAGGAAGGAAAGATAATGGAAGGTGCTGGAGAACTAGAAAGATACAAGATGGATATAGTTGCAATAAAGAGGTATAAGATAAACTGCGATTCTAGACTGTCCAAGTATTCGGCATGATCAGTAAATTCCCCCTTCAAAATTAATCTTCAGTGCAGCGATTTCGAATCTGGGATGCGATGGATACATTTTTACGATTTAAAAATGTGTGTATTATTTTATGAAATAAAAGTAGGCGCCAAAATTATTAAAAGGGGGCGTATGGTAACATAAAGTTTGGAAACCACTGATTTTGGGTGAATATATTCGATCATAGAAAGTAAACCCATTGACCAGATGATGATGATTATATAGGGTTATCATAATTTTTTTGAGTCTAACGAGGACACCCAAGACCCATGGGGATAGGAGATTTTCATAAAAACCTACCAATCCACTGGAAAAGGATACCTATGGCTATATGATATTTTGATCTTGGCTTTTCTGAAGACATAACTTTGTTGAGAACAGATTTATTATTCTCTATTTTCTCATAGTAATTAAGACAAAGTAAGCAGTTCCTTGACCACAGACAGCCTCCCCCTTTCTGCTGTCCAAATGGAACGGATCATAGAAAAACTCTTTCAATAGGAGCAAATTCAACAATTTTAAATATATTTTTGAAGAAAACATTGCTCCTAGATAAATTTTCTTCCTCACTGACAAAAAACGGGGACAATTGACTTATGCTTATAAATAGTACACAAAATTACCTAATACTGTCCAATTGTCACTTTCATGTAGTCCTTGTTTGGCACCATTCAACTTCGTCTTAATCTCATCCAACTTTTCCAACGATTTTAAGGACTGACCGGTGTCGGTCTCAATTTTTACAATTTCTTCTTTAACTGTCGCAAACTTCTCTTTTAAAATTGCGGCTTCTTGTTGTAAACTTTGAGTGTCTCTCAAAATTTTGGGTAAAGAATGTAAAACTTGTTGACTGGTCTGTTCCAACGAGGAATTTACTTGTTGAACATAAAGTTGGAGTTTCGTTACCAACGAAGTTGTGTAATTCTACAAGAAAGTGAAACAAAGAAGTATAAGCAATCGGGGGTGGGTTTGGGGGGCTCACCTCCTTTTTATCCTGGTGCTCCATAGATTTTAAAATATTGTTTACCCATTCTTTAGTATCAAAGTTCTCATCAGAAAATGAACTTATATCCTTTAAAATACAACAAAATTAATAAAAAGTAATATATATCTTTCTAAATTACAAACCATTTCGAATTTTAATTTAAATTTGACACTGCATAAGTAAGGTTATGTATACGTGAGCTGGCATATATGAGCGCCAAATTTAAAAAATTGCCTTGTAGTCCACTCCCTTTTATTCATACAACTTTGAGTAATTATTTCAAATTTATGAGTATTATACTACATGTTCCATTTTATTTATATTGCCCAATATGTACATTTGGAAAAGAAAGTGAATTGAAAAGGAGTAAGTTTCGTTTTTTAGCGATATCTCGGCTCCCCGTCGTGATATTAAAATTGCGACCATATAATTTTTTGTTGCTTTTTTTACGCCATACAATTTAAGTTATATGACTTTTTCACGTAGTATCGATCGTTGTCGAGATAACGAACGACGAGGAAGGAAAAAGTCGCAAAGTCGACACGCTAAAAGTTCACAACCGAATACCCAATTATTTTCATTGGAAGTAATTGAATTATATCGGTTACTTACCCAGTGGTATAATTTCGTTATTGTTCTCATTAATTACATAGTGACCGAACTATTAATTGCTCTATTTAAAAAATCGTACATCTCTCACCTGCTCATCAGTCGTTTTTCTCGATAAAAGCGTCTTTGATGGAAGTACCGTGGAATCCAAACCACGGAAGTGTAACACCACAGATAATTTATTGATATAGCCAGCCCAATTTTTTTCTGAAGTAGAGGGCTTGAAAGGAAGTGAAAACGTGAAAAGGAAAAAGTAAAATGTAATTAATTTACTAACGATAAAATAAAATTCTGTAAACGTGGAAATCATTTTATTAGGCGTAAAACAACAACGTTAATAAAATTAATAACAATGTTCACACGATTCCTTTGCAATTTCATTTATTAAATTTAAAACTTTTTGGTACAGAAACGATTGCCTGAAAATAAATTGTCAACACTATTAAAAAGTTCAAAATATTAAATTTCTTACTTGTTTGCAGGTTTGCAAATTCCCAAGTGATCCTGGGGAATTTCAAAAAATTCCCCAATGTTTAAGTTTGCCGAATGTGGCTCAACAAACTGAAAGTTAAATTTCATTGCAGTCACCAAAGTATTTTTAGTTTCAACAAAACTAACAATTTTCATAGGATTTTCTTTCGCCAAGGCCATAAACTTTTCTTGGATTTTCAGTAAAGCTGGAGATTCTAAAAATAAATCAAATTCTTTAAACTACTTCAACTGCTGGTCACAATTCAAACCTTCTCGCAGTTCTTGTACTTCAACTGAAGGCCACAAAACAAGAGAAGTGGGATGATTTAGGGTCGCCAGGCGCGATCCAGTATGTGGAGTGCTATAAAAAACTATGCCCTTGGTATTCCTGCACATATCTTTAACTTGGCTATATTCGCTCTCCCATGCTTAAATTGTTTTAACTAGAAGAGTGATTGTTGTATTTTTCCATCTTACCTTTACACAACATATTTTTAACAAGCAAACCTCCCATTGAATGTGTAACCCACACAATGGGTCTCTTACCGACACCAGCTCTCAAAAGTTTTTCCAAAAACTCGTCACTTCTTTCTTCCAATGTTGTTTTCATTGGTATATCGGGACATATGGGCGTCCATAAAGATAAGCTGGTATCGTAATTAACACCAATGATTCTTACGTTTTTGCAGTCAGTAGATAGCCAATCTTTGGGCCAACAATAACTGTACGTGACGTGGTGCTCTAACTTGCTAGCCACGCAAGCGTGATCCCTATATTTTTAATAATTAATTTGCTGACAAAATAAATTGCAGCAAAAAATTACCCAGAACAAGTGTAAGGTCCAGTCGCTATTTCGTTTGTGTTAATAGGAACATCGTTCAGAACAAATTCAAAGTCGCTACCAAGTTCTTCCCATTCCATTTCCTGATGTTCTTGAAAATCTTCAATATACTTCTGCATAATAGGATCGCTAGATTTTAAAAATGTGGTGTTACTTTCAGGTGCCACACTTTCTAAAAAGAGTAACTTATTTTGTAAATATAAGACTTGAGAAGAATACGTATTATAGTAAACCAGGAACGAAAGGACAAGGATTGGGAACTGTTGGAGATTCGGAATATCTCACAATTTACCACATCCTTACCTTCATTTCTTCCCTTCTTACCCAGAAACCCGACGGTGGTTTCATTTTTATCTCTTTGCCTCCATGTATAAAAAA
This sequence comes from Rhagonycha lutea, assembly GCA_958510855.1. Lineage (NCBI taxonomy): Eukaryota > Metazoa > Arthropoda > Insecta > Coleoptera > Cantharidae > Rhagonycha > Rhagonycha lutea. The sequence goes on from OY294037.1 coordinate 13,391,716, forward strand.
CTCCACCCAGTAAACCATGTACAAAAATTACATCGACGTTGGGATTTTGTTCCGTGCGCAACATCGGATGTAATATATAAACTTGATTAGGATAAATGGCATTTAAATCATTGTCTCTATCTAAATTTGCTAGAGCCTTCGCGGCGGGTGCCGATAAACGAATATCATCCTGTTTTACCCATTCTGATAGCACACTAATCCAACCTGAATAAATTTAAAGGTGTGAAAAGTTGAATAAAACCGGTGGGGGAATTACAGACGCCGCTTTTTTACGTTAGGTAAAATATTCACCTGATTTGTAGATCTCTTCCAATAAGTTTGGATAAACGGAAATATTACAAATTATGTTACAAATTGTAATATTTATATTCACAGAGTTTATAAATCGGTTATGAATCTCCATAAGTAAAGGTAATCCGTTTAGCAAAACTATATTCTCGGCATAATTTTTTGTTGCTGAGTGATGGTGTAAAGATTCAAGACACAGTGGTAAAATATCGTTCGCAGCTTTGATCAGTTTTCTAAGTTCCGTTAAAACCGATTCGTTATCTATAAATCGCTCGTTATCCTAAATTTAAAAAAGAAACAACAAAAATTAGTCAGGGAGCTCCAAGCATGATTTGTTAAACTTACCTGTTCAAAAAACGCATTGTTGAGAAAATAACTCAAACACGAATGATTACTGTTATTATTGAGCGTAATTAAGAAGTCTTTCATGTTGTTAACAATTGTTTCGTGATTATTTCCAAAATAAGTAGGGGTTGGTTTGTAAAAAAATCTATTATCGACAATTTCTGTTCTAGCAAGAGCAACGGCAGTTTTTGCATCGATGGCATGAGCCAAGAGGGAATAATGCCAATTATCTAAGTTATTAATTTTTGCGAAGTGTTTCACTGCTCTGCACCTAACCACTTGATCGTCACTGTTGGTCATATTTAGAAGGCGACGAGCGTATGCGAATTTCAAAGCTTTGAAACTTCTTTTAGTGTTTTCATTTTCATCTGCGCCGTAATATTTTAACCAATTGATCGATAAATAACTTTCTGCTTCGACTTTAGCTTCCGTCTGTTCTTGTGGTATCAGGGGTTCCATGTAATGGATAATTGACGTATCCAACACATTGTTTAAATTACGATAGGTTTTGTTCACTAGTGCTATTACCCAACCCACACTAAAAACAAATAATTTGTTACGTATTCTGAAGGTTATGCATGGTTATAAATTTTTTTAAACATTTGCCCTACGGTTGAATCTTGCCCAACTTTCCCTCCCCTCTAACGCCTACAATTTATATCTTAACCCTTGAAAAACAAATTTTGCCGCGTTCAAAACTTTTCTTTAGCGACAAGTCTCCCCAAGAAGGTGCGTCTCCTAGTTTAAAAATCGCTGAATTAGCAATTCAAATTTTTTTGCTATTTTTGTATTGTTCGGGGCTTTAATGAGTTTCAAAATTTTAAAAACAAAATTTTTACTACTCAGAAACTACCCCATTTTCGTTTAGAATTTTTTCATTATTTTAGTAGTTATTCACAAATTTAATAGTGATTATAATTTACAAAGTTAAATATAGGGTGTCCCCGCACTCACTTTACATAACTTACATAACTTTTCTAAGGACAATATTTAACAAAAAATTTTTTTCTAAATTCAAACCCTCGAGAGTTATTAGGCCTCTTTAAAGCATTTTTTTTTAATTTCCACCTTCACGTGGCAATAGCCCCGACAATATTGATTTTTCAGTAAAAGTGGTATAGAGCTTTTTTAAAGAGCGTGAAATAATCTACAAACTAGATTTAAACCTTTTATTGTCTAAACTCAACGGCTATCGAGTTATGAATTAAAGTAAATTAAAAAATGTCGAAAAATTTGAGCTTTTTCTTTTTTTGGTTTTTTTCAAAACCCTGTAACTTTTAAACGAAAGATTTTACAAAAAATCTGACGCCCCATTCCGGATAGGAAATTTAACGGACTACAACTTTTGTTTAGTAAAAATTTTTGAGAAACCAACCCATTTTACAGAAAATAAGAAAATAATAAACAAGGTAGCCTACAAAACAAACAATTAAATTCGCAATTTAATAAAATTTAATAAAAAAAATTATTTTATTAATTAATTTTAAACTATTAGATTATTTAAGTAACTGTTGAAAATGACCACCCTCATTTTCAATACACAATCGTGATCGTTTTAAAAGATGTTTTATAGTATTATTTATAACATCGAATTATATATATATAAATCGAATTTCTGCGATTAAAAGTGTCGAAAAATCGACTTTTTTCGATTTTTTTCGACAAACATCTTTTAAAACGATAACGACTGTGTTTTGAAAATGAGGGTGGTCATTTTCAACATTTACTTAAATAATCTAATAGTTTAAAATTAATTAATAAAATAATTTTTCAAAAAAAAATAAAAATTTTGCCAATTTAATTTTTTGTTTTGTAGCTACCTACCTTGTTTATTATTTTCTGATTTTCTGTGAAATGGATTGGTTTCTCAAAAATTTTTACTAGACAAAAGTTGTAGTCCGTTAAATTTCCTATCCGGAATGGGCCATCAAATTTTTTGTAAAATGTTTCGTTTAAAAGTTACAGGTTATTGAAAAAAACAAAAAAAAAGGAAAGCTCAAATTTTTCGACATTTTTTAACTTAATTTAATTCATAACTCGAAAGCCGTTGAGTTTAGACAATAAAAGGTTTAAATCTAGTTTGTAGATTATTTCACGCTCTTTAAAAAATTACTAAACCATTTTTACTGAAAAAATCAATATTTTCGGGGCTATGGCCACGTGAAGGTGGAAATTTAAAAAAATGCTTTAAAGAGGTCTAACTCTCGAGGGTTTGAATTTAGAAAAAAATTTTTTTGTTAAATATTGTTCTTAGAAAAGTGTCCTCTATCACCATCTAAGTTATGTAAAGTGAGTGCGGGTACACCCTGTATATTTTAAATAAAATTGTTATTGCTGAACCCCCTCAAAAACCACCCCTTTGCGAATAGAATTTTTTTCGCTATTTTTACTGTATTCACAGTTAATATTAATAAATTTACAAATTAACAACAAAAAATTAGACAAAATGTTACCATTTAACTCCCTCAAAATCTAACCCCCTTCCGCTGATAATTTTTTCATTAATTTTGTAGTATTCGCAAGTATATAACAATATTTAACAAATTACAAAAATTGTATTTAAAATTAATTTAAAAACATTAAAAATAAAAATTCAGATTGCTGACCCCTTCTCAAAAATTGCAGACTTGTAATTCGTTAGACTGGAATTACCTCAAAAAAAAATTGTTTATTGAAAAATACAGTACAATATCAATTAAACAAAATTTAATTAAAGTATTTCGCATTAAAAAAAAATTAAATGGAAAGTAAAAATCAAATTATACTTTATAATTTATTATAAATGTATTTATTATTGAAAAAGTTACTACAATAAAGAAAGTAATATTCAAAAAATTAACAAAAATTATAATTTATTCAAAATCTTGAGTTTTGAAGTCGATATCTTCTCCAAATTGTAAAGCATTATCAATTTCAAGTAATAAATCTCCGATACTGTGTTCATCTTTAATATTCAAGGGTCGAAATCTAATAAATGGATAAGAATCTATCAATTCGCCCAATGCTACGGTCAAATCCTTGTATTTTTCATGAAATTCTGGAAAATTCTTTCTAATATCATCGATTAAAAATTTAGTGTCAGGAGTCAAAAACTCTTCTAAAGTTCCTCGATCACGCTTATTCAGCAGATCCATTTTTGACAAAACATTAATGTGGGGCGTTTCCATATTTATCATCGTCGTAAGAGCACTCATGGTGCCCGATAGAAACTTAGCGCCGTCAATCATAAACTGTACATCTAAGAAATACAAACAACAAACCCTGAAATTCCAACTTTCTAATTTTTTGATAAATTTTTGTATCAAATTAAGATGAACGTATAATTCGATTTGACCTAGGCAATCAAATACGATGTAATCTTCGTCTAATTCTCCTAATTTATCCTCCAACCATTCCATATTATCTAAAATGTACTCCATACAAAATATCGCACTCCCGTTGGGACCTAAATTTATATCTTCGTCTTCCAATACGTCGTCGAGTTGTACTAACTCTCGGATGTCGATTAAAGGTTCATATTCGAAATATTCTGCTGCTGGGTCCAAATTTATGATGTGTACCTTTCGTTTTAAATCTATTGCGTGTTGTGCCAAGGCACTGCAGTATGTTGATTTGCCACTTCCAGCGGGCCCCATTACAAATTGAGCGTAACGCATCGTTAAAAATTTAGGTATCCAAAATTAAACGTTTCACTTATCTTTGATGTTTTTAGAACTATTTTTAAGGTTAGGTGTTCTATAAACTTCAAATATGAAATGTCAGTATTTTATTTTGAAGTAAATGTGCTTATACAGGGTGAAAGTGAAATAATTGACATTTCTTGATCTGTTAATTTGGTAAATAGGTTTAAATTTTTTTTTCAAATTAATTTAAAAATTATTCAATTTGGAGATATTTACGATTCAATTACGAATTTTTATAAAAAATCTTACGTCTGTTGCCTACCCCTTCCCTGACAAAATCAATGGCGTAACATCGTGGGCGTAACTATCAGCGTGCGCGGTGTGCGAATTAGGGGTCTAAGCTAACCTTCTTCAGGTGCGATGGACCGGTCGATGTATGTTGCATGACTTTAAAGTAGGGTTAATAACAATTAGGATTTCTAATGAATTTCGTCTGCAGAACCTAAAGATTTGGGGGGGGGGGAATTTCCATCTGAACCAGATGTGGCCAGTATCAGACCCGCCACAGTTTATTGTAAGAAACTATAGTCACAAAAAAATAAAAGAGAATAGGGAGGGGGGTCCATTATGTTATTATAATGAGCTAAGTTAGGTATTAGCCTGTGGGACTTACAATTTAGTGGAGAAGTCAGTGTGGCCCGCAAGTTAAAAAGTTTGGAGACCCATGGGTTACACAAACCAATGTTGATATCAATGTTAGTTGTTTAATCAATCAATCTTGGCCTGTTTGTGCAAAAATTATTTTCGTTTATACCCAAAAATAGTTAAATAAAATTGAAGCCTTATTTACCAATCGTTCAATCTACTGTTCAATGTATCGTTCAATCGATCGTTCAAACCAATCATTCAATCGAGCGTTCAATCAATGGTTCAATCCATCGTTCAATCGATCGTTGAATCAATAGTTCAATCGATCGTTCAATTAATCAATCGTTGAATCAACCAATCGTTGAATCAATCGATTAATCATTCGTTCCTAGCGGAAAGCTAGGGGGTTACCATACATTTTTTAAGCCCATCGCTGACACCCAAGACCCGTGAGGGTGCATGGGGGTAGTACGCAAATACCCATGCTATTCACAAAGTTTCTGATAGCAATTAATAAAGGGAACTATCTCAACTCTATCTTAATCAATCTTAAGTTTATAATTTTTAATTTGTCCAATTATTATATTTTACTTTAAATTCTTTGTCGGTTGCCTAGGGCCCCTAGGACTTGATGGGCCGTATTCATTCGCACATCGCGCATACCGGTAGTTACGCCATTGTAATTATTATAGTAATTACTAATGACGCCCAAAAATAGTGGTAAAGACTAAAAAATTTGAAAAATGTAGGTATTTTAATTAATAGTTCAGAAATGTACCATAAAATTTTCAAAAACTTGTATTTAGCGCAAATTAAAATTAGCTCGTAACCGAGGGTATGGGGAGGTATGGACCAAAATTTGAAGTTACGCCACTGAACATAATTTACCGAAAGTGTCACTTCAATAAATTTTGTTAAATTAAAAATTTGAATTATGTTTATGATTTTATGCGAAAAAAATTCATCCAACATCCTTTTTTGGCCAACTACAGTGAGGTTCTCTTAAGAAATAAATTCATTAAATATTTAAAAATACGGAAACTATTATTATTAAATAATTAAATATTAATTATTGCTAAATATTCAAGACTCGTTTTCTCAGTGTACCGCCATCCCTAGTGGACGCCCACGGTTTTTAATTACTTTCATTAGAAAATGTCAGAAAATTACAAGTTATTGTGTAATATGAAGAAATTAGACAAATTAGATAATACTAATCAGCAGTGGTACCTCGTGACTTTTTCAATGGAAGGGAAAAAATTTAAAAAAAAAATAAATAACATAAATTTACTCTACAGTGAAACTTCGACGTACGATATTCTCGATTTTATGAATTTCTTACAGAAGCAATGCCATTACATTAAATTTTTATCACATTTTAATGAGAGAAATTTTAAAATAAACATTGCTTTCCCGAATTTTTTCGTTTTTCTTTTAGCCCATTAGGGCAAGCCGCCACTGCTAATCACTGATGAATGCATGGAAAAAATATTGATAGGCAAGGAAGCAAAAAAAAATAAAAAAGTTTAATTACCCAGTAGTGAACAAGACAATTCCGGAAACTTTAATTAATTTGTTGTATCTTCTGTAAAAATTGAGCACCTTAAAAGTCATTAGAGGTATTTGAAATTAATCAACTTAACCTAAAAATAAAACTCATCAGTCGGAAATGCAACAAGGAAAAACAAAAACGCTAACCAAAAATTCGAAATTTTTTATTGTAATCCAAATAAGCATATTTTCTCCATTGCAATTTTCTGTTTAAAATAAATAAATGCTCTTTTGATAAATCTTATCAAAATGGGAACGCAAAACGTGTTTTGGTTCGTTTTGACGTAAATGAAAATTTCCATTGGGTTTTAGGGTCCAGCCACACTTCAATCACAACACGTGGAATGTCCAATGGAAAAATTTCAACGGTGGAAGTTCAGTTTTATGAGCTTGTGCAAGTTGTTTATGTATTTTATTCAACGATTTTTACACGTAAAGATTCTAAAATTCTAAAACTAACAACTTTAGTTGATGGCGCTCGGTGGCGGTGATTTAAATAAGACAGAATAAACCAAGTCAATGCTCGGATTGACTTGATTGATTAGAGGGGGTGTTTTGGAGTTCAACCCCCCATGGCATAAAAAACTATACAACATATTATTTTGTTGTTCTCACATAACCCCCCCCCAACCCAACGACTAATGGATAGCTGCGGACCTGCTCGAATGCAACGAATTTTCATTTCGTTTCACATCGTCACGTGAAGTATTATTTGCATTTTTGGGCATTATTTTAGTTACGAGTTGGCGTCACAGGTTTCTAAAATCTGACAGCCGTGGTAGGTAAGATTTCCAGTGTGTCGTTACCTTTAGTTTAATAACTGCTGTACGTGGTTGATAGGTTAGTCACTGTAGTGAACAAAAGTGAGTTAGTGAGACGCGCCATTTTGCCACACGTTTTACACGTTTCTGTTAATTTCTCGTTTAGATTTAATATTAGAATTACAAATTTACAATGTCCAACGAAGAGACGTCGGCGGACCGTAACGTAGAAATATGGAAAATAAAGAAACTCATAAAGAGTCTGGAATTAGCGAGAGGGTAAGTCTTCGTGCTTTTTCTTGATTCTTGTCCATACGGACGACACATTCGCGTCACCAAAATTACACGACCTTTTTTTTTTCAAGGAATGGAACGAGCATGATCTCGCTCATCATACCCCCAAAAGATCAAATTTCTAGAGTCAGCAAAATGTTGGCTGACGAATTCGGCACTGCTTCTAATATCAAATCGCGGGTTAATCGTTTATCCGTGCTTGGAGCAATTACCTCGGTACAGCATCGACTCAAATTGTATACAAAAGTTCCACCTAACGGTTTAGTGATTTATTGTGGTACTATCGTAACGGATGAAGGAAAAGAAAAAAAAGTTAACATTGACTTTGAACCCTTTAAACCAATTAATACCTCTTTGTATTTGTGCGACAATAAGTTTCACACGGAAGCTTTAACTGCACTACTGGCAGACGATAATAAGTTTGGTTTTATAATTATGGATGGTAATGGAGCACTCTTCGGTACTTTACAAGGAAATACTAGAGAAGTCCTTCATAAGTTTACAGTAGATCTACCCAAGAAGCACGGTCGTGGTGGCCAATCTGCGTTACGTTTTGCTAGGCTGCGAATGGAAAAGAGGCACAATTACGTTAGAAAAGTTGCGGAAGTGGCAACTCAACTCTTTATTACCAACGATAAACCAAATATCTCCGGGCTTATACTTGCTGGTAGTGCAGACTTTAAGACTGAACTTAGTCAATCCGATATGTTTGATCCTGTAAGTATTTCTTTTCTCATTTTTTTATATCATTTTAAAGTGACCCACTAAATATGGTAAACTTAGCAAGTGTGGTTGTGGTTTGTGGTATCTCATAATTTTATCTTAGGTACTTGCTTGACAAATGTTTCTATAATCAAATATTCTTTTTTCCCATGCCTTGAAAGTCTTTACAATTTTTAAAGTGTGATTAAAATGACTATTGAAAGAAATTTTTGTTTGCAGGTCTTAAGATACCAAACACTTTATAATTATTTATTCTTGAATTATTGTTAAAAATGGAAAGGTAAAAATTAAGTGATTTTATAAATAATTAGACCTGCTTTGTCAAAAAATTATACTCCTATTAAATATGGTTAATTTTAATTGTCAATTTAATTTATAGGTTTCCAAAGTTGGTTTGATTTTTTTTAAATGTTCTTATTTACGTTTTCAAAAACTAATTTTAGTAATAAGAGGACAAAAGAGCAGATTTCAATTTTTCTAACTTAAAACGAAAGCACTTTTGCATAGCTCTCTTTCGACATGTTGGAAAGGGTAGGCCCCCTTTAACATTTTATGGTCGATTTATACTCACTTCATTTAACACTTAAGAAAATAACCAATATAATTATGTATTGTCATTTATTTTGACCATTATGTTATCAACCATTGGTTAATCCTCTTAAAAGTTAAGTGATAAGATATATTGCCAAATTTTTTATTCATTCACTTATCACATCACTTAACGTTTAAGAGAATTAACCATAACAGTTAAAATAAATGGCTATACGTACTAATTCTATTGGTTACTTTCATAAATGTTAAGTGATAAGTGAAGTGAGTCGTGGGGTGAATTAAAAATATATCAAAGTTTCAGTAAAACAAGTCCCCCTATGTGTTAGACCAAACACGTTAAACTTTAGCCAAAACAGGTGCATGCCTCCCTCATTTCAAATTTTGAATTCAAACTAAATAAATCTAAGCAGTTTAGCCTGTTTGTGCATTTTGCATTTTAGAGCACATTAAAAAGCCATGTATCTCACAGATACGCGCAACCTCGCGTGTAATTTTTAGTATTTTTCATATTTGATCTGGGTTAACTTAACTATAACATAATGTTGCTTAAACCGGTCATAACTATAACCAGCCATATTGTTGCTGAAACCGGCCATGAGTCGCATGATTGGATTAACGAGATTCTCGTTAACACTTGCCCTGTGTTCGGGTAGAAGCTACTTTCGCTACCAAACATTTATTTTGCGTTCGGGAATAAGCTTCCAAACGCTGTGGCTCCGCTCCTTTCAGTTGCCTAGCTAGCTACAAAAATTTAGGTAGGGAGCACGGACCTCTTAAAATATTTTAAGAGGTCCGTGGTAGGGAGCCAATTTTTTTCAATTTAACAACTCGTATATTTATATTTAAATATGTACAAAAAATTTTGTGCCCCAGCACCAGCCAAACTTATGCTAAGACAATTTTTTATAAGTATATACATTTTATTCACTGCTCCCACCGTGACGGTACCATCAGTGTATCTTGATTGCGGGGGTTGGTCATTGGAGTCGTCCCATGATTGCTTCCTGGAAAAAGAGTGCAAAAACCAGGCGAAGAATAGGGAGCCAAAGCGTTTGGAAGCCTGTCGAATTTTATATTGGCAATTTTTTTACAAAGTTTGTCATTTGCAAAATTTCAGCTTTTCAATTTTAATTCCTGTTGACTTTAGAAGGATGAAACTGCTTTTTTCATTTCTTCATTTTTTTTGTACTAAAATAGGTATAAGAAATATATCAACACTGTCCTATGAAACATATGAAAACAATTTTTTGGAATTCCTTCAGAATTACATTCAACAAAATAAGAATAGATCAGCTTTTAAAAAAAATTATTTAACTATGTTAAAATTGTCCGACTACTCTAAGAAAATTTGACATAATTCTGCTTTGGAATCGCTATAAATGAAAAAAAAAAGATCTTAAAATTCCTCCTGCAATACATATAAAATTGGAACGTGCTTACTGTGTCCATAAATTCTCATGGGCTTGTGGTTATTGACTTTGACTGCTAAACCGTATATCATGGTTTCGGTCCTTGAACCCGTCAATTTTTTTATTGAAAATCTTAACAGAAACTGTTAATTTTCATTATCTATAATCTAAATTCCATTTTTTGTTTACAGAGGCTACAATCGAAGGTAATAAAATTAGTGGATGTATCGTATGGTGGTGAAAACGGTTTTAATCAGGCGATAGAACTGGCTGCAGAATCGTTGCAGAACGTAAAGTTCATCCAGGAAAAGAAATTAATCGGCCGATATTTCGATGAAGTTAGTCAAGGTACTGGCAAATGTTGTTACGGTGTTGAAGATACGTTGAAAGGTTTAGAGCTTGGCTCAGTGGAGACGTTAATATGCTGGGAGAATTTAGATATCCAACGCTATGTTTTAAAAAACCATGGTAGTGGAACGGAAACTGTTTTACATTTAACGCCCGAACAGGAAAAAGATAAATCCCACTTCACTGATAAAGAGGTAGGAAAATTGAAGATGTAACGGAATTGAATTGTAAATGTTCTTTTTAGAGTGGAGTGGAGTTAGAATTAGTCGAATGTCAGCCCCTCTTGGAGTGGTTGGCAAACAATTATAAGAATTTTGGAGCAACTTTGGAAATTGTAACCGACAAATCACAAGAAGGGTCTCAATTTGTAAGAGGCTTTGGTGGAATTGGAGGTGAGATATTATTTTTAGGCGATTTGTTTCGGAAAATTATGCATTTTAGCTTTTTTACTAATAAGTGACGGCAACACACGGTATTTGTTTTGATAATTTTAAATTTTAAGAGTTTTTTAATGATACTCAACGTATTTACTATTTTTTGTTTTAACAAAAATTTTCTTGCATGCCATTCGATTGTGTTGTTTTGTTGCTTCGCATTAACAAGAATTGTTTTTGGCATTGACTTACAATTTGCCTTTATTTAAAAAAAAATGTTTAGTTAACTTACCTACTAACTTTTGCAAACTAATTGGGTCGTTTGTTTTGCTGCCTGGATGCAGGCATTCTGCGCTACAAAGTGGACTTTCAGTCACTACAAGTTGACGAGCTGTTGGACGATGTAGACCTTGATGATTATTAAAGGTCCACATACGCCAGTCGCTCCATCTACCACCAGGTATATTAGTAGCTAGACTGCTGTGAATGTTGCTTGCTGTGTTTAAAATTTGTTGTTGTATTTGCTTTTTTTATTGCCGAGTTTGACTTTCATTTTATAATTCAGATTAAAAATTCTTCCCTACCACTGTTTTTATTATTAAAAATAATCAAACAGACTCTGTAGTTATTACCCTATTTTTATCACACCAACAGTAATTTTTTTAGTCAAAAATCCTCTCCCAATGTTTTTATTTGTTAAATGTGGTAGTGTGTGTTGTTGATGTAAAAAGCTTTTAGGGTGTTTTTCATGATGGAATCTCTTCAAGTCACTGTGTTGATATTGAATCTATAATGGGTTCATTTTGATGAAACAATGGCTAATTTAAAGCTAAAATCAAACAACTACGCTTTTTTTGTAAGTTCAATATCAATTTTGTACTTAATGAGAATTAAGATATTATCACAATTGGTTCGTTTATCAGGTATTACTATTGACACCAATTTCACTACAATACTAATAATTGAACATTTTTAATGCAAAATCCTTCACTTTGTAATCTAAAGAAGAGCTTTAAATTTTTTTTTATTATTCAGTTTATTTTGGTACAGTCAAAACTATCTAAATCGAATTCTCATAATGTATTAAAATTTGTTCGAATTAGGGGGAGTTCGAGTTAAAAAGTAAGAATCAAAATAGGAAAAAATAATAAAAAATGTTTATAAACTATAAAAAAACACGTATATGTTCTGATTGTATCAGCGCCTTGACGTATCAGATATATAAGTCAAGAGAGGTGCCTTAATATTAATTCGTTAGCTATTAAGGTTTTTATTTTCATTTTGGAGTTTTCGAGTTTTACATTCTTTCTTTTTGTAATAAAACCTTAAGTAAAAAAAAAGTGACATGACAGTAGAAATCTCGTAAATACATTCATGCGCTTCACTAATTATTCATACTTTTGTAAATTACCCTCTTAAAAGGGTCTTCTATCGTTTACAAGTTGATTTTTAGGAATTAAATTCGTAATTAAATTTCTGGAACCTTGATATTCATCTAATTTTAAACGAGAAATGACAAAATATTTCAAGACCATGGCCAAGAAGATTCAAGACCTGAAAATACCGAATGCATAAAAAAATATCGAAAGAATACTATGAGACCCTTGATTAACAATGATAGAAATGTTAATAAGTCGATGTCAAATTGATAAGATTAAATTAAAAATGTATTTAAAAGTAGGTTTTCAATTACTTCGTAAGTTATTATAACAACCATTATGGTTATTTTGATGATGTAAAAATCGTTCGGAAGCTGTAGGTCGTCTGGGTCTGTCATACAATTTCAACACGCAAAAAAACACGGGCAGGAATAAACTGGAAGCTGTGTAAACGGTATAAAACCAGAAATTTGAATATCAAAATAAAAAATTGTGTTCAGGTGACGATGACGTACCATATTCGAGCGCATTTTGAGTTACAAGTCCTATATCCTCTTGGACTGATTGTAGTTGTTAGCTCGTAAATCCAATCTTGTGGGTCGTGAATTTTAAGAAGTGCATTTGATGTTATGCGATTTATCTTACTGTCTACAATTTCTACATAATGTGAAGTACATTTTAGTTTGCATGACATAGGCACAATTTTAGTTCCACTTCATGAAGAGGCAGAACTTCTTACTGTTTTCCCTGCAAGTTAAATTGTTTTACCCTGTAAATATGATTGCTAGATTTATTGAAATATAATATGAGATTTTTTTCTCATATTTTTGAGAAAAGAGAGTTGCGTCAATTTTTTAACATGAACGGTTTAGTATGTTTAAAATTAAAAAATTGGATTCTTTCAGCCCTAGCTTTTTAACAGAGCCGTTAAAAATTACCAAGTGCTGAAAGTACTATATCGTCTTAACTAAAAAGTACAGGGTGGGCCATATATAAAATAAAAACATATTTACAGCTCCACCAACGTTAGAACCGACTTTAGGGGCGTGTCAGGCGCTGCTAAAATTAAAAATGTACACTCAAATGAAGAAGTTTCTCGTCGCGAATATTTAAAATCCATAAATTATTTTGTTAAATTGCAGTCACGAAATACGTAAAAAATGTTACCGCAAATATTAAATAAAGCACTTTTGGAATAAATTATAAAATAACACGAAACCGAATAACACAAAAAAACACGACAAATGTAAACACACGCAATGATTTGTAACTTTTACAACAGAATGTACTTGAGAAATAACTCAACGTTCATTGGTTCATTCAAATTTTTATCAAATTAGTTGGCATATTTGCCGCGTCCTTTCTAAGCTTGGTGGAGCTGTAATTAATATAATTCCTGCAGATACCAGTCGAGTACATTTTGGTTTGTGCTTAAATATTAAATATATAAGATTAAAAAAATATTTACCAACTAAATAATACTTCTAAATAAGGAACGCTGCTTAGTAAATTTTCAAAATAAAAAATAAAAGTGAAAGCGTAACAAGAAGAAAGTCGCAGAAAATGGAACCTACTAAATTAGATGCAAAAATGGATATTATGATGGAACTGCCTCGAGAAATTACTGATGAAATTTTAACGAATTTAACACCTGCAGATATTGATAAAATGTGGATTGGGAATAAAAGATGGAGTTGTCTTGTAAATAATTATGATTACTTCTGGAAGCAGCGATGCATAAAAGACGGATATAATTACATGGAAGACAAAAAGTCTGAACGATTCAAACAACTATTACAAACGTATTCGTCATATTGGCAAAGTGTTTATCTATATAAAATGGAATTGAAATATAATTGGATAAATGGCATACATCGTGTAAGCCCTGTGCAATATAAAAGTACAATTGATTTGATCGTATATTTGGATGATAAACTTTTAATTGCAACAACCACAGAAGATAGTATACTGGTGATAAATTCTCGTAATGGTGCGATTGTAAGAGTTTTTTCTGTAACGAATACCATTTTAAGATGTTTTAAATTTGATGATTTGGTTATAGTCACATTTGATTCTAACGAAATGAAAGCTGTTAAAGTATGGAATATTGAAACAGGTGAATGCCTTATAGATAAGCAACTGAACATGATATCAACATATGACTATATGATAACAAAATAGAAACTTGATTGCTTGTGCAAGAACTACTGATGGTCAACTTAAAATATTTGATTTGATGACAGAGTCTATGATCTATTGGAGGGAATCGGTTATGGTTGTATGTTGTAATGAAAATTATTTTGCAATAGCTAAATTGGATGACACTAAGGAAATCTACGATTTCAATTTGAACTGTATAGCAAAACTAGAATGCTGTGAATGCGAAAGAATTGATACGATGCAAATCGAACATGATTACTTAATTACTTATTGTGATGTCGACATGTCTTATCCCCAAAGGGTGTGTATGTATAATGTGAAAACCAAACAATATTTTGTTAAAATAACATGTCGGGTTGCAAGTATTTTCACTTTTTTAACTGAAAGTAAGTTACTCGCAATATCTCTAGATAAAAAGCTCGAAATGTGGGATTTGGAAAATGGAAATTGTTCACCTTTACAACATACTACATGTACGATGAAGTATCCGGATAAGTTTTCGTTAAATAATTTCGTAATAACGCAAATTTGGTGTGCCAAAACAGGGGCATTAGTTGGAATCTTGAATAGAGAACTGAGTGATGTATTCGACGATACACCACCGATGATAATACAAGCAAAGGTAGGATGCGTTTCATGGGCAGAAGATGTAGGTTCTTTATATATATACGATTATGAACCAACGATAGAAAAATTTTAATACAGAATTCCTACTCGATAATTGGGATTTAATACAAATTAACAATTGTGTAAATTATTAATAAAATTAAAAATTGTGTACATTATTAATAAAATTAAAAATTGTGTACATTATTAATAAAATTAAAAGCATATACTGCCTGTTTTGTATTTTTGACAAATTACTTTATTAACCCTTATAGAGCCATACCTAGTACCCGGGTACTATTTTGACTTTAAAACAGCATAACTTTTTTTCTACCGGGCCGATTTTGTTGAGCTTCGGTGTCATCTCTAAAAAAACGGTTCTCTGCACACAAAAAAATATAAAACGGAAAAATAGTGATTTTAAGTAAAAAATTTTTGAGATTTTTTAAAACTATACCTTATCCGGCCATACCTAGTACCCGGGTACTATTTTGACTTTAAAACAACACAACTTTTTTTCTACCGAGCCGATTTTTTTGAGCTTCGGTGACATCTCTACAAAAACGGTTCTCTGCACACAAAAAATTATAAAACGGAAAAATAGTGATATGAAGTCAAAAATTTTTGAAATTTTTTAAAACTATACGTAATCCGGCCATACGTATAGTCTGCATTTCTTTTATATGGGATATAAATACTACAGAATAGCTCCATTCATTCAAAATTATTATAATATTTATTGATAACAATTTAACATAGTATGATGTGTTAAAATATAACTTTTTTCACATTTTACTTGAAATTAACTTTAGAATAGAGGCAATTTGAAATAAAAAATAAATCAAGTTATATTTCATTATATTCTGCTCTACACATTTTTTTAGGGACATTAATATGAGGTCACGCAGGTTTCTGGTATTTCTGGCAACTTTTTCGGGCCTTTGCCTTTTCGAAACATTCAATAAACATAAAAAACAGTATCATGTTACTTTCATGTGGCTAGTAACGTCTAGTCTAGGTTCCGCGTTTATGTCGATGCGGAAGTAGAATTACTGGCGAAAAAAAATCACGAATTGCACCAAATAATAAATTATTAAGATTCACTGCTACTTTAAATTTATTAGTATTTATTATGTTATTGAAAAACCACCTACTGCAATCGAGACGGTAACATCTACACTTGACTAATGAGCGTTACTTGAGAATATTGCTTACAATTTAATAAAATTTTGCCAAAAACCATGAGTCACAATCACATTATGCATAAATGTAACTCGATATAAATATAATTGTTATTATAAACGCTTATAAGAATATTAAAAATCCGCTTAAAGACTGAGCATAACAGGAATTGCATATAAATATATGGTAGTACCCGGGTACTACGTATGGCCGATATAAGGTGTAAATTTGTATGGCTCCATAAGGGTTAAAGTCTAGAAATCTGACCCCCTCAGGCCAAGTAATTTTTTTGACTAACTTCATCAACGAAAACTCAATTGACGATTTTTCCGATGAAGTTAGCCACATAAGTTTCTTGGATTCAGAGGTTCACTTTCTTGAAAACAATTTGATAAGAAATTGTTTATTTTTAATTCTAATTACTATAAAAGTATCCCGTGGCTTCAATTTTTGATTTTTTCATACTTTAGTGATATCAAAAATCCCTGCAAAATGTAAGCAGCAGATAAGGTTGATGGTTGGTTGCTTAAGGTGCATGCCCTCACCCCATTTCGAATTGGGGTTACTATTTTTTAAAATCGTGAGTTCA
Organism: Rhagonycha lutea; assembly: GCA_958510855.1. Taxonomy (NCBI): domain Eukaryota; kingdom Metazoa; phylum Arthropoda; class Insecta; order Coleoptera; family Cantharidae; genus Rhagonycha; species Rhagonycha lutea. Next base: position 13,408,548 of record OY294037.1, read on the forward strand.
GTTGTTAATTTTAAAAAATAGTAACCCCATTCAGTAACGACATCTGTTTACTGGGGAGAAAAGCGTACATAGAAATTTGTACGGCATCTTTGCAGCAAGATTGCAGAAAGATTGTTCCTAAGAGAATGAATACACATGGCTCTAAAAATTATGAATTGCTCATGTAAAAAGTTAGGGCAGAAAGATTTTTAATAGTGTAAATTTTACACATACCCGAGGTGTAGGGTAAATATTTTACATGAAAATCATATTAAATTTAGAACATCTGACAACCCTACCCTGTAAAAGTTGTAACGTTGCATGTGTGGCGTTCCCACCTATTATTTGTTTTACTTTAATAAAATTTCAGCTCTAATAGAATGATTTTTTTGTAGGCCTTTTACGATACAAAGTTGATTTCCAAAGTATGCAATTGGACGATTTCGAAGATGGACAAGAATTTGATCTTGATGATTATTAAGTTTTTTAAAAACAGAAAACGGGACAGCATTTGTAGGAGTAGTGCCGAATCAAACTCGATATATTAATTATTTATGTTGCTCTTGAGAAATTCATAATGGCAAAAAACATTGAAATCGATAGGTTAAAACCGATTTTTTTTGGTGTAATTATAAAACTGCAATAGTGTTAGGTTATTTTTGAATTTTTTTGGGCAATATTTGAAATTATACTGCCCGTAAAACGTTAGATAATTGTTGATTTTTTTCAAAAAATGGTTAATATTTTATTTTGTAGCATTTGTTGGAACTCGAAAACGTAAATATATGAATTATCTTTTTATATAACATTTTTTTTTATCGAAGCGTCTTGTAATTTTTTTTTTGCATATATTTCTTTTCAAACGATTTTCAAAATTACGAGACGCTTTTATTGTATTGTTGCATGATGTGTATTAATACATTTTTCGAGTTATTCTTGTGGAATATGAATGTGTACATAGGCTTTTATATAAAAAAATAGTGGTTTTTGTATAAAAAGTTCATTCATGAATCGAAAAAACTTTAGTTACATGTAAGGTCAAGTATCAGATTAAATATCATGCCTTAACTGGCTTTAATCAGATTTGTTATTATTATTATGATTTTATCCTTTATTTCGTATTTAATTTAACTAATTATAAATTTTGTGGTGAAAGTTTGTTTATTTTGGTCGTCGTCTTGTTATAACATTCCTACTACACTTTTCAAGGGGACAAGGAGGGCGACTGCTTCTATAATGCTGAAAATTTAATATGCTTTACAAGAACAAATCCGTATACATATTAAGTAGTAGATTTTTACCTGTATAAAAGAATTGTTGTATATCTTGATGTTTTAAATGCAATTTGTAAACCTATTTTATTTTTGAATAGGCAGCCATAGTTTAAATCAAGGGATTGTATTTTTTGTGCTTAGTTCCATTTTTTTTATAGTGTACATTTTGTTTTAGTAGATTAAAAACCGTTGTGTTAAGTGGAGGTATTTATTATAAAACAAGAGATATATACAATGGACTACAGTTTACTAAAATTTGATTTTAAAATAATTATTATCGAACATTTTATTATCAAGTTTCCTTGATAGATGTTCGTTTCTTTACAATCACGAGGAAGTGTTACTATATAGGGGGGGGGGGGTTCAAATTCTTTTTTTTTTTACTGGCCAGCTTGGTTATAAACAGGTCCTTAACTTATTTTTAAATATTCCCTAGATTAGACCAAATTAAAAATGTAAAATTTATTTATAATACTGATTTCAGAAGTTGCAGAACAAAAATAATGTCAAGATATTTTTTGTGTAACTGTTCAATGAATTAAATAAGGTTTTCCAAAAAATGTATTTGTTTTTCAGCTACTGCTCCAACTTTTGTTTCAAAAAAAGAAACCTTTTTTTTATTACTTTTCTATACTACAATATTCGTCTTTACAACTACATTTTCAAATATATTGCACCCTGAGATGAAAACGGTCGTAACTTCCAAAATGACAATTTGCGGGTTTTGATTGATTATATAATTTTAACACTCTTTTCAATGGAACTATGTCTAAATTTTTATCTTTTACTATTCATGTGCTATTTAGCCAAACACAACAATAGTTGTATGTAGCCATAAAGCCATACAACAAATCTTTGCAACTTTAAAATGCGTTTATCTCATAAAATGCTTTTGGAAGTTACGACAGTTTTCATCTCAGTGTGCTATATAAGATATTTATTTACTTTTGAAACAGCACTAACATACCCTACGTTCGGGGAGAAGCTACTTTCGCCACCAAACATTCTTTTTTCTTCTTTAGAGCTTCCAAACGCTTTGACTCCGTCCCTTTCAGTCACTACAAACATTTTGGTGGGGAGCCAAAGCATTTGGAAGAGACTGGAAGCTCGAAAGAAGGAAAAAAAGAAATGTTTAGTAGCGAAAGTAGCTTCTCCCCGAATGCAGGGATAGTTTGATGATTTAAGATATTATTTAATATTTGCTAAATATTACTACTAGTAATTTTCTCAAAGATAAGTGCAATAGAAACGATTATGTAGCGAGTTTTTTTAACTACTTTTTTATTTGAATATTTTATGCTTTAAAATTAAAATAAAAAAAAGGCCTAAAATAATATCAAATTTGAAAACTTGAAAAAGTTTACAGGTTAAAATATTGCACAAATGTTTAAATGAACGAAATTATATCTGCAGTTAATAATTTTCTTTTTATTGCCTCTAATTTACACTTAATTAAAATGTTAAACACAAATTTGGAGATATTGAATTTGATTTAAAATTTTATTATTAGTTTTATTTTTCAATGATGTGTATTGGTAATATAAAGGTTGGTAACACCTTTTAAAACAAAACACAGCGGAAACTCTGGGTTTAAAACGCGATCTTCAATCGTTTAGTGGTTGGTCGTTGAGTTTCACCTAGATTTACAGTAGAGAAGTTTTATGTTATGTTAAGAAATGGTTTCTTCAATTGAGATTTGGAAAGTAAAAAAAGTTGTAGAACAGTTGGTACTCGCAAAAGGGTAAGTCTGCTTATTTTTAATTGTTATCCATAATGGAGGCTGCTCCGTCAAGTCAATTTAGAAAATTTTTTCTATAGTTCCTATTTTCTATGTAATTTTTATTATGCAATAAACTGACCAACTTTCGCTTTACTATCACTTGATCATCTAAAGCACGGAATTTGAAAAAAGGCACGATTTAAGCAATACAATTAAAAATTTGGCGTTTTAGGCAATATGTATTTTTTATTACAAAATATACAAACGTAATATTTAAAACAATTATAAAAAAGCTAACTATAAGTTTTCATAAAGATATAAGAACTGTAAAGATGGAAAATGCTATACAAAATTTTCTGTAAGCTTTTTCTTTCCTAAATAGATAGTGTTATTAATTTTCTCATCTCTTTGTAGATGGCGCTACTGATTTGGGGATTACTTTTTTTTTAAATTAACAAATAAATTTTTTTTACATTATAAACACTATGTAACCGTTTGGTGAAGTCTGCAGAAGTTTTTAGTTCTTGGTAAATTCACCTCCTTTGCCCTCTACCCCATCCGACCGGGAAAACATCTGCCAATTACGGTTTTGTATTTAGAGGGTACCCTTCTAACTTTAAGCCATAAAATTTTGGGTACGAAGCGCCGACCCAGCGGCCGCTGCCAGTTCGCTATCTATGCTGACTTCACTGAGATAAATGCAAGAACTCAGATTACTGTGAGCAGTGGCGGATTTTTGAACAGGCGCACGCCTGGGGGCATCATAAATCAATAAAAAACGTGCGTGTAGAATGCACACTGTATTCGGGTGTAGGTGTTGTGAAAATATTTAGAAGAAGGCCTCAAAATCGAATTGCGCTTAAGGCGTCTCAAGTGCTAAATCCGCCACTGACTGATGGTCGAATTATGCTCACTCACTTAAAATTTAAAAAACAAAAACTATTTTTTTTACTTTTAGTAACATAGTCAAGATACATTTATTGGTTTAGGCTTTTTAGGCATTGAAAATCTATTTTGGGTCAGTAACATACGGTAACATTGAGAAGACCAGCAGTCTGGCGTAAATCAAACACGGATAGACTACAGAGCGGGAAACCGCGGTTCTAATCCTGATGATTGCGTCGGATATGTGCTGTGATCTAAAAGTCCAAAATCGAACTGTGGACTACACTCGCCAACCCGGTTGGCCACCGTGGCGAGTTATCTCTAGTAACACACATCTGTGCTACTAGGGATGGCTGAACAACCCCCCATAGAAATATGGTGGAGGCTTTAATCCGACTATGGATTGCATAGCTGTCTTAAGAACATTGAAAACCCGCAGTGGTGGCTTGATGTGATCGCTGGTTGAATTCAGAGCGGAAATTCTGCAGAGCAGATACGACAGGGGTTGTGGGGGACTTTGGTAGACCTACACCTTCGGGTGGCGGGAAACGTAGGTGGACCCGTGGGTGGACCTACACCCCTACACGTACACCTTCGGGCCGTGTCTTGGATTGATTGATAGAGATCTAGCAACCGCTTCGCTCATTTTTCGCACTTTTGTAACAAGTTAGGGCTAAAAGCCACTGACGTGAACAGGGTCAACATCGGAACCTTTGTTATCCAATAATAATAATAATAAAGTTCATTTAACCTTCAATAATATACAAGGTACGTCAATAAAATAGTTAAAAAACTTACAAAAACACAAGATCAAAGAAACAGGTGACAGTAACATTATAAATTTAATTTCATGAATTCCTCGAAAGAATAAACAATAATTGTACCTAAACATATCATAATTTTTTAGACATACTAAAAATGTAATAGACACTTTTAGCACTAAAAATATAAAATTGGCACAGATGTAAATATACTGAAAGTATATTATTCACGATCGATTTCGTTAACACAGTAACATCATCAGGTGACTAAACAGGACTGTCTATTACATTTTTAGTGTGTCTAAAAAATTATGATATGTTTACTATCAAGTTGCACTACTTAAACCACGCTACTTTAAGGCTGTGTGACACTTGTACCATAGGTTTGTTCGTTTGTATGAACTAACTTGCTCGGTTCAAGTTAGTGCAATGTACTGTGTTCGTTTGGCTGCTCAGTTCATAACCGAACATGAATTTCTTGCTCGACCTCCATAGGAGGAGTAGGCAGTGCAAGTTAGAACACTATCTAACTTTTGTGGCGGGAGTATTTTGTCTCGAAAGATAACCCAGTTCAAGTTAGTTCATACAAACGAACAAAGCTAAAGTTAGCAAATTTGTTAACAAATTAGCACAAGTGTCACACAGCCTTTAGATTATAAACAATTGTCTCTGTCAGAACTTGTTTCAATTTCCTTTTGAAACTTCTTCCATTTACGGTCTTCATTTCATCTGACAGCTTGTTGTGCATTTTGATTCCCCAATAGGTAAAGCTATTTTGCACTTTATACAGTCGATGCTTTGGGGTAATTATCTTTTTTCTTGCACGAGTCTCATAATTGTGGTTTTGGCCATGTTTAATGTATGCAGGGGTGGGCAAAATACATTTGTATTTTGGAAAGAAAGTATATAGTAGAAAAACTCACGATAACTTTGAAAATTCCAAAATATTTTTCATTTTGTGCTTCAAATATGAAATCAAGGGTGGACAAAATGTATCTACATTTGAAATACAAATGTATTTAAATACATTTTTTATATTTTCAATTTTTCATATTTGAAGTACAAAATTTAAAATATTTTGAAATTTTATATTTTAAATTCAAAATATGAAATACATATACAATGTATGAGACTACATGCAGACGTCTGCAGCTTGTTTGTTGTGTTACTCCAACGATAGCTTTGACAGCCTTCTTTTGCTGCATAAATATTTTCGTGGATCCTGCAGAAGCTCCCCACATCATGATTCCATAATTTGCCACACTATGGAATTGTGCGTAGTAGGTCATCTTCCCTGTCGTTTCATTTACTATAAAATTTATTCTTCTAATCGGGTATATTGCCGACGCTAGCTTACTGCATGTTTGCTGTATGTGTTCATTCCAAGTCAAAGCGCTGTCTAGGTGGAAACCCAGAAGTGTCACTACCCCCGGTTGGACTGGCTCCATATAGTCGTGAAAAGCAATTGTTGTGTTTTACTTAGATTGTGGTTTTACCCACCAATGGCGTAACTTCAACTTTTAGGCCCGGGAGCAAGAGCTTTCGATGGCCCTCGATTAAGAGGTGTGCGATTAAAAGAAAATTGGTCGCAATATAATGCAGTTTAAGGGGGCCCAAAGCATTGGGCCCGGGACCATTCCTCCCTCTTACCCCCCCCCCCGTATTTCCCCCTCCACAGACCCTAGGTTGTACACTAATTTCTTAACATTTTAGAGTGTTTAGCGGGATTATCCCCCTTAGAAAATAGAAAACACTTCAAAATGAGATCAAATTAAGTACCGTAAAATGTAGTAACTTTGTCCCTAGTGTAACTTTAAACCTATGATTCACGTAGTAATCGCCGATTATGTCGGGCTATCTACTATATGAATTTGAGACGCTCAGCTTCCAGCATACCTACATGATGCAATCATTCTTTTTGTTTTGAGACAAAGTTACACCTAAGGGCCAAAGTTACCCCATTTTACAGTGTCGGTATGTATCAATTATATTGACGTGATATGAAAATTTTTACACTTCTAAAACGAAATAATCACCATCTATAATATTCAATTAACTTTATTTATAAAAAAAAACAATCTCTTTAATAGTCAAAATCGCAAAAATAGCAAAACCGCAACCACCTCACTCGGTGGGTTGCGCGCGAACTCTCTCTTCCTTCCGGCCCCCTGCCGGTTTCGCCGAGACCCCTAGTGGCCGCGCGAAGCATTCAAAAATTTAAATTTTCATGATAAAATTCAATACAATCTCAAAAATAAATTTCACTGCTTCTTCATTCAAAAAAAATACGACATCTAAATCCTTCCTAACTTTTTGATGAATCCAAATAGGATTATGAAAAAAGGTAAAAGAACCAACCTGCAAATCTTACAAAATTAAATTAAAAATTTAAAAAAATATTTCAAATAGGTTAATCATATTTACAGCACCTAATTACAAGTTGAACGCCATCATGCAAATCATCAATTAAATCTTAATCATACTGGACCAATTCTTCTTAATTTTCCGATAACTCTTCTTTAAAATTTTTCCAAATACAACTCTTCAGATTTATCCATAATTCCGTAAAACCTTTCATTTTTCTGGATTTTCCCTCTTCATTCAGTGGCTCCCAACAACTTTTAATCTCCTTCGCATTTCTACAACTTCGTTTGTCATTCAATCTTCCAATTGACCATTATTCAATTAAATTCTTCACTACTACTTTTATTATTTTCAAATTACAATTTTTATATCACCATAACCATTCCATTACATCGCTACATTTTTTAAGCGGTAGCCTTTCAAAACCTTTTTCTTAATATTTTATAATCATCCATAATAACTTCTCTCTTATACTCATTTTATAAATTTAAATTTAAATTTCTAAATCTTCTCTAAATATTCAATCATTATTCATAACAAATTACTTTTCCTACTTAATCCATAACTTTAAACTTCAAATTTTGTAGTGACCAATTCATTTTAACAAATATCAATCTTCTTATCAAATTCTTTCTTACATTGTGTAATTGCTATTTCAATTTAATTGTCGTAAGGGTCCACTGTTTAACTTCGTTTTTATCCGAAAATTTTTCAATCTGTTTTAAATTATTTCGCACGTTTTTAATTTTCATCTTGCTTTTTTCGGAAAAATTATCATTTATCACTTTTTATCAAATTTTTGAATTGTTAAATTTTATTTTATTTCAAACTTTTACCGCGAGTAGTTTTAATCTTTGTACGTTTTATTGTCCAGTTCTTTTTAAAATTTAATTGTTTGTTCACTTTGATAGTACCGCATTCATTTTAGTTTTATCACATTTACAAATTGTCTTATAATCAAATTTACATTTTCGTTTATTAAATATCCTTTTAATACGCGGTCGTCATTGTTCTTATTGTATTACTTTGTTTTTAACGGGTTTTGTTGGTTCGGCTGCTTTATTTCCACCTGGCTTTTCGAAATTTCCATTTTTCTGTCTTAAAAATCCATATCTTTTTATAAACTTCATTTCTTTTGCATTGTGACCTCTTGATCGCCCCAACTTCTATAAGCAATTCAACTCGGCTTAAAATACTTTGTTTACTAACCAGTATCTTAACTTCTATAATACGAATCCATTTCCATCGTTCATCCAGAAGCCTTCTCCCTTCTCCATCAACTCGCTTAATTTTAAATTTAGGTTCTTCTTTCCATCTTTTATTTTCCATCTCATATTTAATGACATTTATCCATGGATTTATCTTTTCTATTTCATCCTTCCAGGGCATCGAACGGGTCACCTCCTTCCTATCGTAGTTTTTCTTCATAGGATCAACTTCCATTCCAATTTTCTTCTGGTCATATTTCTCTTTATTTCTGTTTTTGATAAATTTTTGCTTTGCTTTTATTTTTAATTTTTGCCATTGAATTGTTCGCTTCTTCTTTCTTGTCAATACCAGGACTTTTTTAACAGTGCCGTCTGTGATACTTTCTTCTTTGATAACTTTATCTGTTTCTTCAACTAATACTTTTTCTTTTAATTCAAGGACTTCATTATCAGCGACGCCTTTCAGACACATTTCTTCCAAAATTATTTCTTCCTTTTTATCTTCTAGTTCTTCTTTCTCATTTTCATCCGTTTCATAATTAGCAAAGCTTATTCTTTTGCTCAATTGTTTCAAAAATTCTACTAATTCTTTCTTATCTTCTGCCCTATTCTTTGCCGCCTCATTTTTATCATCTAACCTATTCTTTTCTGCCTCTTTTTTATCCTCTAATCTATTCTTTTCTGCCTCTTTTTTATCCTCTAATCTATTCTTTGCCGCCTCATTTTTATCTTCTCTCATTTGTTTTAATATTAGATCAAGTTTATCCATCTCTGTAGCCATGGTCAAACTTTCTTATTAAAATCTCAGGGTAAATGTCGGTTCCAGATGTGAGCATTTAACAATTTAAATTTTCCACAATTATCCAAACGATGTGCTCACCAGATTCCCCACGTTACGGGTGACCAGATGACGTGATATGAAAATTTTTACACTTCTAAAACGAAATAATCACCATCTATAATATTCAATTAACTTTATTTATAAAAAAAAAACAATCTCTTTAATAGTCAAAATCGCAAAAATAGCAAAACCGCAACCACCTCACTCGGTGGGTTGCGCGCGAACTCTCTCTTCCTTCCGGCCCCCTGCCGGTTTCGCCGAGACCCCTAGTGGCCGCGCGAAACATTCAAAAATTTAAATTTTCATGATAAAATTCAATACAATCTCAAAAATAAATTTCACTGCTTCTTCATTCAAAAAAAATACGACAATATATTACGAGCTCCAATATTTGGTATTAATATGTAATATATGAAGACCACAGTGTGGAGTGATGTGATCGCTGGTTGAGATACAGAGCGGAAATTCTGGGTTCAAGTCAAAACCGGGTTCTATAGAATACCCCCAGCCGTAAGTAAGCAAAAGATGTATTCTCAAGAATTAAATTTACTTCTTTATCAATTTTAAAAAGTCATATCGTTACTTGCTTGTGCTGGGGGGTACTCCATAACCCCCAGGCCCCCGGTTTCTTCACAGTTTAGGGGTCTAGGGAGCCCTACTTATCAGGGATAAGCTTATAGCAAATCGGGGGGTTGCTTTCTTACTGTGGGGGGGGAGGGGGTAAGAAAAAAATGTTTTCTCAAGAATTATATCAATTTTGACATATCAAATGACTACTTAGTTGTCCTGGGGGGTATTCCATACCCCCCAGACCCCCCGGTTTCACGCCCATTTCAGGGGAATAAATTTGTTTTACTTTAATAATGTTTTTATTTGCATAAATAAATATTTAAATTAAACGTACCCGTGGCAATTGGTTTGATTTGCACTACATCTCCCCAGCCCCGTTCAAATAAAAGTTTTCTTTTAATAAAAAATCAATAAAACATTGTTAAACCAAAACAAATTTATTCCCCTAAAATGGACGTGAAACCGGGGGGGTCTGGGGGGTATGGAATACCCCCCAGAACAACTAAGTAATCATTTGATATGATGGGGTCTGGGCACAAAAAAAGGTACACAACAACTTGGCATCGGCCTACTCGACACTGCACCACTTGGCTCCACACCTTCAATTAAAAAAGTCGTTTCCTAACACTAACCTAAGCTCGACCGGTGAATTCCCGTTTCCGAGTAGCCCATTTCCGGCTTGCACAGACGCTTTTTACCTTTGTTTAAGAAAGTTTTAATTTACATTACCTCGGGCCCCTAAGATTTTACGGGCCGTGTTCATTCGCACACCGCGCACACTGGTAGTTACGCCACTGTTACCCACGTTCAAATGTAATTCATTTGTTTTGAACCACTCTTGTGGTTCTTCGATTGCTTCTTTTGATTGCCGCTTTAGTGCGTTTCTCTCTTTGTTTTTATTTATAAGTGTTGTGTCGTCAGCAAATATACATATTATGTCGTCAGTGTTTATATTTAAGGATAGGTCGTTTATGTAGATAACAAACAAAATTGGTCCCAATACTCATCCTTGTGACACTCCCAACTCTAGTTTTTCCTCTCGTGACTTATTCTTTTTCCATGACACTACTTGGGTGCGATCACTTAACCCTTTCGTGGGCGAATTATTCTGGCTACTTTTTAAAAAATTTTTTTTGGAAAATATACTTTATTAGACCCCCTGAGTAGTTATTAATGGTTATCTAATCAATTTGTGCACCGGAAGTTGTAAATATAGAAGTGGGAAACCGTCTTCCCACGGGACCATTCTAGAGCACTTGCATAAAAACGATTTTTTGCTAAAACACTTACTTTTTACTTTTTTAAATTACTTTTAGCAATGGTTATTGCTATTGGATGTTCTCAATATTAAAAATAAATCAAAACTTTTTGTAATAATTTGTATTTTATTAAAATTTATGATTACCTTATACCTAAAGTACAGGTAAATTTCGCAAAAATTTTACTTTTGAAAATGAAACTTTTTAAAGCATGGGTTGACAGTAGAATGTCCAAAAACATTAAAAATGATAAAAAAAAACCTTATAAAGTAACAATAACACAAGAATTTTCGCTAAAAACTTAAATTCGCTCGCAAATTTCAATAAATGTATCACAAATAATCAAAGTTTTGATTTCATAATTGAATAACTTTCTAAGTTTTAAGAATATTTACTGGTAAATTAAAAAATTTACTTCGTATATGTCTTGTAGTAAAGATCTGACACATATTAGGTGAAAAAATTTATTCCCATGGACCTATTTCTTACAATTTTGCTACTGGGAATACGTCTTCCCGCGGCCCACTAAAGGGTTAAATAAGACTTGATAATGTCGTGTGCAACACCTCTAATTCTATAAAATTTTAAAGCAGCGTTCACAATGAATTAGCGTGGCTATTTCTTTGAAACTCAACGTCTCGGTATTTCAAATAATTACTTATTAAGGCCAAATATCGTATTTTTGACTGCTTTTACGTGATCATAAATACAAAAATCAAATGTTGCATGCACATATGGAGGGTTCTGAAGCCAATCAGTGTAAGTCATTAACCAAGTTAAATGAGATAATTGGATATTTTCAAATTGTAGCACATGAAAAAAACTACTTCTTATATCGGTTTAATATACAAACTTTTTATTGGAAACAAATACTTAAACACAGTAACTTTAATTGAAATTGAATTAAAATCACAAAAGTTTTTGATAGGTATCAATAGGTAAGTCATGTTTAATAAAAATTTGACTTACACTGATTGGCTTCTGAACCCTCCATATATGAATTGATAGAGACGTTGCTCGTTCCAACTCTCCTCCACATCGGTCAATAGGTAGATGGTACTAATTTGCTGTTGAGAGATTAACACATATTTTTTAAAACGTATTAGCTTTAAATAAGAAAATGAATATAATATGTTCTTTAGAAGTCTTTGTTATATTTTTATTTTTGGCGGATACTAACTGATACCTGAGACTAGAAATTGTCTTTCTTGCTACTTTTTGCTGCTTTATTTTTAATTCATGTTTTGTCTAAACAAAATTTTTATCCGATAATCCGTATTTATATTTTCCTTGGTAAAAATATTTCATAAATAAATAAATCTACCAAATAAATATGGATCGAAATCTAACGAGTAAAATTTGATATCGTCAGTAGTGAGGCATTTCGAATATAAGGTCATGAAAGGATTTTAATTAAGGATGTGCAAACGGTGGACCAACTCCTCAACTTATTAACCCTTATCTCCATAAGGCGGTATGTATGGCTCCCCATACAAATTTACACCTTATATCGGCCATACGTAGTACCCGGGTATTACCATATATTTATATGCAATTCCTGTTATGTTCAGTCTTTAAAGTGATTCGAAAATTTGTACCGGATGCGGAATGCGCAGAATTTCCAATTAGGCCAGTCAAATAAGCAGAAAAATAAGGTAAATTTCGGAATGAAAGATAATAAGCTGAAAATTTGCATAAGTCTTTGTTTTCACTTTTTATAAGTTTCCTCAAAAGTCTCATAGAATCTCGTGTCCGCGTCTTAAGATATTGATGGTTAAAGATGACAAAACCCTTTTTTTTTGTAGATATCGTGTTTTCCTTGCTCTAAATGACAATTAGAGTTATTAGGAATATTGTAGAGAATAAACTTCTCTACAAATTTGGTCTTGAGCAATATTTTATACAATTAACGGTTCTTGAGATAGAGCGCGAATGTGGAATCCAATTATTCAATACATAATAAGATTTATAAATTCTTTATCTTTTTGTACTAAAATATAAGAAATAAATCAAAAATGTCCTATGAAACATGAAAACAATTTTTTGGAATTCCTACACAATTAAATTCAACAAAATAAGAATAGATCAGCTTTTAAAAAAGTTATTTAACCATGTTAAAATTGTCCGACTACTCTAAGAAATTTGACATAATTCTGCTTTGGAATCCCTATAGGTAAATTAAAAAAAATGATCTTAAAATTCCGCCTGCAAAAGGTACCTTCAAAACTTATATAATTTGAACGTGCTTGAACTGTGTGCATAAATTCTCATGGGCTTGTGGTTATTGACTTTGACTGCAAAACCGTATTATTATGGTTTCGGTCCTTGAACCCGTCAAATTTTTTATTTTAATTGAAATTGGAAACTGAACTGTTAATTTTCATTACCTATAATCTAAATTCCATTTTTGGTTTACAGAGACTACAATCAAATGTAATAAAATTAGTTGATGTATCTTACGGTAGTGAAAACGGATTTAATCAGGCGATAGAATTAGCTGCAGAATTGTTGCAGAATGTAAAATTCATCTAAGAAAAGAAACTAATTGGGCGATATTTCGATGTAGTTAGTCAAGGTACTGGCAAATGTTGTTACGGTGTTGAAGATACGTTAAAAAGTTTAGAGCTTGGCTCTGTGGAGACGTTAATATGCTGGGAGAATTTAGATATCCAACGCTATGTTTTAAAAAACCATGGTAGTGGAACGGAAACTGTTTTACATTTAACGCCCGAACAGGAAAAAGATAAATCCCACTTCACTGATAAAGAGGTAGGAAAATTGAAGATGTAACGGAATTGAATTGTAAATGTTCTTTTTAGAGTGGAGTGGAGTTAGAATTAGTTGAATGTCAGCCCCTCTTGGAGTGGTTGGCAAACAATTATAAGAATTTTGGAGCAACTTTGGAAATTGTAACCGACAAATCACAAGAAGGGTCTCAATTTGTAAGAGGCTTTGGTGGAATTGGAGGTGAGATATTATTTTTAGGCGATTTGTTTCGGAAAATGATGCATTTTAGCTTTTTTACTAATAAGTGACGGCAACACACGGTATTTGTTTTGATAATTTTAAATTTTAAGAGTTTTTTAATGATACTCAACGTATTTACTATTTTTTGTTTTAACAAAAATTTTCTTGCATGCCATTCGATTGTGTTGTTTTGTTGCTTCGCATTAACAAGAATTGTTTTTGGCATTGACTTACAATTTGCCTTTATTTAAAAAAAAATGTTTAGTTAACTTACCTACTAACTTTTGCAAACTAATTGGGTCGTTTGTTTTGCTGCCTGGATGCAGGCATTCTGCGCTACAAAGTGGACTTATAATCACTACAAGCTCAGCTCAGCTCAGTTTTTGCTTTTGCTTAAATCTTATCTTTGCTTAAATCTTATTAATTAATTAATTTATTGTGCACACACTCACGCACACAAACTTTCGGAAATATATATTAGACTAGGGGGGCTCTGCCCCCCTGGCCGCTGACGCGGCCCAACCCCCCAGGGCCACTTTGCGGCCCTAATAACTTCAAGTTATAAAACTTATTTCCATACAACATTTTTTATGTCGCTTTCACTTTGAATTTGTATTCCATCCTCCGCTCGACATCTTGATAATTCTACATATAACTGTCCATGACTAAACAAAGGCCTATCGATGTATACTATACCAACTTTGTTAAAGCCTTGCTAGCATAACAACAGATCCTATTTTGAGTTTTAATTTGTGTACCGGAAAACCAGGGAAATTCAACGAATTTAAATATTCGACTTCATATTCCAACCGAATGTCCTCATCTGTTTGATCGACCCCTCGATGTTTAGCTGTATCTTCACTTAAGTAGGTATGAATCTCGCCCTCGACCAAATTTAATATTTTATTATTAAGTGTGCGAACATCATCATTGTGGCAGGCTAATATAATTCTGTCGGAGAGATCGGCATTAGAAGCAATTGAATTGCTGTAAATGTTCTGAATTATATTTGTAGATTTCCAGCTATTCGGTACTTTCAATAATATAATGCTGCTTGGCCAAATCGATGTTGACTTTAAAGTATAATTGACTGTCTCCACATGTGAAGCGTATTTTATAACAGGTAAAACTTGACGAAAGTTACCACCGAAAATAACAAATTTGCCACCAAACGTATTTTTACATTTACATAAATCTTTGTGTTTTTGCGTCGCATGGTTTTGTTGCCTTGCTTTGCGTTTACTTTTTGCTTTTGCTTTTTTGCTTTTGCTTTTGCTTTTGCATTTGCTTTTGCTTTGCTTTGATTCATCTGTTGATTCATCTGTTGATGTGATTATAATGTTGATTTGGTGTCGTCCAATAGCTGTTCTCAGCGTTGCACAAAAACGTTGCATAAAAACGTTGCATATTTTGTTTTATCTTTTTATATATATACTAGGGGGGCTTCGCCCCCCTGGCCGCTAACGCGGCCCAACCCCCCAGGGCCGCTTTGCGGCTCTAATAACTTCAAGTTATACAACTTATTTCCATACAACATTTTTTATGTCGCTTTCACTTTGAATTTGTATTCCATCCTTTGCTCGACATCTTGATAATGCTACATATAACTGTCCATGACTAAACAAAGGCCTATCGATGTATATACCAACTTTGCTAAAGCTCTGTTAGCATAACAACAGATCCTATTTTGAGTTTTAATTTGTATACCGGAAAACCAGGGAAATTCAACGAATTTAAATATTCGACTTCATATTCCAACCGAATGTCCTCTTCTGTTTGATCGACCATTCGATGTTTAGCTATATCTTGACTTAAGTAGGTATGAATCTCGCCCGAACATCATCATTGTGGCAGGCTAATATAATTCTGTCGGAGAGATCGGCATTAGAAGCAATTGAATTGCTGTAAATGTCCTGAATTATACGGTACTGGACAACTCGGCACCGGGAAAACTCGGCACCGGCGACTCGGCACCGGACAACTCGGCACTGGCGACTCGGCACCGGACAACTCGGCACCGGGGAAACTCAGCTCCGGGATAACTTGGCACCAGTTAAAAACTTTTAAAAAATGTATGAGGATCATTATTAAAAGGTAGATCCCGGTCGAGGCTAGGTTAGTGTTAGTGTTAGGAAACGACTTTTTTTTAAAAGAGAAGGTCACCTCGGATTTTTAAGACCATTTCCGTCGCAAAGTCACGTATGATAACTTCGGTAGCGTTTGTTCCGGAAAGTGAATTATAAAAAGATATATAATTTCTTTAATATAATAAATTTTTCACAATTGCGATACTCTAAAGTGCAATTTAGCCCCGCATTTGCGGGTGTAAAGGGGCGTTTTTTATACCTGCATTCAACATGCATTTTACGACCTGAAGTAGGTCGTAAAAATGATTTTATTTTTTTACACCCCGGTGCAGGTCGTAAAAATGGATTTTACACCCCGCAGCGGGGTGTAAAAATGAAAATCCGTTATTCTAGTAAAATTATTTATTTCTATATATTGTAGTGATATTTCCTTGTTTAAGAGATCCAGATGGATTGGTAGACAAATAATTGGTAAATTTATGATTTAAGTTCAGTAGTCAGTCGATACGACTAACATAAAAAAATAAGATTTGCATCAAAAACAAAAACCATCCCATGTAACGATTAATTACACATGAGACACAATTTGAGTTTGTTTGTGAGATACAGAAATTTTGTAACACCCTGTGAGTACTTTTTAAATTTGATAACAGCCGCGGTTTTCTGTAAAACATAAGGTTAAAGTGTTAATATCAGTTTGGTGCGCGAGCAATTAACAACGTTGTGTTGCCTGCTAGAAAGACCATTTTAGTTACCAGCAACAGGATCCCCACCACAAAAGCAAATTTTGAATTTTGGAAAAATAACGAGAAACACAGCAGTTCCCGGGTGAAGCTCAAGTACAGAGGAGTTCTTGGGGAGACGTCGATTGAGAAAGCGTAAATTTCTCGATAAAATCCCAATTAAGGAACTCAATTGCGATTCTTTGGTATAAAAAGACCAAAGCATTAATTTACTTAATTAAACAGAAGTAAATAAATTTACGGAATCCGAGTATTTGATGAAAGTTGTGTATTGCGTGCGTAATTGGATATTCGTGAATTGAATATCTGAAATAAAAGCAGATTACAGATATTTGTACAATCGGTACGATTTGGAGGTTGTGTTCACACGTGGTGGACAGGTTAAGATTGGAAAATTAGTTGATTACTTACCGAAGTGTAACTAAACACGAAGATTATTCAACCAACAGTTTTTCAAAAGTTGGTTAACAAAATTCAAGGATTGAAGCAGCACTCTTAATCACCAAATTTGGAACGTATTCACTGATCACCGGTAGCTGTGAAGACGTTAATGGCTTCCAACAGAATGGGCAACCTGATGTTTACCAACTGTTTTATGGGAACACACCAGATCAAGTGAAAAGTAACAAGGTACAAGATTTGTTTTATTTTTGATTAATCTAAATTATGAATCAATGAATTGTGTTGATTTTAGATTAATTAAAGGACTTTATTGATTTTTATGGTTATAATTTGTTTACATGATTACACCAAATAATGAAATATCCAAATTTAGCTCCTAAATGCAAGGATTTAAATGTAATTTGGATGCTTTAATTATTGCACAAAAATAACACATTGGTTTTAGACAAAATTGTTGTCCAAGTTAATTTGATGCAAATTTTTATTAATTCTTTATGCTACTTAATAAATTATGTCTACAACAAATTGCCCTCTTATTTAGTCTACTGAATCCACTGACTCTGAGGAAGAGAAAAACTCTACTCCGATAAAACGTTAGCTTTGAGGGTCTTTCTTTTTTGGGGTGGTTATTCTTGAAGTAAGAATAATCATAACAATATTTACATTAGAAATAGAATTTTTCATCGCAATTGTGAAAAATAGTATATACAACGTGGGAGTAAAGTTGCTTTTCGTCCCTCGACTGCTTGTTGCACCTCGGCCTACGGCATCGGTACAAAATTGTCTCGGGACTGAAAAGAGTAACTTTACTCCCTTGTAGTATAATATACTATTTTATATTTTAATTTTTTTTAAGTTTTTCAACTGGTGCCGAGTCCGCTCCAGAGCCATTTTTGCAGCACTAAACTCCTTAAAAAGATCCCCTTACCGGACCATATTATGTCACACATTCAAATATTCTTTATTAGTAATTAATCTACCTTTTAATGACTTTCTCTTTTAAAAAACAAGTCGTTTCCTAACACTAACCTAGCCTCGACCGGGATCTACCTTTTAATAATGATCCTCATATATTTTTTTTAAGTTTTTCAACTGGTGCTAAGTTAGCCCGGAACTGAGTTTCCCCGTTGCCGAGTTATGCCGGTGCCGAGTTTTCCGTGTCCCTGAATTATATTTGTAGATTTCCAGCTATTCGGTACTTTCAATAATATAATGCTGCTTGGCCAAATTGATGTTGACTTTAAAGTATAATTGACTATCTCCACAGGTGAAGCGTATTTTATAACAGGTAAAACTTGACGAAAGTCACCACCGAAAATAACAAATTTGTCACCAAACGGATTTTTGCATTTACATAAATCTTTCAATCTTTGTGTTTTTGCGTCGCATGGTTTTGTTGCCTTGCTTTTGCTTTGCTTTTGCTTTGCTTTGCTTTGCTTTGATTCGTCCGTTGATGTGATTATAATGTTGATTTGGTGTCGTCCAATAGCTGTTCTCAGCGTTGCATAAAAACGTTGCACAAAAACGTTGCATAAAAACGTTGCATATTTTTCTTATCTTTTTATATATATAGAGTAGACTAGGGGGGCTTCGCGCCCCTGGCCGCTGACGCGGCCCAACCCCCCAAGGCCGCTTTGCGGCCTTAATAACTTCAAGTTATAAAACTTATTTCCATACAACATTTTTTATATTGCTTTCACTATGAATTTGTATTCCATCCTTCGCTCGACATCTTATACTGCTACATATAACTGTCCATGACTAAACAAATGCCTATCGATGTATATACCAACTTTGTTAAAGCTCTGCTAGCATAACAACAGATCCTATTTTAAGTTTTGATTTGTGTACCGGAAAACCAGGGAAATTCAATGAATTTAATTATTCGACTTCATATTCCAACCGAATGTCCTCTTCTGTTTGATCGACCCCTCGATGTTTAGCTATATCTTGACTTAAGTAGGTATGAATCTCGCCCGAACATCATCATTGTGGCAGGCTAATATAATTCTGTCGGAGAGATCGGCATTAGAAGCAATTGAATTGCTGTAAATGTCCTGAATTATACGGTACAGGACAACTCGGTACCGGACAACTCGGCACCGCGAAAACTCGGCACCGGCGACTCGGCACAGGACAACTCGGCACCGGGAAAACTCGGCACCGGCGACTCGGAGCGGACAACTCGGCACCGGGGAAACTCAGGTCCGGGATAACTTGGCACCAGTTAAAAACTTTTAAAAAATGTATGAGGATCATTATTAAAAGGTAGATCCCGGTCGAGGCTAGGTTAGTGTTAGCGTTTTTTTAAAAGAGAAGGTCACCTCGGATTTTTAAGACCATTTCCGTCGCAAAGTCACGTATGATAACTTCGGTAGCGTTTGTTCCGGAAAGTGAATTATAAAAAGATATATAATTTCTTTAATATAATAAATTTTTTATATTTTAATTTTTTTAAAGTTTTTCAACTGGTGCCGAGTCCGCTCTAGAGCCATTTTTGCAGCACTAAACTCCTTAAAAACATCCCCTTAGGGCCTTCCAACTCGGCAAATTGTGCTACTGGGAATGGGGCGAATCTCGCATTTTTTTTCGGTACCGGACCATATTATGTCACACATTCAAATATTCTTTATTAGTAATTAATCTACCTTTTAATGATTTTCTCTTTTAAAAAACAAGTCGTTTCCTAACACTAACCTAGCCTCGACCGGGATCTACCTTTTAATAATGATCCTCATATATTTTTTTTAAGTTTTTCAACTGGTGCCAAGTTAGCCCGGAACTGAGTTTCCCCGGTGCCGAGTTATGCCGGTGCCGAGTTTTCCCGGTGCCGAGTTGTCCGTGTCCCTGAATTATATTTGTAGATTTCCAGCTATTCGGCACTTTCAATAATATAATGCTGCTTGGCCAAATTGATGTTGACTTTAAAGTATAATTGACTTTCTCCACAGGTGAAGCGTATTTTATAACAGGTAAAACTTGACGAAAGTCACCACCGAAAATAACAAATTTGCCACCAAACGGATTTTTGCATTTACATAAATCTTTCAATCTTTGTGTTTTTGCGTCGCATAGTTTTGTTGCCTTGCTTTTGCTTTTGCTGTTGCTTTTGCTTTTGCTTTTGCTTTGCTTTGCTTTGCTTTGCTTTGCTTTGCTTTGCTTTGCTTTGCTTTGCTTTGCTTTGCTTTGATTCGTCCGTTGATGTGATTATAATGTTGATTTGGTGTCGTCCAATAGCTGTTCTCAGCGTTGCATAAAAACGTTGCATAAAAACGTTGCACAAAAACGTTGCATAAAAACGTTGCATATTTTTCTTATCTTTTTATATATATAGAGTAGACTAGGGGGGCTCCGCCCCCCTGGCCGCTGACGCGGCCCAACCCCCCCGGGCCGCTTTGAGGCCCTAATAACTTCAAGTTGTAAAACTTATTTACATACAACATTTTTTATGTCGCTTTCACTTTGAATTTGTATTCCATCCTTCGCTCGACATCTTGATAATGCTACATATAACTGTCCATGACTAAACAAAGGCCTATCGATGTATATTGAAGTGTTATTTTCCACCCTTAAATATTAAATATCGAATCGGTGGAGAAATCACCTTCTTACCCGGCTGGCTCAATCGGTTATCTTTCAGTATCGCCCACTATCAAGCGACCTTGTATACCTTTTCCGAAATAATTCCACTTGCATTTATAGTATAATCCACAAAATTTTCTCTTCTAAATTCTTAATCTAAAAGAAATAACACTCCTTCAAACTTTACTTGTCTTTTATTCTCAAATAAATCAAATTTTTACAACTAAAAATCGTCAGAAATCAAAATGTCGACCGTCCACGACTTGGAAGGCGTATGCAAGTCTTCTTCTTCACTGCTCGCGCTCTCTCGGCTTCCCCGAAACCGCGAAACATACAAAATTCAAATTATTTACAAAAACTCAAGCAAACCATTTCCTTATTCCAAAAATTACACGACAGCAATCCTTCCTGGCTTATGCAGAAATCCAGGAGGGATTTCAAGAAAGACACATAACGTCGTGCTTTTGGAATAAGTAGCAAATTCTCTAAATCAACATCTTCAAAAATAAATAACAAATTCAAAAGTAAATAATAATTAATTAATGCGGCAATCTAATTTACACACCTAATTTAATTAATTAATCAACATTCCGAACTACCTATCTTGACGAATGATCACTAAACAATTCATAAATGACATCCAAACTTCTTTGCAATAATAACAATTTCTTAGATAACTCGATCCAAAACTTTCTTCGAAATAACTGCAAATTTTTTTATCCTTCCAAATTTTATTCCATAATTTTTCAAAGCTCCTTCTTTTTCCGTTACGGACCTTTCATAATTTCGATTCTCTTCTAGTGTTCTTCAATTTCATTTTCATCTTCAATGTTCATATCGACCCTTCTTTAATAAAATCCTTCACTACTACTTAATTTTTAAAATTTCCAACTAACAATATCATCTCCTTAAATAATTTTATCAATTTTGCTACATTTTAAAGTTGTAGCTTCATACAAATTTTTTTAAATATGCAATACACATCATTTAAAACTCTTTTACCTATTTCTTTACTAATCATCCAATTTCAATTTTCGTAGTGACAAATTCCTTCAATAACCATCAATTTTCAAATTAAATTTTTCCATTTGATTGCCATAAACGCTAATTTCAAATTTACTATTACAAAATGCAGCAATTAATTAATCCATTTTTCAAATTTTCAATTTTTGGAAACACTTTTACTTTCTCAAATTTTGTTATACAATTTATAAACTTTTCGTCTGCTTATCTTTCGAAGATTGTCCTTTTCACTTGTTACATTGGTTATTATTAACTTGTTCGAATTTCTATTGCCTTTTATTTAATTATGATTTTCAGTTTTATCATGATGTGTAGTTCCTTCTTTAAATTTTAATATTTTCAAATTTTTTTTTAATTTTATCAAAACACATTTAGTTCCATTCATTTTCCATTTAAATCGCGGTTATCCTTAAATTTGTTCAATCTTCTTTATTCGTCCGTGGTTACTTTTCATATTTGATTAGATTAGCCACCCTCCATCTTGATCGCCGATACTGCCACTTTTCCAAAATGACCTTCATTTTGTTTTCCATGACGTCTTCCTTTTTAAAAATACGTTTCTTTTCACCAAACCACTTTTTCTTTATTTTTTTCTTCTTGTAGCCCAATAACTCTTCTTTTTCAAAATACCAAATTACTTTGTTGGACGGCATATCCTCTTCATCCTTTATTTCATCCTTCCAAATTGCTGAACGGGGAACATCATTTCCATCGGAAACCATCTTGGATGAAGTAATCATGTTCGTATTAATTTTATTTTTCTTCCTTTTACAATAATTATTGTTATACTTTCTTTCAAAATTACTTTTTCGTCCATGTTTCATCTTTCGCCATTTCATTCGTCGCATCTGTGTTCTGGTGAATATCCGGGCTTTTTTATTAATGCCGCCGATATGACCCGTTTCTTTATTTAATTCTCCTTCCATTTTTTCATTTCTCAAGTCTTCTTTGTTTTCATTTTTCTCAATCTCTTCCGATAGTTCCACTTTTTCTGCTATTTTATTATTATTATTATTATTATTGCTGAACGGGTGTGTTTCTTACGAACCACTTGCACTGAAGCTCCTGGCTTATTGTACCCCGCGTTCCGTGTTTTACTCCAACAGTTCTGTATCCTCTATAAAATTGAGGATTCGACCTATGGGAACCTGATTTATCTCACCGATAGTCGGATATAGACAATCAAAATGTTGTAGCCTTTTAGGGGCTAGAATTGTGCATACACATAGTATGTGGTGCGGAGTTTCCTCCTCCATCCCGCATAATCTACATGTAGGATCTTCCACAACACCTATTGCGTTCAGGTGTTTGTTAAGACAGCAGTGTCCGGTAAACAGTCCTACTATCTTTCTCAGCCGCACTCTACTCAGCTGGAGGATTTCCTTTTTCCTTTGTCCACTGGAGGGGCCCTCCATGAACATCCGGGACTGCCTGAGTCCCTGGAGGCCCCGCCAGTATTCAAGGTGTTTGTTACGTAGTAGTTCCTTAATTACCCCCTTTGCGGTCAGATAAGCTAACCCGCATGTTGGTTCCGGACCTACTAGATGCTTTCTTGCAGCTTTCTTTGCCAAGAAGTCTGCTTGTATGTTACCTCTTATGCCTGTGTGAGCCGGAACCCACCTCAGCATAACGCTGTTGCGTTGTGCCAGCCCACCCAGGGCTTTGAGGCATTGCTTCACGGCCCTGGATTGTATTTCTACCGCTTCCAGGGCCCTGAGTGCCGCTTGGCTGTCGGACATGATGCAGATACGCCTATTTACATAGGCCCTCCCCATCATCTCCTCAGCACAGACCATTATGGCGATAATTTCCGCCTGGAGGACAGTTGCGTAGCAGCCCAGGTTTATGCTGATAGCAACCCCTGTTCTGTCACCCCCAACTCCCGCTCCAGTACTTATATCCGTTTTGGATCCATCCGTGTACCAGATGGTGTCAAATCGAGCCCCCAGCTCCTGCTTGGTGCTTACCTCTTCCCTCTTAGGTATTTCTACTCTAAAAGGTTTTTGGAAGTCCCTTACAGTGCGGGTTCTGTCTGATTGCATGCATAGCATGTTTGAGTTCTTAATTGATTTAAAGATCATGGTGTGATATCCCTCCCTTGGATTCATCACCCCCTGATCACTAATGTTTAGCCTGTAGGCTGCTAATTGGGCCTCCATTTCCACCACTAAATGTAGTGGGTGGAGTCCCACTAGCGCCTCCATAGCTGCGGTGGGTGTCATAGACATCGCCCCCGTAATTCCCAAACAGGCAAGTCTTTGCAACTTGTTGAGTTTTGTAATACTATCCACTTTACTGGCTTTGTGCCACCAGATAAGGGATGCATATGTCACTGTGGGTATCACAACTTTGGTATAAAGCCAAAGAACCATATTTGGTTTTAGTCCCCACGTCTTTCCGATCGTTCTCCTACAGGCCCATAGGGCCCTAGTAGCTTTGGTCGTTATATTTCCTATATGTTTTGTGAAGGTTAGCCTGCTGTCTAAAGTAACACCCAGGTATTTAACCTCCTCTACTAACTGTAGTGTTTTACCCCATATGCTGGGCATCCTCACATCCTGCAAATTTATGCGTTTTGTAAAGGCTACCACAGCGGTCTTATCAGGGTTAACCGACAATCCTTCTCTTGTACACCACTGTTCAACGACTTTTAGGGCTCGCTGCATCAATGAAGAGACAACAGCCCCAAATTTGCCGCTGACAAGGATTGTGATATCGTCTGCATATCCTTGCGCATGTACTCCGCATAGTTCCAGTTCCACCAGGAGGCTGTCTACAACCAGGCACCACAGAAGGGGAGAGAGAACTCCTCCCTGCGGGCACCCTCGCGCAGCCATAACCCCCACTGTTACTGCACCTAGTGCGGCACTTATTCTTCTACCTCTTAGAGTGGCGCCAATCCATCCTATTATGAACGGGTTGACTCCACGTCTTCGAAGAGCGTTTTCTATAGAGGTAAATGACGTATTGTCAAATGCCCCCCCTATATCAAGAAATGTCCCCAGGGCGATTTCTCGGAACTGGAGAGATTTTTCTATCCTTAGGGTTAACTCGTGAATACTTAGTTCACATGATTTTCCTGATTGGTAGGCATACTGGTGCTTGTGCAAAGGCATTTCTGCTAGGGCACCGTCTCTTATGTGCCTATCTATCAGTTTCTCCAGGGTTTTGAGGAGAAATGACATTAAGCTTATTGGGCGGAAAGATTTAGCCTGGGCATACGATTCACGCCCCGGCTTAGGTATAAATACCACTTTAACCTTTCGCCAACTAATTGGCACATATTGAAGAGCTATGCTGGCCCTATAAATAGTGCACAAGGGAATGGATAGTAAATCCATTCCTTGTTGGAGTAGAGCGGGGAATATCCCGTCTGGTCCCGGAGACTTGTATGGTTTGAAAGACTTCATAGCCCATTCAAGTTTAGGGATATTGATCAGCTCATTAGCAACCGCCCACCCTCACCCGACCCTCCGATTCCTCGGGTTGTCAGAGATCGGTTGGTCCGCTGCATGAACTTGTATTGGTGTACTACCTGGAAAGTGCGTCTGGAGCAATAGCTCCAGAGTTTCCTCCCCGTTAGTTGTATACTCCTTGGAGTTAGGTTTTTGTAGAGATCCAACTTTGCCTTTGTTGTCTCTCATCAGAGCTCTTTGGAGTCTAGCACATTCTGGAGTTCTTTCGATCTCCTCACAATACTTCCTCCAAGACCTCTGTTTCGCCTCTCTGATGGCCTTAGCGTATTTAAGACGAATCACCTTGTAGGTTTCCCAGTCACCGTTCACTTTGGCCCGGTTAAAGAGTCTACGAGTTTCTGACCTGAGGATGGTAAGCTCACGATTCCACCAGGTGGTTTCGCTCTTTGCTGCCCTACTCCTCAAAGGACAGCTTTTATCGTAGGCAGTAGTGATTGCTGATGTAACGTAATCGTTCATCAATTCCAGTTCTACTGGAGTTTTAGGTTTCCGTGGACAGTTTTCCAGTTCCTGTTCCAGGTGCTCTCTATAGAGTCCCCAGTCGCAGGATTTTGGATTCCTGTACATTTCAACCTCTTCTTTCGAAGTTTTGATATTAAATCTTATGTATCTGTGGTCCGAGTGTGACTCCTCCTTAGAGACATGCCAGTCCCGCACCACACCACATACAGTCGGTGTCCCGATTGTTAGATCTATAACTTCCCTTCTCGTCGTAATGACGAAGGTTGGTTCGTTATCTTTGTTCATGATTTCCAGATTGCGCCTGGAAAAGAATTCTAATAAGAATTCACCTCTTCTGTTTGTGTCTGTACTGCCCCACACAACATGGTGTGAGTTAGCGTCACAACCGAGCACTAATTGTGTTTTACTTTTTTCACATTGACTTACTAGTTCTTTTACTTCCCTAGTAGGTGGTGGTCCTGCTTGATCATATGGAAGATACGCTGATGCGACCACCAGGTTCATTGCGCCTTCCTCCCTTATGATCTTTAGCCTTACCGCTACAAGGTCCCTACAAGTGAGTCCCCATAGCGGTAACACATTATGCTTCTTTTTAGCAATAATGCATGTTCTAGGGTTGATATTTACCGGGCTTATTAATTCCCAGTCCCCTGATATATTTAAACCCCTGATTTGGCCCTTGTTTAGCCAAGGTTCTTGTATCAGGGCCACATCTATGTTGTGTTTTAAAATGAACCTCTGCAGGTAGGCCGATGCATCCATGCAGTGGTGCAAGTTTATCTGAACAAACCGGAACATGGTCTACGCCTCATCCCGGTCTGTTTCTGCCTCCATGCTGTCGGAAACAGCTTGGGGGTTATCGGGAGATGCTGGGGCCGTTTCAGATTTTTATCCCCCTCTTCTACCTCCATCCTCTCCGTATCTCCTTCTTGTTTCTTTCCCAGTGCTTTAAAAGTCACCCGGGAAAAGTTCAAGTAAGGCTTACATTGAAGTTCCTGGATTTTACTCCACGACCCTTCGTCCATCAATATGGTGAGTTGTTGCCCTTTAGGGTCTTCCTTCTTGCCTACAATTCCCCAGGTACTGGTTATCAGACTCTGGTTCTGTAGTTCCAAGCGCTTTAACACTTTTTCCGGTTCCTCAATGGGTCCCGGAATCCATGTCATCGTTCTAACTGGTTTGGGGATGTCCTTAGCATCAATGACGCTAAGTTCAGCCCCCTCCCAGGGCTTTTTCTGCTAAAGTTTCTCCTTTTATTAAACTTATTCCTTCCTTCTTATCTTCTAGTTCTTCCTCATTTTCATTTTTTTCATAATTGGCACTGCTGATTGTTCTGCTCAATTCTTCACAATATTTTACCCATTCTTTTTTGTCCTCGATCCTATTCTTTTCCCTCTCTCTTTTATCTTCTATTCTATTCGTGCTCCTCTCTCTCCTGTCTTCAGCCATTTGCTCTATCAGCTGTTGAAGCCTCCACTCAATTTGATCGATTTTATCCCAGCCTGTAGCCATGGTCAAACCTTTCTTACTAAAAATTTCAGGGTGACAGCCGGTTCTGCGGTGAACATTTACAACCATAAACTAATCATCCCAAATTGAATTCAAAACAATGTTCACCAAATGCCGCACGTTCGGGTAGCCAAGTTGAAGTGTTATTTTCCACCCTTAAATATTAAATATCGAATTTTCAAATCTTCTTCGTAAAATTCCAATTCGGGCGGAGAAATCACCTTCTTACCCGGCTGGCTCAATCGGTTATCTTTCAGTATCGCCCACTATTAAGCGACCTTGTATACCTTTTCCGAAATAATTCCACTTGCATTTAGTATAATTCACAAAATTTTCTCTTCTAAATTCTCAATTTAAAAGAAATAACACTGCTTCAAACTTTACTTGTCTTTTATTCTCAAATAAATCAAATTTTTACAACTAAAAATCGTCATAAATCAAAATGTCGACCGTCCACGACTTGGACGGCGTACTCAAGTCTTCTTCTTCACTGCTCGCGCTCTCTCGGCTTCCCCGAAACCGCGAAACCGCGAAACACAAAATTCAAATTATTTACAAAAACTCAAGCAAACCATTTCCTTATTCCAAAAATTACACGACAGCAAACCAACTTTGTTAAAGCTCTGCTAGCATAACAACAGATCCTATTTTGAGTTTTAATTTGTGTACCGGAAAGCCAGGGAAATTCAACGAATTTAAATATTCGACTTCATATTCCAACCGAATGTCCTCATCTGTTTGATCGACCCCTCGATGTTTAGCTGTATCTTCAATTAAGTAGGTATGAATCTCGCCCTCGACCAAATTTAATATTTTATTATTAAGTGTGCGAACATCATCATTGTGGCAGGCTAATATAATTCTGTCGGAGAGATCGGCATTAGAAGCAATTGAATTGCTGTAAATGTCCTGAATTATATTTGTAGATTTCCAGCTATTCGGTACTTTAAATAATATAATGCTGCTTGGCCAAATTGATGTTGACTTTAAAGTATAATTATTGACTATCTCCACAGGTGAAGCGTATTTTATAACAGGTAAAACTTGACGAAAGTTACCACCTAAAATAACAAATTTGCCACCAAACGGATTTTTGCATTTACATAAATCTTTCAATCTTTGTGTTTTTGCGTCGCATGGTTTTGTTGCCTTGCTTTGCGTTTACTTTTTGCTTTTTTGCATTTGCTTTTTGCTTTTTTGCATTTGCATTTGCTTTTGCATTTGCTTTTGCTTTTGTATTTGCTTTTGCATTTGCTTTTGCTTTTGATATTGCTTTTGCTTTTGTTTTTGCTTTTGCTTTTGCTTTGATTCACCCGTCGATGTGATTATAATGTTGATTTGGTGTCGTCCAATAGCTGTTCTCAGCGTTGCATAAAAACGTTGCATAAAAACGTTGCATATTTTGTCTTATCTTTTTATATATATAGAGTAGATAGAGTAGATTAGGTTAAAAATTCATCCCGACCACTGATTTTATTATTAAAAAAAGTCAAACAGACCTTGGTGAGTGTTGGTGATGTAAAAAGCTCTTAGGGTATTTTTTCATGATGGAATATCTTCAAGTTACAGTGTTGATATCGAATCAATAATTGGTTCAGTTTGATAAAACAACAGCTAATTAAAAGCT
The DNA here is from genome assembly GCA_958510855.1 of Rhagonycha lutea. Lineage (NCBI taxonomy): Eukaryota > Metazoa > Arthropoda > Insecta > Coleoptera > Cantharidae > Rhagonycha > Rhagonycha lutea. Next base: position 13,437,287 of record OY294037.1, read on the forward strand.
CAAATCAAACAACCGCGCTCTAATTGTTGTTCTAAAAGCCCAAAATCAATTTTAAACTTCACAAGAAATCAGATATTTTCACAATATTGATTTGCTTATGTTTCTCAGGGACTCCAATTCTCTACAATACCAATAAATCTTTTACTTTGCAATCTAAAAATAAGCTTTTCAATTTTTTTTTATTAATTTGTATTTATCTTAAACGTTGTAGTTCATGTCACAATGTTCAAATAAATTTCAATCTTTGTAACTCTTTAATACTGATATCATCTTGACAGTAAATAAATTCTAATAAGTATTGTAAGCAATAAAGTTACACGCATTAAATACTCAAAATAATTTATTATTTTCACGAATTAAAAACTAACCAATTTAAAATGACATCTACTGTTGCAAAAATGTTTAGCCTGTTCGTCTGCTTACTGCAAAAACCAGTCGAGTACATTTTGGCTGGAGCTTAAATATTTAAATTAAAGAGATTAAAAAAATATTTATCAACTAAAAAATTTTTTTATATAAGGAACACTTTTGTTAGTAAATTTTCAAAACCAAAAATAAAAGTAAAAACTTAACAAAAAGCAAGCTTCAAAAAATGGAACCTACTAAATTAGATGCAAAAATGGATATTATGATGCAACTGCCTCGAGAAATCACTGATGAAATTTTAATGAATTTAACACCTGCAGATATTGAGAAAATGTGGAACAGCAATAAAAAATGGAGATGTCTTGTAAATAATTATGATTACTTCTGGAAGCACCGATGTATAAAAGACGGATATAATTATATGGAAGACAGTAAATCTAAACGATTCAAACAACTGTTACAAACGTATTCGTCATATTGGCAAAGCGTTTATATATATAAAATGGAATTGAAACATAATTGGATAAATGGCATACATCGTGTAAGCCCTGTGCAATATAAAAGTACAATTGATTTGATCGTATATTTGGATGATGAATTATTAATTGCAACAACCACAGAAAATAGTATACTGGTAATAAATTCTCGTAATGGTGCGATTGTAAGAGCTTTTTCTGTAACGAATACCATTTTAAGATGTTTTAAATTTGATGATTTGGTTATAGTCACATTTGATTCTAACGAAATGAAAGCTGTTAAAGTATGGAATATTGAAACAGGTGAATGCCTTATAGATAAGCAACTGAACATATCAACATATGACTATATGATAATAAATAGAAACTTAATTGCTTGTGCAAGAACTATTGATGGTCAACTTAAAATATTTGATTTGATGACAGAGTCTATGATCTATTCGAGAGAATCGGTTATGGTTGTATGTTGTAATGAAAATTATTTTGCAATAGCTAAATTGGATGACACTAAGGAAATCTACGATTTCAATTTGAACTGTATAGCAAAACTAGAATGCTGTGAATGCGAAAGAATTGATACGATGGAAATTGAACATGATTACTTAATTACTTATTGTGATGTCGACATGTCTGATCCCCAAAGGGTGTGTATGTATAATGTGAAAACCAAACAATATTTTGTTAAAATAACATGTCGGGTTGCAAGTATTTTCACTTTTTTAACTGAAAGTAAGTTACTCGTAATATCTCTAGATGAAAAGCTCAAAATGTGGAATCTGGAAAATGGAAATTGTTCACCTTTACTACATACTACATGTACGATGAAGTATCCGGATAAGTTTTCGTTAAATAATTTCGTAATAACGCAAATTTGGTGTGCCAAAACAGGGGCATTAGTTGGAATCTTGAATAGAGAACTGAGTGATGTATTCGACGATACACCACCGATGATAACACAAGCAAAGGTAGGATGCGTTTCATGTGCAGAAGATGTAGGCTCTTTATATATATACGATTATGAACCAACGATAGAAAAATTTTAATACAGAATTCCTACTCTATAATTGGGATTTAATACAAATTAACAATTGTGTACATTATTAATAAAATTAAAAGCATATACTGTTAAATTGTTTATTTTTAATTCTAATTACTATAAAAGTATCCCGTGGCTTCAATTTTTGATTTTTTCATACTTTAGTGATATCAAAAATCCCTGCAAAATGTAAGCAGCAGATAAGGTTGATGGTTGGTTGCTTAAGGTGCATGCCCTCACCCCATTTCGAATTGGGGTTACTATTTTTTAAAATCGTGAGTTCAGTTGTTAATTTTAAAAAATAGTAACCCCATTCAGTAACGCCATCTGTTTACTGGGGAGAAAAGCGTACATAGAAATTTGTACAGCATCTTTGCAGCTCTTCCATCTTTGGTAATTCGCGTTTTACATTATCGTTGGTGGCGCTGCAAACCATACGTTCTAAATGGATTTATAAATTATTCCGTGTGGTGGCGTTAATATAAATGTAAACAAGTTCATTATGTAAACAAAGCAAAATACATTCTAAATGAACTTCGAAATTATTCCGTGTGGTGGCGTTTTGTTAATGTAAAACGCGAATAGCTAGTAAGAAAGATTGTTCCTAAGAGAATGAATACACATGGCTCTAAAAATTATGAATTGCTCATGTAAAAAGTTAGGGCAGAAAGATTTTTAATAGTGTAAATTTTACACATACCCGAGGTGTAGGGTAAATATTTTACATGAAAATCATATTAAATTTAGCACATCTGACAACCCTACCCTGTAAAAGTTGTAACGTTGCATGTGTGGCGTTCCCACCTATTATTGTTTTACTTTAATTAAATTTCAGTTCTAATAGAATGATTTTTTTGTAGGCCTTTTACGATACAAAGTGGATTTCCAAAGTATGCAATTGGACGATTTCGAAGATGGACAAGAATTTAATCTTGATGATTATTAAGTTTTTTAAAAACAGAAAACGGGACAGAATTTGTAGGAGTAGTGCCGAATCAAACTCGATATATTAATTATTTATGTTGCTCTTGAGAAATTCATAATGGCAAAAAACATTGAAATCGATAGGTTAAAACCGATTTTTTTTGGTGTAATTATAAAACTGCAATAGTGTTAGGTTATTTTTGATTTTTTTTGGGCAATATTTGAAATTATACTGCCCGTAAAACGTTAGATAATTGTTGATTTTTTTCAAAAAATGGTTAATATTTTATTTTGTAGCATTTGTTGGAACTCGAAAACGTAAATATATGAATTATCTTTTTATATAACATTTTTTTTTATCGAAGCGTCTTGTAATTTTTTTTTTGCATATATTTCTTTTCAAACGATTTTCAAAATTACGAGACGCTTTTATTGTATTGTTGCATGATGTGTATTAATACATTTTTCGAGTTATTCTTGTGGAATATGAATTTGTACATAGGCTTTTATATAAAAAAATAGTGGTTTTTGTATAAAAAGTTCATTCATGAATCGAAAAAACTTTAGTTACATGTAAGGTCAAGTATCAGATTAAATATCATGCCTTAACTGGCTTTAATCAGATTTGTTATTATTATTATGATTTTATCCTTTATTTCGTATTTAATTTAACTAATTATAAATTTTGTGGTGAAAGTTTGTTTATTTTGGTCGTCGTCTTGTTATAACATTCCTACTACACTTTTCAAGGGGACAAGGAGGGCGACTGCTTCTATAATGCTGAAAATTTAATATGCTTTACAAGAACAAATCCGTATACATATTAAGTAGTAGATTTTTACCTGTATAAAAGAATTGTTGTATATCTTGATGTTTTAAATGCAATTTGTAAACCTATTTTATTTTTGAATAGGCAGCCATAGTTTAAATCAAGGGATTGTATTTTTTGTGCTTAGTTCCATTTTTTTTATAGTGTACATTTTGTTTTAGTAGATTAAAAACCGTTGTGTTAAGTGGAGGTATTTATTATAAAACAAGAGATATATACAATGGACTACAGTTTACTAAAATTTGATATTAAAATAATTATCAAACATTTTGTTATCAAGTTTTCTTGATGTTCGTTTCTTTACAATCACGAGGAAGTGTTACTATTATATAGGGGGGGGGGGGGGTCCAATTCTTTGTTTTTACTGGCCAGCTTGGTTATAAACAGGTCCTTAACTTATTTTTAAATATTCCCTAGATTAGACCAAATTAAAAATGTAAAATTTATTTATAATACTGATTTCAGAAGTTGCAGAACAAAAATAATGTCAAGATATTTTTTGTGTAACTGTTCATTGAATTAAATAAGGTTTTCCAAAAAATGTATTTGTTTTTCAGCTACTGCTCCAACTTTTGTTTCAAAAAAAGAAACCTTTTTTTTGTTACTTTTGTATACTACAATATTCGTCTTTACAACTACATTTTCAAATATATTGCACCCTGAGATGAAAACTGTCGTAACTTCCAAAATGACAATTTGCGGGTTTTGATTGATTATATAATTTTAACACTGTTTTCAATGGAACTATGTCTGAATATTTTTCTTTTACTATTCATGTGCTATTTAGCCAAACACAACAATAGTTGTATGTAGCCATAAAGCCATACAACAAATCTTTGCAACTTTGAAATGCGATTATCTCATAAAATGCTTTTGGAAGTTACGACAGTTTTCATCTCAGCGTGCGATATAAGATATTTATTTACTTTTGAAACAGCACTAACATACCCTACGTTCGGGGAGAAGCTACTTTCGCCACCAAACATTCTTTTTACTTTACCATACAACAAATATGAGTATACGTAGTATACCATATAGTATGGGAAAGTTATAAAATCGAAAAAAAAAAAAAGTTGAGATATTGACGGATTTAGAGTCCTTGGGGTCCAACGAGTTGAAAAAGACCAAACATGAAGAAATGTCTGTGTGTCACTTAATTTTGTGTGCGCTCTAGCGCCCAAACCAATAAGAATTTCATAACCAAATTTCATATTTAGGTCTTTTATATTAAGACTTAGAACTGATTAGATTTTGGTTGAAATCGGTTCACGGAAACTTGATGGTGGGGGTGACGCGAGGAAATGGATTAACGAGATGTCACTGTTTTTATATAAATACCATATCATTAATGTATGGTAAAGTCATGGGATGGCCACATTTGAAATCCAGTGAGGCCGTAGGCCGAACAACCACATCCGACATTTTTTCTTTAGAGCTTCCAGTCGCTTCCAAACGCTTTGACTCCGCCCCTTTCAGTTACTACAAACATTTTGGTGGGGAGCCAAAGCATTTGGAAGCGACTGGAAGCTCGAAAGAAGGAAAAAAAGAAATGTTTAGTAGCAAAAGTAGCTTCTCCCCGAATGCAGGGATAGTTTGATGATTTAAGATATTGTTTAATATTTGCTAAATATTACTACTAGTAATTTTCTCAAAGATAAGTGCAATAGAAACGATTATGTAACGAGTTTTTTTAAACTACTTTTTTATTTGAATATTTTATGCTTTAAAATTAAAATTAAAAAAAGGCCTAAAATAATGTCAAATTTGAAAACTTGAAAAAGTTTACAGGTTAATATATTGCACAAATGTTTAAATGAACGAAATTATATCTGCAGTTAATAATTTTCTTTTTATTGCCTCTAATTTACACTTAATTAAAATGTTTAACACAAATTTGGAGATATTGAATTTGATTTAAAATTATATTATTAGTTTTATTTTTCAATGATGTGTATTGGTAACATAAAGGTTGGTAACACCTTTTAAAACAAAACACAGCGGAAACTCTGGGTCACAAACTCTGGGTTCAAACGCGATCTTCAATTGTTTAGTGGTTGGTCGTTGAGTTTCACCTAGATTTACAGTAGAGAAGTTTTATGTTATGTTAAGAAATGGTTTCTTCAATTGAGATTTGGAAAGTAAAAAAAGTTGTAGAACAGTTGGTACTCGCAAAAGGGTAAGTCTGCTTATTTTTAATTGTTATCCATAATGGAGGCACCGTCAAGTCAATTTAGAAAATTTTTTCCATAGTTCCTATTTTTTATGTAAGTTTTATTATGCAATAAACTGACCAACTTTCGCTTTACTATCAGTTAATCATCTAAAGCACGGAATTTGAAAAAAGGCACGATTTAGGCAATAAAAATCACAGGCACAATAATTAAAAATTTGGCATTTTAGGCAATATGTATTTTTTATTACAAAATATACAAACGTAATATTTAAAACAATATAAAAAACTAACTATAAGTTTTTATAAAGATATAAGAACTGTAAAAATGGAAAATGCTATACAAAATTTTCTGTAAGCTTTTTCTTTCCTAAATAGATAGTGCTATTAATTTCCTCATCTCTTTGCAGATGGCGCTACTGATTTGGGGGTTACTTTTTTTTTAAAATTAAATTTGAGGTACGAAAAGTACCATTTTACGGCCTAGGGAGTCGAAAGCGGTTTACATCAAGCGGTTCCACTGGTCCCGGGCACAACGAAAAACGGGTTACATCAACTCGGCCGTAAAGTGATTTTACACCCTCGGCTTCGCCTCGTCTACGAAAGCCCCTCGGTTGTAAAATCTCATTTTACGGCCTGGTGATGTAAACCACTATTTTTGACATTATAAACACTATGTAACCGTTTGGTGAATGACATAGCCCCTGAGATTCTTATCATTTTCATAATAGAATAAAGGTAAACAAGGGACAATGCAATTATTGAGTATAATACTTCCAGCTGAAGTCTGCAGAAGTTTTGAGTTCTTTGTAAATTCACCTCCTTTGCCATCCGACCGGGAAAACATCTGCCAATACGCGTAATTAGTGCATGGCGGCAACAGCTAGCAGCTTCCATAGCGCAAATCGCGGGAAATATTGGGTTCTAAACAATGCAAAATTAGCACCAACAATGCACTAATAAGGAATATAACTGGTAAGTTTCAATTTTAAATTATCTGATAATTTATCAAGTTTAATTAAATAAATCTTCAAATCATTTACATGTAGACAATTTTATCTCCCTGTTGTGCTTTAAACTTATAACATAATTTAAAACCAGCTTTTCAGTTTCGGATAGTTCAGATAGTACAATGGGCCCGATTTAGAAGCCTTAAGTGCTTGTGAATTTATCTTACCCTCCACAACAAATCCAGAAATCACAAAATAAAAAAAGGTGCTATCACAAAGACAAAAAAGTTTCTATAGAACATCCAAAATTATTATAGTCTCTTATATTCTGATAATTAATAAATAAGAATCCTGTGGTGTGCTATTAAAACTTGAAAGTTTTCTTCTTAATAAATATGTGAATTTTAATTAAGGTGGCCCCGGGAGTGCTAATTAAATTTCAGACAGATTTTATTGAAAATATTTATTTGAAAATACAGTAACCTTCGATAGATTTTTATTTCGTGTTACATTGCTTGAAAATTCGCGAAAATACCATAAAATCTGTAAATTTCACAAATTTGAAAATCAAATTGAACGCGGAAGGAATTTATTCCGTCGCGAATTTTCTATCAATTTAAAATAAACAAAAAAACATTTTGTAAATAAAACTTGACTTTTAGATTTCTTTAAAACTGAGATTACCTCTTTAAAATAACTTTTCGTTTTCCTTGAGCAACTACGAATTCACCAAAATATAATTTCTTTCTGTTTGTGTTATTTTGGAAATAATTATAAAACTTCAAATACTGAAGATAAATAAAATTTATAAATTATAATTTTGTGTACTTTTGCTTACAGGTTATTTATTTCTATTTAATTAAAACTTATTTTTAGTTTAAATTAAAAATCAAATAATATTTGTATACGTAGGCTGCGTTTAAATTTTCTTCGAGTAAATACTACATAGAAAATTTTCTCAACACAAAAAAATGTAGTGAAAGTTGTAACAACTTGGACTTGAAGTTTTTAAGAAAGATCAAAACCAGTTTAAAAAAATTAAAATTACCATACTACGCAGTATTCATGAATAATCCATGTAAATTGTTTAATTTATTAGAAATTATTAATACCAACGTAAGTAAATTATTATTACCATAGGGGAGTCTTGAGTAACTAAGATTAATATCCAATATTTCACGAGATTTGTTAAGCAATATTTAGATTCTCTTTTAAGTTTTGTAAGCCAATTTAAGCACCGCAGAAGTGAAATGCTTACATTTAATGTATTTAGAGGTAACACCATTAAAACATTCAACGCCGATTTTTCTTTTAGTTCCGTAATGAACCTTAAATGGCTATAAATTGTTCGGTTTCAATGGCAATTAAAGTGTAATTTTGATTTATAAGTGAATGTAATGGTAAACAAAAGTTTTATTTCAATTTGAATTTTGAACAATGGGATTCAAATCAGAACTTTTCGTCCTTGATGATCAGGTCACCCAATTTTGTTCCTAAAAATTAAATAATGGACTCGGAAAGATTAAAATTGCTTAATTATACTTACCTTCAATATTCTGTCTACTCTTTGAACTTACCAATTTACGCGCCCATTGAGAGAGAAAATCTCTAAACAAATTAAAGTTAATTCAAGTATTTTAACTAGGTACATCTTCTTTGATTACCGTTACATTTTTTTTAGAAAATTACTTTAATATTAAACGGCGAGATTCCTTTTAAGATGGAACCGTACTGCTTCTGAAAAGTACAAAACTTTTTACTAATTGGTTATATGAGATGATTTGTTATTATACAAAAAACCTACGCCTGGGATCCTTGTGTATAGAACTGTAAATAATTAAGGATAATATGCAATTAAAAATATAATTTTTAGTTGAAGTTGTTGCTAGCATAAGTAAATGCAGACTGCGGTATCCCTGCTTCTTTCCGTATTTACGCCGAGCGCACGAACCGTCAACACAATTCAACTACCGGAACCAATCAGACGTAAAACATCGAAACTTTACATTCGATTATTGCCTAAACTAATCGATATTTGACATTAACCCCTCACTTTAAACTTTCAATTTAAAGTTATCTAGATTCCGTCAAGTTTTTTTTTAATAATTATAATATTTTCAATATCAGTTCTACGTACTCCAACCCGATATTGTATTAACTAGATACCTTATCTCGCTAATTTCATTTTATGTTAATTCCTTTTTCCGTACAAATTAATTTGAGTAACATTTCCACTATTTTGAAGCACGTCTAGTTTCTTTTTCTTTCGATGGAGAGGCGGAGGCACTCTCAGATTTTGAAGTTCACTATTAACAGAGATAAATAACTAGCTGGGAACCCCATCCACGGACGGGTGGCTAACCGGTGGATCTCTTCTTGAAAGGCTTTTAACCATATTAATTTCTTCATTAAAAACTTCCTCACTCTCAAGAAAGTCGAATATCAAATTTTTTGGATGTAGCATCATCGGATTAACGGATATAAAGTTGGATCAATTAGGTTGTCAAACAGATTAATATAACTGGAAGACTCATCCATGGACCGGCAGCTCGCCAAGGTTGGAAACTCGATTGTTGTGCTTCTCGATCCCATGGGAGGTGATTTTAAGTTGGTATGACCAACGACAACGGCTACTCAGAGGTTAAAAAAAAGAGAGAGTCCAGAGTCCTAAAAAACAACACGCTGGAGGAGGATGAACAGCACACTGGCTTGTTATATTAATTTATGATGATTATTATTTTGAATAGCTGGAAGGCCGAGGGCCAGCCACGGGGGCAGCTCGCCAAGGTGGGAAACTCGATTTTACCAGCTTTAAATTTGTTTTTCTAATATTATAAAAAAAAATCCGACTAATCCTTTTTTCAATTCCTTTATTGCTACGATTGTAAACACACTTCTGTATTAATTTGTGCTTTTCTATGCGAATTCCAAGAGAAGCAAATATTTAAAAAAAAAACTGCAAAAACAATAAAATATATTTTAAAATTCTCTTGTATATGGAAAAATGTACAAGTTTCATAGTATAACATTTAAAATATTATAATAATACAAAATAGACAGACTTTGTATTCGAATTGACAGCAAAATGCAAAACATAATTTGGACAAATCGGAGCATTAAAGAATTTAAGTTGTGTCTTCTTACAGTGAAGGTTGTCGTGATGCTTTTCTTGGGGGATGTTTTAAGGATCGTCGAGACGACTGACTTACACAGTCCTCTGGTTCTTTAATGTTCACTCTTGACGTTCGTCTTGAAGATTGTCTAGAAGTCACACTTGCACATTCTACACAGTCCTCTGGTTCTTTAATGTTCACTCGTGACGTTCGTCTTGAAGATTGTCTAGAAGTCAGACTTGCACATTCTTCTTGCTGTTTAGCATTCATTCTTGGCCTTCTTTTTGAGGGTAACCGTTGCTTGGCGATTCGTCCTGATTGAACACTTGGTCTTACGCTTCCTTCAGGCGATCTTTCAATGCTTAAGAACCCCAATGAATATTTTCCCCTCGAAGTTTCCTTGAAGGCTCCAAACATGCAACCCCGTTCTAAGGCTTTCGACATATAGTGACGGTATCTGGAAGGAAGCTGATATTTGTTTTGCATAAATCCGAATAAGTTATTTTCTGAAATATTAATAGGCTTTTTGCGTCTAGTGTTCTCCAAATCTTTAAAGGCTTGCAAAATAAACATTGATGTTTTCACTGTTCTTGTTACCCTATTGGATTCTTCCATACTGCTGTCGTCTGCCATTATATTTATTATTTACTATCAATTTATATTAAAATAATCAAATATTAAAATAAGAACACACATTAAATTTCAATTAAAAATACTCAATAACTTTTGTTTAACGCAACTAGAGAAATTACTGTCACCAAATGAACATAAACCAACTGGATTTTAAATTATTTTGTATAACTAATCAAGCATGATAAATTTTTAAACTAAATTGGATCTACGTAAGTTGATACTGAAACGGTCGTTAGCCCGGTTCGACTCTGGACGAAGTAAGAATCATATTATGGCCGCCTCCTCTTGGCAGGCAATGTCAACCCACCGGGGTGTAATCTGCCATGAAAAGTCTTGTTAAAACCGATACATTTATAAAAAAAGAATTATAAAAAAAAGCTGGAGCTGGGGCATAAAAATTTGTACTGCTCCAAACGATTTATTTGTTATTATACTTTTATATAAATATAGGGGGGCTTCGCCCACCTGGCCGCTGACGCGGCCCAACCCCCCAGGGCCGCTTTGCGGCCCTAATAACTTCAAGTTATAAAACTTATTTCCATACAACATTTTTTATGTTGCTTTCACTTTGAATTTGTATTCCATCCTTCGCTCGACATCTTGATACTGCTACATATAACTGTCCATGACTAAACAAAGGCCTATCGATGTGGGCAATTGCGGATTGCACCGATGGTCAAAGGGTCACATAATCTGACATGTGGATTGCACCGGGTTCGGTTAGGGTAAGTATGTGGACTGCACCGATGGTCAGTAAGTAATCTTTTTTAATTCCATTAAAGGATTGAGGTATTTAATTTACTACAGAGGTATGTAAGTAATACAGATGTCTGCCCGTATTTACATTTTCTGGTTTTCATTGCTAGATATTAAATTGTAAAACTTATAGCAATAATTGGAAACCCTCATTTCATCCATCATTTAGGTTTAGGTTAGGTTTATTTTTTTTAATGAGGATTTATTATAATTTTTTATAATATAATTTTTTGAAAGAGAGATTCACCAGTAGAACTTAGGTTAGTTAGTTAAAATTTTACGATTTGCTACCATTCTATTGGACCATAATTTTTTAAATAAATTTTGATTGGCTGCAATGAATACATTTTATACATTATAACATTAAATTGTAAAACTTATAGCAATAATTGGAAACCCTCATTTCATCCATCATTTAGGTTTACGTTAGGTTTATTTTTTTTAGAGGATTTATTATAATTTTTTATAATATAATTTTTTGAAAGATAGATTCACCAGTAGAATTTAGGTTAGTTAGTTAAAATTTTACGATTTGCTACCATTCTATTGGACCATAATTTTTTAAATAAATTTTGATTGGCTGCAATGAATACATTTCATACATTCCGGGGGGGGGGCACGTACCCCCAAATGCCTCCCCCCCCTGGCTACGGACCTGATTTCTAAGATAGTGGCGGTATATGGACCAGTGTATTTAAATATTGAATTTACCGCCGGAGTTTTAATTTATTTAAGTTTACAGTCTTCTTATCTCATATCTAATTAATTATTAATACAGAGAACGGCGAAAATTTTCTAATGCTTAACGAACAAGAAAGAAATTTAGTTATATTTTCCTGTCTGACTAATTTAAGGTGTTTGTGCGCTGTCGAAAATATTTACATGGATGGTACTTTCGATTATTGCACTAAATATTTCAACCAATTATTTACTGTTCATGGGTATTGCAATGGGTATTATATACCACTTGCGTTTTGTCTTTTGAAAGACAAAAAACAACCAACTTACCAACACTGTCTACAATCGTTAGTGGATATATGTTCTCAAAATGATTTAATTTTTAAACCATTAACAGCAACTGTTGATTTCGAACTTGCTATTCATGCAAGCATTAAACATGTGTGGGAAAACGTTGAACTTATTGGATGTAGATTTCACTTAAGCCAAGCGTGGTATAGGAAAATACAAAAAGTAGGTTTGGTCACAGAATATCGAGATAATCTTTCAGAAATTGGTCAATGGTTGCGCTTCTCATTTGGCTTGCAATATTTACATCCAAACAAAGTTGATGCCGGTTATAGTGAAGATTTAATTGCGATAATGCCAGACGATGCACGACTGAACACCTATTCCGATTATATTGTCGTGAATAATTTCAACATCCAAAATTATTACCAAATTAAAAATAAGATTAAAGTCGTAATGGGTTGAAATTATTCACATGAAACATTGAACCCCAGGTTGGTTGAACTTTCAACGGCTTCCGTGGGAAGTTCAATCAACTACAGTTGCAATTTATAAAATGCAATAATGCAATTAAAAGCAAACAAATCGTGGCGTGACCGGATCCACGCAAGCAAAATATACCCGGGCTCACCGATCAGGCGATTGGAAAATCAGGTGGGAGTCGAACACATAAATATATCGAATCGATTGATGAGGGATAGTTATCGGCAGTGAGAGTGCTAGCGAGTGCCCGTATCGTGGTGTCAAGGGTCGGTTCGTTAGCAGGCTGACTAGAGATCGCTATCCTTCCATCCAGTCGTCATTCAAAATAAGATGATGATCTTATTTATGTAAGTAATTTTTACATATATTTGTAAACTGAAACATATTAGGGAAATTAGGAAATAAATGTATGAAAAGAATAAACCGATTGTTATTTGACTAAGTGAGAAAGCTACCCCCCACAACAACCAACATGGAACAGTTTTGGTAATTAGGTACCAAGTATTAGGGCCCTAGGACACAACGGCCTTAAATACGACAATATCTTTCGAACCTATATTGATGCGGATTCACTTTTTCCACCAAAGCTCTGGGCAGCACGCACATCAAGTATGTGCCGGACTACGAATGCCTGTGAATCGTTTCATAACGTATTTAGTTCACAGTTTTACAATCCTCACCCACCAATTTACACCTTTTTGGAGAAATTACAAAGTATGCAAATCAAAACATACATAAGCATAAACAGCATTAGCACAGCTAACACTGTTAATTCCATTACAGTTAGTAAACAAGCCAAATTACAACATTTGATAGACTTGTATTCAAACAAAACAATTACCAGGATCCAATTTATAAAAAGCATTTGCAATCATTATTGTCACATTAATAAGTGAATGTGAAGCGAAGTAATTTTCGAATTTTTTTAAATAAAATATAGGATTTTGAACATTTATTGGTGTTTTTTTTTTGTTTTTTAGTAATTTTCTAATTTTTTTAAATAAAATAAAGTATTTTTGGCATCTATTACTGTTTTTTTAAGTTTTTCAGTAATGTTTTGGGCGACTCCTTCTATACGTCCTTGTTTCATTTTCAGTAATAAAACAAGAAAAAAAGCCATATAAGCTTACTGGTAAGTCTTTTACTTAAAGGGATTAAGTATTTATATCGGTGCAATCCACATGTGGGGATCGGTGCAATCCACATCTGACCATCGGTGCAATCTACATATGACCCTCGGTCAAAACCCCAAAAAAAAGGATTAATTTCTTTCCATCGGTGCAATCCACATACGTCCATCGATGTATATACCAACTTTGTTAAAGCTCTGCTAGCATAACAACAGATCCTATTTTAAGTTTTGATTTGTGTACCGGAAAACCAGGGAAATTCAATGAATTTAATTATTCGACTTCATATTCCAACCGAATGTCCTCTTCTGTTTCATCGACCCCTCGATGTTTAGCTATATCTTGACTTAAGTAGGTATGAATCTCGCCCGAACATCATCATTGTGGCAGGCTAATATAATTCTGTCGGAGAGATCGGCATTAGAAGCAATTGAATTGCTGTAAATGTCCTGAATTATACGGTACAGGACAACTCGGTACCAGACAACTCGGCACCGGGAAAACTCAGCTCCGGGATAACTTGGCACCAGTTAAAAACTTTTAAAAAATGTATGAGGATCATTATTAAAAGGTAGATCCCGGTCGAGGCTAGGTTAGTGTTAGTGTTAGGAAACGACTTTTTTTTAAAAGAGAAGGTCACCTCGGATTTTTAAGACCATTTCCGTCGCAAAGTCACGTATGATAACTTCGGTAGCGTTTGTTCCGGAAAGTGAATTATAAAAAGATATATAATTTCTTTAATATAATAAAATTTTTATATTTTAATTTTTTTTAAGTTTTTCAACTTGTGCCGAGTCCGCTCCAGAGCCATTTTTGCAGAACTAAACTCCTTAAAAACATCCCCTTAGGGCCTTCCAACTCGGCAAATTGTGCTACTGGGAATGGGGTGAATCTCGCATTTTTTTTTCGGTACCGGACCATATTATGTCACACATTCAAATATTCTTTATTAGTAATTAATCTACCTTTTAATGACTTTCTCTTTTAAAAAACAAGTCGTTTCCTAACACTAACCTAGCCTCGACCGGGATCTACCTTTTAATAATGATCCTCATATATTTTTTTTAAGTTTTTCAACTGGTGCCAAGTTAGCCCGGAACTGAGTTTCCCCGTTGCCGAGTTATGCCGGTGCCGAGTTTTCCCGGTGCCGAGTTATGCCGGTGCCGAGTTGTCCGGTGCCGCGTTGCCGGCGCCGAATTTTCCCGGTGCAGAGTTGTCCGGTTCCGAGTTGTCCGGTGCCGAGTTGTCCGGTGCCGAGTTTTCCCGGTGCCGAGTTGTCCGTGTCCCTGAATTATATTTGTACATTTCCAGCTATTCGGTACTTTCAATAATATAATGCTGCTTGGCCAAATTGATGTTGACTTTAAAGTATAATTGACTATCTCCACAGGTGAAGCGTATTTTATAACAGGTAAAACTTGACGAAAGTCACCACCGAAAATAACAAATTTGCCACCAAACGGATTTTTGCATGTACATAAATCTTTCAATCTTTGTGTTTTTGCGTCGCATGGTTTTGTTGCCTTGCTTTTGCTTTTGCTTTTGCTTTTGCTTTGCTTTGCTTTGCTTTGCTTTGCTTTGCTTTGCTTTGCTTTGCTTTGCTTTGCTTTGCTTTGCTTTGCTTTGATTCGTCCGTTGATGTGATTATAATGTTGATTTGGTGTCGTCCAATAGCTGTTCTCAGCGTTGCATAAAAACGTTGCATAAAAACGTTGCACAAAAACGTTGCATAAAAACGTTGCATATTTTTCTTATCTTTTTATATATATAGAGTAGATAGATATATTTTGCTTTTTTAAAAAAATATTTTTCAATACGAAGACTTTTTACCCTATAATAATTTACAAAGCATGCAGATTATCACCATGTGCTCAGTTACCTAATTGGTAATTGCAGGGCCGGACTGGCCCGCCCGGTTAATCGGCTAGCCGATCTAATTGGGACCAAGTGGAAACAAATAAAAAAGAAGCTTTGGGTGTACTCAATTATTGAGCGTTTTGGGCTAACAGAATTTTGGAAAGAAACAGAAATTTCAAAGTTTATTAGCAAATTAGACGATGAAATATCTTTAGTTTTTTGTATTCAAAGTAATTTCCAGTGGCTGCGGCTATGCACGGGCAAGGCGCCTTGTGCCCACTCTTCATTTAGAAATTAATTGTTAGTTAAATTTCAAGATGGAATAGCCGAAAAACAATAGAATATTTATGCATATTGATTTTGCACACAGCCACTTTTATATGACTGCGTTCTTCTTGTTGTTAATATGCTTTCTGGAAATCACATGTGTTACTTAATTACTGTATAACGTCACCATAAAATTTATGTGTTCAATTTTGCTGGTTACTAAAAATATCTTATGCTTTATTTCTGGTACACTAGATAAAGTGGCTTTAAGGAAAATTTAATTAAAATGCACTTTCCGCAAAATGTTACTAAAGTACTTATTCGGAAGTAACCTGCCAGTGTAAATTATATTTTTAAGATAAATGATTTTTTTATTTGCACTGCAAACGTTAAACAGAACAACTAACCAATCCAATCCAATAATTTATTTAAATTTTCGAGATACGAAAATTTTGATTTGAATCGATTTCATGACACAATAATTCAGCAATCGTCACCAATTTTAAAATTTTCTACAAATTAACAAAATTTCGAATTGAAGTCTAAAGTATAATTGGCATTAATTAGCATTTCCATTTTACAAGATATTGTTCTTATCGATTCATAAAATGTATTCAACATTTACATATAAATTGCATTCACTCGAATAAATTTCAACAAATTGCTATTATAATGTAGGTGCATCAATATTTAACACACAAAAATTGCATCCCTATTTTGCATAACTAAATTTTGTCTACTAAAATTTCATATTTATCATAATCAATGAATATGATATTAATAAATTATTAGGGTTTCGTATTTATTATTTCTAGAATTTGTTTTTGTTTCATCAATTTTGAAATATCAATTTAATTATACTAAATTACGCCTCCTTATTTGAATTGGGTAATTATATTTTGTACTCGTCCAATAGGCCTTCATAGCCCTCAAGTGCTTTGCTTTTGGGACCCCAAAAAATATAAAATTTTTATAAATGAATAAAAAATTTTATTTCTATACCTACTGCTTAGTAAGTACACCAAGATCTCTATGTGCGTCAGGGTTACGTTGTAAAACAACGCAAATCGAATCACATATTTTGATAAGCGCCCATAGTAATCAACCAAATGAGTTTTGGGATCGTCGTAAACTTTGTAAGGCCAGTCATTGTAGCAAAATAGGTATGAAAAATTGCAAAAGTTTTCAAATTTTGAGACAACATTGAAGGAGGTAAAAAAATAATAAATCCGAATTTGCACCCTTTTCTGCCTCCCAGAACATGGTTAAATTAAAAAAACCGAAATTCCGAAATTTATGCAAACTTTAGAGAACATTTTAATAATTAAAACACATCTTCAATAAAGTTTGCACCCTGCTATAATGACTGAAACATTGCAAACAGTTGTAGCTTATTAATTTTTTGTGTGTATCCTTCGAAAAAAATTGCAAAAGTCATGCAAATAATTCCTTAATACAACCCTGTATGCAAATTAATAATCACAACTATTTGCAATGTTCCGGTCATCGTAGCAGGGTGCAAACTTTATAGAAGATGTCTAATAATAATTAAACTGTTCTCCAAAATTTGCATTTTCGGAATATTTTTCATAGATTTATTGCAAATTTACACTCTTCTTTTAACAATTTAACAATGTTCCGGGGAACAAAAAAGGATGCAAAAATCGGATTACTAATTTTTTGACCTGTCACAATGTTGTCCCAAAATATAAAAACTTTTGCAATTTTTGTCTAACTTTTCACTTTTTAAGTGAAATGCAGGGGTGTAACTAACTTTGAGTGCTAGATACACGTATGTAAAATGTGAAGCAAGGGTGTGAAACCGAGGGGTCTGGGGGGGGGGTACGGACTACGGAGTACTATCCGCGTCAGTTAAAAATATTTGGAAGAAAAGAAACTACATTATACGATACTTAATTTTATCAAATTTTCTGATCCTTTTATTCAGTTTCGGAGTGGGGTAACCCCAGTTAAATAAGATTTATTTTATATCGAACGATGCAAATTGAATCACACCGATGCAGATTAG
The DNA here is from genome assembly GCA_958510855.1 of Rhagonycha lutea. Taxonomy (NCBI): domain Eukaryota; kingdom Metazoa; phylum Arthropoda; class Insecta; order Coleoptera; family Cantharidae; genus Rhagonycha; species Rhagonycha lutea. The sequence goes on from OY294037.1 coordinate 13,455,272, forward strand.
ATTTTCGTTTTTATGTTTTTTTTTATGTAAAAAGAAACAACGAAAATCGAGATCTTTATGTTGGTTGATTTCAATCAAAATTTTGTATCCAAAATCTATCATTCCACCCTCCACACTAAATTAGCTATAGTCTATTTTTAAAACAATATTATACATTTTTAACTAGTTAAATTAAATAATAATAATAAATTTAATGTAATAAAATCAAAATTGAATATTTTTTGTCGGCTATTATTATCAGAAAATGTATTAAAAACTAATAACTATTGTTATTAAAATAAAAATGATTTTATTATATTCAATAATATCGATAATTTTTAAATTTTTAATATATGCGGGGTGACCCACCTTAAAGTCCACCTAGGACGTCGAATAAAAAAATAATGATAAATAAAAATCAAAATAAAAAGATGAATTATTTTTAAAGGAATAATGAATAAAAACCTGTTCACCGATCTATCTCAAATTTTGTGTCCCTTTTTAGTATTACATTAAAAACTGAAGATTTTGGTTTTTCAATGCGTATTTTCTATTTTATGAACCAAAAATGATTTTTTTAACGTAAATTGAAATTTTGACTTTGAATGGTTGCCGTATTGTCAAATTTAAGTTTTTTTTATGAAAAAATGAATGTTCTATGAAAGTTTTATGAATGTTCAAAAAAATTGCAAACATTATTTTTTTATTCGAAGTCCTAGGTGGGCCTAACCCTTTAAACGCGAACATAAGATAAGAATGAAAATGGTAATAATCGAAGAGATATTTTGTGACATTTAATTGTTATTAGGGCGAGGATCACCAAAGTCAGTTAATTTATCCCCCTGCTAAATAGTTGGATAAAATAATAAATTGTTATCATGTAAGTGGGACTTTGAATAAATTTGACGTTTAATTTCCAAACGCCATCTGTCCTCTGTTTCGAATTTGAATTTAATATAAACTACTCACAAAACAGTTAAAACAGTAAGCTCAAAGTAAATTGTTTTCTAATTTACACGAGATTCTACGCTAACTTTCAGTTCTACAGACAGTGGCGGCTTTAGAACTTATGAGGCCCAATTCAATTTTGAGCCCCCCCCCCCTCTAAATATTTTCACTAATCCTACACTCCCTAAAACAATTGATTTGAACCCCTGGTACACTGGGGGGCCCATTCACCAGCACCGCAGACGATTTATTTTTTGAATACTTTTTTTTTTACTAAAAATTGCACTGAAATCAAAATAACTGCAAATCCAAGGCATCTTAGGGCTTAGAATTTTTTTGTTATTTTTCCTGAGTTTACTACTACATAAACTATATTTTCATAAAATTTCAGAATATTTGAACAAAATTAAATTTTTTTCAAAAAATGTAAATCAAAAATTTAACTGAAATCAAAATTACTGCAAATCTAAGGCATCCTAGGGCTTAGAATTTTTTCGTTATTTTTCCTGTATTTATTACAACAGAGTTAATAGCTTCATGAAGTTTAAGAATATTTGAACAAAATTAAATTTTTATCAACAATTGCACTGAAATCAAAATAACTGCAAATCTTAGGCATCTTAAGGTTTAGAATTTTTTTTGTTATTTCTCCTGTGTTTATTGCAAGGGGATTAATATTTTCATAAAATTTCAGAATATTTGAACAAAATTTAATTTTTATCAAAAAATTTAAATCAAAAATTGCACTGAAATCAAAATTACTGCAAATCTAAGGCATTTTAAGGCTTTAGAATTTTTTTGTTATTTTTCCTGTGTTTATTACAACATAGTTAATATTTTCATGAAGTTTTAGAACATTTGAACAAAATTAAATTTTTATCAACAAATTTAAATCAATAATTGCACTGAAATTAGGCAAAATAACTGCAAATCTAAGGCATCTTAAGGCATACAATTTTTTCATTATTTTTCCTGTATTTATTACAAGGGTATTAATATTTTCATAATAGTCCAGTCAATAGAGAAATGAACTTTGCAAAAATTCTGCACAGCATTGATATTTTTAGGATCGTTAAGTAGGCTTATAAAAAGCTTAAATTCAAAAATGAGAATTATGAAACATCAAGCGCTAGCCGCTATCTTGGAAAACGCGTTTCGTTTCATATCTCGGAAACGGCTTACTTTAGGATGAAAAACATGGAGACCTTTTTTGTAGATAATTGAATTTCCCACCTTTTTTGTTCGAAACTTTTTTTGATTCAACTTACCGTTTTTCAATTACAGCTCGTTCAATGTCGCAAATACAGGACGTTTCATCGTTAAATCGACTTTCCAGGAAGTTACAGCGGATAACAGCGGATAAAAGGAGATTTGCGACATTGAACGAGCTGTAATTGAAAAACGGTAAGTTGAATCAAAAAAAGTTTCGAACAAAAAAGGTGGAAAATTCAATTATCTACAAAAAAGGTATCTATGTTTTTCATCCTAAAGTAAGCCGTTTCCGAGATATGATACGAAACGCGTTTTCCAAGATGGCGGCTAGCGCTCGATGTTTCATAAATCTCATTTTTGAATTTAAGCTTTTTATAAGCCTACTTAACGATCCTAAAAATATCAATGCTGTGCAGAATTTTTGCAAAGTCACACGTATAACGAATGTCTCTATTGACTGGACTATAAAGTTAAATTTAAACAAAATTTTAACAAAATTAAATTTTTATTTTAACAAAAAATCTAAATAAAAAATTGCACTGAAATAAAAATAACTGAAAAACTAAGGCACCTTAGGGCTTAGAATTTTTTTGTTATTTTTCCTGTGTTTATTAAACAGGAATTTAATTAATAAAAATTAAATTTTCCTTATTTTGAGGCCCCTTGATTTACGAGGCCCTAAGCGCGCGCCTCTTGCGCCTGTTGGGAAATCCGCCACTGTCTACAGATGAAACACTAAACATCGATCAATTACTTTGAGAGCTCTAAATAACCACATACATAAATTAATGTAATTTTTCAAGAGTTTATCGAAAAATTGCTTATTATATTTGTGTATTTTTAACAATAATTAAAGAAAATACCTATATAATACAAAGTGTTGGGTATCTTCAGGGGCGGAAATAATCTCTTTTGAATAATATTCTAGACTTCCATATTCTAGATTGATGGACGATTTTTATCCTCATCAGTTAAGCGGCGTTCACAATGAAGTGGGGTCTTGCCTTGCTTCGGTAGAAAGCTGGCTAACGCCAATTACATTATTAAAGTATTTTCTTCTATCCTTTTCTATGATTCAGAAATTGTTCGTTTTGATTGGCTCTTGCTAGCTTTCTACCGAAGCAAGGCAAAACCCAACTTTATTTTTATTTATCTGACAAATAAATTTTAAAGGCCCTAAGTGGTCCTTCTAAAAGGCTTTTTTAGGGCGTTTATAATTTACTTGTCAAATAAATTTACTTGGGACACTAACTAGAGATTGATAAATTGGGCCTAAAACAAAATTAATATAATTTTCTTCTTCAACTTAGTTTAAGCCTTAAGGCTTGTTATTTCCAACATCTGCGTTAGGTAGCTTGCTAGACTTGCCTTCAGATGTGCCATGTATCCTGGTTTTTTATGTTAATGGTGGCAATTCACTAACCCAGGGGACCACCGGCTTAACGTGCCTTCCGAAGCAAGGAGACTAGTCATAAGAAAGTTTGACTCTCCTCAGGTTTGAACCCGATGCCCCGCATTCGCATCCAACTGGGTTAGCTGCAAGTCAATAACCGTCTCTAAAAAATATGTAAAATTTAGTCAGGATTATCGAGTCTGGAATGTATAATATAAAAGTATGTATTATATCATTAATATTTTGTAAATTCGTTAATTTTATAAGGGAAACTCGATAGGAAATCAAAAAAAAAGAAGTGTTATGCTTACTCATCAGTATAAAGTCAATTATTTTAATTTTTTGGCAATACATCCGACGTAATTGCTGAAAACAATATGTAAATTCCGAATAATTAAATGATCAAAAAAGCTTCAGCTTATTAATATAATTGAGTTTTCCGAGTTACATAGTCCCATTATCTCACCAATTATGTTCTTATCCATTTAATGACTTTACTAATAACCACGGAATGCTGGTAAAAGAATGTAATTTTACATTTTAACGGATAGTTGTAATGTAAAGGTATACCATTCCAACTTTTAATCCATACTTTATATGGATGACTTCAAAACAACTAATGAACAATATCATAATAACAAACAGAGTGGCCATGAGCTTTAATTGAAATGTTATTTTTTTTCTTAAATTACAATTAAAAACCTTTGAAAAGATAATTGTAAATTAATGAATCTCTTGATGGCTTCCTATCTAATTGATTATTTTTGAATAATTGTAGCACTAAATAATGCGTTATATCGGTTACGATAACGAAATATTACGGTATCCAGCAGGTGTCAAAATATAATTTGGATTAACTTATCCATTTACTAATAATTATCCAGTCAATTAAAATTGATAATTTGTTTGCAGATCCATGATGATGTTTAATTGGAAGATACTTGTCATTTGCATAGTTGTCATAATTATGTGCGCCGCTCAAGACATGGAACTCCTTTCAAGACCGATCAGACCTGAAAAATTTACTAACCACGTGTAACAAATTTTTGCTTTGTTATATTGTTCTCCTTTTCATATCGTTTCACAATATCCCTGAGTACTGCCCATTGCCTTGTATGCATTTTTAAATGCATTTAGCATTGACCTTGCAATTTTTGAACGCAATGTGGCTTGCTGTCGGACGCGGTTGAGTCGTATCAGTTGGGTTTGAGATATTGAATGTGTACGTTCGACCTTCGTGTGCTGAGTTTTGAAGTGCCTTTTAGTGCCGAATTACTGGTGCTTTATCTATTATTTTAAATTGGCCAGCTCCTGTTCCTATTGAGCATTACTTTAAGCCATTCGCTGTTGCGTCACAGTTTTTTCTACTGTGGAAGTATACCACCTGTGGATTTGACAAAATTCACCATTATCAGCATATTGCACGATTTCTCCCCGCACGCAAGGTTTTGCGCAAGCCAGTTCTTGTTTATCCTTTTGACAAGATATCGAGTTGTGATGTTTGTTTTGGTCTCCTTACAACATCAAACCGATCGATTGCCATCCTGGATTCTCCAACTGTAACGAAGTTTCGTTCGATCAGCATTTCACCTGCTCTCAATACACCATCATCTAATCCAAGCCGTGTTTATCTGTGCGCGTAGTTCTATCAAGTGCTACTGTTTTTAGATAGTTCAACAAGATCCAGCTTCACCTGAATAGCACCCGTTGGTCTCGATTGGAAGTGCCTGTCATCTTTGATATTGTAAGCTTAGCGAGATATCGAGGTAAGCATTTTTATTTTTCCATATCGAAAGCATCAACGTGTGTGTGCTTTGTTTTCAAATTGTACAACCTAATGCCCGGTTGCACCAGCTAAAAAACAGTCCGTTGAATCGGCCGATCGACCGTAAATCGTAGCTTTCGTGTTGCACCACCCAAAAACTGTCCGTTAATCGATTGATTTTACGGACAGAATTAACCGTCTGATTTCTAGCCATAATTGCAAATACGGACCGTTTTTGAGAGTAATAACCTTACTATTTTACTATTTACATTTGTTTTTTGTGAAGTTTAAAGTGATTCGGCAATCTTTTTAATATTATTTATAAATTATAAGTGGTATGACATTACGATTAAACCATTACGGAATATTACATAGTTACACATTACATATTACACAATAACAGTTATGGATACGTCTTCATCTTCTTCATCTGATGAAGAGCTCGACCGCATAATGGAACTTCTTCCAGAAATAAGACAAGTAAGACCAAGACGTGATCCATTTAATTTATTTAACAATCAAGAATTTAAAGCAAGATATCGTTTTTGTAAAGAAACAGTCAATCAGCTATTGCAAATTATTGGAGAAGATTTAATACGTTCCCAAAAGAATAATGAAGTGACTCCTATGAATCAATAAATTATTATTAATAACGTTAAGGTACTATGCCACAGGTTCATTTCAACAAGTGCTCGGTGATCATATTAACATACATAAAAGTACAGTGTGTAGAATAGTGCATCGAGTATGGCACTACATAGCTTTATTAAGTGATCGCTTCATTCGAATACCTAGAACAAATGAAGAAATTGGTGTGCTAAAACAGCAATTTTATAATGTTGCTAGATTTCCTGGCGTTGTCGGAGCAATTGACTGCACCCATATTAAGATTTTGTCGCCTGGTGGAGAGAATGCAGAGGTTTATAGAAATCATAAGGGCTGGATTGGTGATATGAAATTGAAGATTCGAGATATAGTAGCAAGCTATCCGGGATCTCTACACGATGGTACTATTTATAACGATAGTTTAATTCGTGCTCGATTTCTTAATAATGAATTTCCCAGCAGTTATTTGATAGGCGATGGACTAGGTAACCCTCAAACACAATCCCAAAATAATTATCAAAACGCACATATCAATACTAGAAATGGTATTGAAAGATTGTTTGGAATTTGGAAAAGACGCTTTCCTGCTTTATCTGAGGGAATGCAAATAACGGTTGATAATGTATTAAGGGTAATCATTACCACAGCTGTATTACATAATTTAGCAATAGAGAACGATGACATTTTTGAAATTGATTGCGATCAACAAATTGAAAATCAAATTGAAGTTGAACATCAGGATGCTGAATTGGAACGAAACGGGAATGCATTACGAACTCAATAATAAATAATACATATTATTATATTACATAAATTAATAATTTATTACAATAGATGTAAATTAGCAACCGTACTTATTTTTAAATTCAATTTCTTTTTCTCTTAATTCTATTTCTGCCTTCTTAAATTCTATTTTTATTTAAAACGCTCACTTCACTTTACAAAAAACGGTCGGTTCAAATAACAAACTGTTATTTTTTCTGGTGCAACTGGTATTTTGAAAAATCGGAGAATCATCGATTAATCGGTCGATCGACGGTTATTGTATCGACTGTTTTTACGGTCGGTTGGTGCAACCGGGCATTAGTGTTGTTATCTTGTTTGGTACTTGTTTATATTTATGACGGAGCTCTTTGTGAATGAACCGCTCATTATTTCATTTGCTACTGTGCAGTTTTACCACAGTAATTTATACATTGCAATTGTTTGGAACTGTAAGAGCATCTCAGATTCTGTTATCATTGAATTAAAGCACATTTACCATCATAGGTGTTTTATTGTTTTTTTACCCTTAGCTACCTATTATTTACAGAACCCCGATCCAGCCACCGCCCAAATAAAGAGCTGGTCTAAATTTCCATCGTGGCAAAACAAACTGGAGAGGTTCTCTTCGGATTGTTGCATTGAAAAAGCAAAAATATGTTACCTTAAGATATCTATCGGTACTCACACAATCAAAATGACAATCAATGTTCTCCTCTCGTAACAGACCGTGCCTAATAATGGGATCAACAAAGCACTGGTATCAAACAACGACTGGAGCACTACTTTTCACTTTTTAACGCGATCTTTGGTTACAACTATCGAGCACAAGCATTTGCTAACTATTCGTGGTTGGGTTGAAAACGATGGTCCTCCTTGCATTTGAAAGATGAACTTGAATATTCCCACAAGGAACATCAACAAAGTAAATAAACTATTTACTTAGATCTCCCGCCATTGACAAATTGGATATCGCAATCAACAACATCACTGCGCATGGATGAAAAAACAGCTGTTCATCCCAAAGACGAAATGAATTCCAGTAAATCGGAATTACTCGAGTCATAAAAACTGGCATTAAGGTAAAACCGTATTAATTAAACACCCATCTCGTAGTACACAAAATGTGATAACTGGTACGAAGCCATGAACTTTTCATGGACTAAAAGTTTGACTACGGGCCGATGCGGTTTACCCAGAAACTCGAGAAAGACTCCATCGAATGCATTCAAAAATGTAGTACCTCCACTGCAACGCACACACGCCAATATTCCATTGGTTGAGGTAGGTCATGTGGAGATAAGACTGCAGTTAAAGCGGCCTTGAAAAATAATGCCGTTCCAAATAAAATTGGTGCATTATAAAAAGCAAAAATGCACATGGCAAAAATAAGAAGGAAAGCAAACGAAAACTGATGTTAATTAAATTTAACAAATTTTCGTTACAATGTATGTGTTGCTCTTCTTCCGTGCTTGTTTCTCTTGGGTATGGTTGAAAGACATCAGTAAAGTGTTCAGCAAATGCATCTACATTTTCTTTATTATTTCTCGCGCATGTTGAGCCTGATTTTTGAATGGAGTTTTGTGGCATTCCAGAACGAGTAATCAGTAGCCTCTGTTGGAGAGAGACTTTCGAGATAATCTCGAACAGTTTGATTTTTGGAGTCATTCAGCATATTTTTAAATTCTCTTGATGCTTTATTTAGTTAGGTTTTAATATTTATGTATCGGGTATTTTGCCAGTTTTTCCTAATTTTCCTCTTTTCAGCTATAGCTTTCATTATTTTGTTGGGATAGTTGACATTAGCTGTTGCTTTGCTTGAGCAATTTAGAGTAGCTGACCATGCCAAAACTTGAATCGATCTTGTTAGGTAGTCAACAGCATCGTCCAGTTCTTCTGACGTTTTAAGTATTATATTTTTTTATCGAGCAATTTCCTAAATAATATCCAATCGATCTGTTTATTATGTAACGAAGGTATTTTTTCTTTAAATATAACTTGGGTACCTAGAGTTTCCAATAATGGCGAGTGATCGTATGAAAGATCGAAACTAGGTTCAATTTCTGTGTATAACTCTGATATACCTTTGATCACGGATCTGATCTTTGATCTTTTAAAGATTTTTTTTTTCTTTGAGTCCGGAATCTTTTGTGTATACGTTGGCGTGTAAGTTAGTTGACCTGTGGACAAGTGCTGCAATTTATTAAGCTCCAGAGCCGTCCTTAGCAAATGTGAGGCCCGGAGCAAAACATTTTTGCGAGGCCTTTTTTAAAAATGATTACCGGGGGGTCTGGGGGGTACTCGGTACCCCCCCAGGAAAGCGGGGGGTCCGGGGAAATTTTTGCAAAATTATACTTGAAAAGTTGTCATTTTAAGCAATTTGACGTAGAAACAGTTAAATCTCTTACACTCTCAAATGGGGGGTTTAAGTGTAAAACTCCCATCTCGTGTTGGTATAATTTCGAGTTGGTGTTTTCTTGTTGGCTCGGGCTCAGACACCCCGCCGCCGCCATCAAATTATGTTTTGCATTCAACCAAAACTTTTACTTATGATTTAGCGAGAGTAAGGCCTCGCGGCGCGAGGCCTTCCTCAGCGCGAGGCCTGGAGCGGCCGCTCCGTTCGCTCCACCCTAAGGATGGCACTGTTAAGCTCCATTGCCTTAGTTGTCGCCCTCTTGTGGTAATCAATCTGGAACCCCATTGGGATGTTTTGCATTGTAGTCACCAGTTGCTACGAAGCGGTTGCCGAGTAAGTTGAAGAATCTAGTGTAATGTTCCTTTTTGATGACTTCCTGCCCTCTCTTCTTTGGTGGGCAGTATATTGCCGAGATGACAATTGAGCCTTTCTGATCTTTAACTTTAATTGAGGTCGCTTGTAGGTACTCCTTTTTATGGTTTTTCAGTTCGTTATGATTTATTATTTATCTATTTATTTAAATTACAATTATAATTGCAGTTCCTCCATGTTGACTAAGAGTTAGGAGATTCAAGATGGTGCCAATTCTTTTCATAAGTTTCATCATCATTAGTTCTAATTTATTGACCTGGTTTTGATTTGTTGCCGAAACATTTTGTAGGGAGGTGGTTGATGGATTGATGGAGGGATTGTTGCTTTTCAGCTTGAACCACTTGGCTGTAGGAGAGTTGAATAGTTGGGGAGTGCAGAAGCACAGGATCTACTACAATATTGGTCGTCTTTTCGATTGAATTAATGCTTTGTTGAGGTTGGACTTGATCTACTTGAGATTTTTGCTTTAGTTAAGTGGTGGATATTTTTTGTCTCTCAATTATTTGTAGATTGTACACCCTTTATAGTTAGATGTGTGCTTTCCTCCGCAAGGAGCACAAGTAGCTTTTATATCTATGATTTTAGTACATTGCTGAGTGAGATGTAATTTACCACATTTAACACAACGAGGCTGGCGATTGCAGTACTTTTTGTGTAACTATAATTTGGCAACGGGTACATTGAGGTATCCCACGTCTCTGATATGGATGCTCAAGCAATACTAATTCCCCCTGTAGGACTTGAATTTGGTAGATCTCCTTGTTATTTTTTCTTGGTTCCAATTCAATGTGAAATAGCGGGGTTGCTCTTTTATCTTTTATAATGTTAGCAATCCTGGTGACTTTTTGTTCACGTGTTTCAATTTTTTCCTTGATTTTATTGATGTTGCAGGATGGATGCTTATTTCTCAACACTACTTTAAAACTCTGTTTCTGTTTGAGCTGAAAAGAAAGGTAGGGAGTATTGGTTGTTTGTAACATTGCAAGTATTTTGTGATAGTTTTCAACGTTACTTGGTTGGATTTTTACTTGTTTATTACCAATGAGTTTAATCGTGTATTGATTGCTTGCTACGATCTCGAGGTCTTCAATCGTAACAAACAACAAACAAACATCCGGAACAATTATGGGGGAGGGTTTTGGCTCTTTGAGTTTGGTTGGCATTGCTTCGTTTTAATTTTCACCGGCTCGTGTTATCTGAATTCTGTCCATGTAGTTCGATGGTGGCAGTAAATTTTATTTCTAGACTTATTTGTTTGTAAACGTTGTTATAAAAGTTAAAACTATCAAATGGCAGGCGAGGATTATTTAAAAATATGGAGGATGAAATTAGAAATAAAAATATTGGACGAAATGAAAGGGTAAGTTTTCGTGCATTTTATTAATTGAGGGGCTTAATGCATAAACCAGTCAAGTCACATTAAACAAAATATTGAGGAGAGCTAAAAAACATTTTTAAAAAAATTATTAGTTTCTTATGAATTCTGGCACAAAAATAAAGGAGATATGGGGAAAAAATCAATGGAATTGACTGATTTATGCAAAGTATTTTCTTTGTTTGATAGATAAAATAATAAAAAATTTCGTGTTGAAAATATTTATTTTTGATACTAATTTATGCAAAGGTAGAATATTTTCATTTATTCGTTATCACTGAATTTCCAACAGAAGTTTCTTTATTTTATAGCAGAAAATTCAGATGGTATATTTTGATTTTCGCATATAACCATTGATACAACAAATTTTCAGCATTTGATAAGGTCACAGCTTGCAAATTTCTCTTATCTCGTATTTCAAAAGCAGTATGTTTCCGTATCCAATTTTTCGTACTTATTGCATGACGCTATATTTCGAAATGGTGAATTAGTTGTTTTTTTCGAAAGATTCTTTACAAAGAACGTCTGTAAATTATCCTAAAAATTTAAAAACATAGCCAAAAATTTATTTTGTCAAGATGCTTTCTTTTTTGTATTTCTATTGCCCAAAGTTTCTGTAACATGAGAGAAAACTGTGACCGGGTTCCAGGTACTTGTGTTGTATCAGTTTAAACTTTACATAATTTTTATTCTGCGAAGAACAGTTATCAGAAAATATGTACAGGGTGGCTCAATTTCGATATTTCTTATGGGGAAATCGGTAACTATAGGAGATATCGAAAACTGGATAGCGCATCCTCGATCTCCTTTTTGAGAAAAACTTACTGGGGAAAATCGGAATCCACTATATTTTTTGTTTTCGAGTTATTCGCTGTATGCATTCCTCCTGCAGCCCTCTGGTGGCTTAGTAAAGAAAATGAATTGGGACTGTTTTGGCAATAGCAGTTTTTTAATTAATGATTTTTGAGGGAAATTGAAGTTTAATTTTAAATTGAATATGACATTTTTAAATAGTGTTTTTTATCCTATTTTCGATGATATAGGTATAACATGTGAGGTCTATCATTTCAGATTCTTCCCATTTTATTAAATAAAAAATGCAATAAAAATAAGAAAGAGCAAAAAATTAAATATAATAATAACATTTTTTAGTAAATAACAATAACAATCAAGGTTTCTAACACTGCCGAAGAAACAACGCGGTTGTTGGGAAAATAACAGGCTTTAGCCTACTAGAAGAGAATTCTCTTCGAATTGCTTTTAGAAAGTGGAAGAAGAAGAATTTTAAACACGACAGCAACTAAACAAACATTTTCCTACTGAAAAATAATTAATGACAATGTTTTAGGTGTCAATAATGATTTGGTAGCGTTTCGCTTTGACAATATTATGTATTGAAAATAATGAACTTCAGTTTGAATACTTACTTAAAATTTTGTTAGTGTTTAAAATTGTTATTGTTATTTACTAAAAACTAAATTATTTTATTTAATTTTTTTTTAACTTTTATTACATTTTTTAATAAAATGGGAAGACTCTGAAATAATGCACCCCGCATGTTTTATATCATCGAAAAGAGAATAAAAAACATTTAAAAATGTCATATTCAACATATTAACCACACTTTTCCGGGCTACATCCAACTAAACTCAAAGTTTAACTATAAAAAAAACGTTAATTCTACAGTAATTAAATAATTTAGAAAATACCAATTCAGATCCCTGAACGGATTTTATGATAATATTATGCTAATCTTTGAAATACTCCGTGTCATCTTGATAGTTTTTATTTTTCAAACGTTAGCTGCCAGTGCTCCAAACTTCCTCAAATGGTACCGAATTATATTGGAGCCACTTTTTGGAATCCCTAAAAAATAATTAAAATATTAGAATAAAATAATGTAAGATAATTTATTCAGGATGGACTCTATAAAGTTTAAACAATCAGAATTTTTTACTTACCAAATTTTCAGTCTGGAAATTTGAGCAGACTTGCCTACTTATAGATAAAAAATCCCTTTTAGATTGAATTGAAATAAATTGAAGAAATAAATTTTACAGCTAATTTTAAATATTTTCATATTTTATAATGCGACATAAATAAAGCGACTAAAAAAAAAATTAACGTTTACCCGATTTAAATAATACAATTAATAATTATTAATAAATCAATCCAATACCCTTTATTCTGAATCACCAGCTGACATCTTTCAGGCATAGATTAATATCAAAATAAGATTTTGAATTACGTCGTTATCAAACGAATTCCATACTTCCGTGAATTTTTCAAATAACTCAACTGAATTTTTGAACTATTTTTTCCAAACTTCTCCGTTTATTAGTTCCCAAAGATTTTCAATCGAGTTTAGGTCTGAGGATTGAATTTAAAACCCAATAAAACTTTAAAATTTTCCTATTTTTGCGGATAAACCAGTCTTTCACAAGCTTTGCCGTGTGCTTAGGGTCGTTATCATGTTGAAAAATAAACCTAGAGGCATATTCCATTCCGCATAAGGTAACATAACCTTGTCTAATATATTCATGTATATTGTCGTATATGGGCGTTAGTCCCTACTAGGGCCTTAATATTTGGTACCAATTACCAAAATGTTCCATAGGGGGTAGCGTTCTCATTCAGTAAAATAATACCAGGTTTATTCATTTAACCACATTTATTAACTAACTGTCCCAATACTTTTAACTTTTACAATTATTATTCAAAAACAACTTACATAATAATAATTAAGATGGTCATCTTTAGATGTTGACTATTGGCGGCAACTTCAATGAAGGGTTAGTGACCACTGGTTTAGCTGGCTGGCAAACCGACCCCCGATACCGGCAACTCGCTAGCACACTAACTACCGAAGACTACTGAAGACTGACAACTCAAGACTGACAACTGACGACTGACTCAAGACTACCCCTCATTGATTGATTTGCCATATTTATGTAATTGGCTTCCACCTGATTTTCCAATCGCCTGATCGGTGAACCCAGGTACAGTTTGTTTGCGTGGATCCTGTCACGCCATAAGTTATTTGCTTTAATTGCATTAGTATTGCATTTTTAGAAACTGCACTTTGGTTAGTTGAACTTCCTAACGGAAACCGTTGAAAGTTCAACCAACCTGGAGTTCAATGTCTCGTGTGAATAATTGCAACCCATTAATACAACATAATCTTATTTTAATTTGGGAATAATTATAATAAATTTGGATGTTGAAATTATTCACGACAATATAAAACGATCCGTGATGCCTTCAATTTTAAGCAACGCAACGGTCCCATTCCGAAACCCGAGAAACTTCCTCAGACCATCAAACTGCAGCCACAGTGTTTTACAGTAGTTTTAACATATTTTGGTTTAATTTTTTTGTTAATTGGGCAATGCACATACTGGACTCTCATCACTAAACATACAAAACTTTGATTCATCACTAAAAAGGACCTTTTTAAAATCCTCTGCTGTCCAGGTTAAATGAGTCAAGCAAATTCTAGTCTAGCCTTTATATTTTTCTTCGACATTTTGGGTTTTTTAGCAGGTCTTCTCGCTGGAAGACCAACTTTAACTAGTCTTCTTTGAATTGTTCTTTCTGATACTGCAGCTCTCCCAATTCTGCCAAAATTTGATTTGCTGATAAAAAAGGATTCGCCGATGATAATCTTTTTACCCTTCTATAGGGTGTTTTTTTAGCTGCATGAAAACTTCAAAATGAAATAAAACATTAAAAACCTGACGGAATGTTTTGGTTATAATTTTTTTTATGAAAGTACAGTTAAAGGCATTTATGATTTGAACATGACTTCCGGCATGTGACCACCACGACTAATGGTTACGAAGCGCATCCGTTCAGTCCAATTTTTGACCACTTTTTCCAATATTTCTGACTTTATTTCATAAATGGCTTGCTGAATATTAGCCTCCAATGCTTCTAGAGTTGTTGGTTTGTTAGCATAAACCATGGATTTAACATACCCCCACAGAAAATAATCTGGAGGTGTCAAATCACACGATCTTGGAGGCCAATTGATAGGACCACGTTTTGAAATAATGTTGTCACCAAATTGTCCTTTCAATAAATTGATGGTTTCGTTGGCTGTGTGGCACGTAGCACCATCCTGTTGGAACCATAAGTTGTCAATGTTTAGCTCTTGATGTTTTGGAAACAAAAATGTATTGAGCATGTGTCGATATCTCACACCATTCACCGTAACGGTAGCTCCTTCCTCATTTCGAAAGACATATGGACCAATGATGCCGTTGGCGTGTATTCCACACCAAACAGTCAATTTTAATGGATGCAATGGAGTCTCAAGATAATGTCCCGGATTGGTCTCACTCCATATACGGCAATTTTGTTTGTTCACATACCCATTTAACCAGAAATGTGCCTCGTCACTGAACAAAATTTTACGGTAAAAAAATGGATCCACTTCCAATTGGTTGTGAGCCCAATCTGCGAACTCACGACGCAATCGATGATCATCAGGCTTCAGTTCTTGAACCAACTGGATTTTATAAGGTAGTAAATGAAGATCTTTCCGTAAAATTTTCCATGTAGTGGACGGACAAAGCCCAAGTTGTTGAGCACGATGGCGAATTGAAATGTTTGGGTCCTGTTGCACACTTTCACTCACAGAACTGATAGCTTCTTCGGTACGCACATAATTTCGTCTTGCTGGTGTTTTTATATCACGCAACGAAGAAGTGGTACGAAATTTGTCTACCACCGCATGAATAGCTTGCTCAGAAGGTCCAAAATGTCTAACATAAAATGGGCGAAGGGCTCTATATGTTTGGCTAACACAGCTTTGATTTTTAAAATATATTTCTATAATTTGGTAGCGTTGTTCAATGGTCAATCTATGCATTATCAAATGCCAAACCTTGTTAAACACAAATGTCAAAAAACTGTTTCCATAGCAATCTTGATTCAATTGTTATCCCTATTGAAAGTTCTCATGCAGCTAAAAAAGCACCCTATATCAAATTGAGGGGTAAATTTTTTTGGCCTTCCTGTGGATTTGAAGTTTACTACAACTCCCCGATGTTTGTAGTTTATTATAGTTTTTAACACAACCGATTTAGACACGTTAAACCGTTCAACAATGGAGTATTGAGGACTATTGAGGTATTCCTAATTTATGCGCATTTAGTATGCGTTCTTTTAGGCCAACAGAAATTTTTACACCTTTAGGCATAATCAACAGTTCTTTTAAATACTTTCCTTGCAATTAGACTGCTCACCACAAATTACACAACTGAATAAATTATGAGTCGCTTTACTTTTGTCGCCAATAAAATGGACTGTTTTTACAAAATTGGTAATAAGAGAAATGCATGCATGACAAATTGTTGAACAAGTGTGCGTAAGACTTCCTAAAACAACAAGATAAATGATTTACAAAAGAAATTGCTGAAAATATTTGTCTTAAATAATTTTAATAGCAAAATTTCGGAAAAATTTATAATGTCGCTTTCTTTTTGTCGGATACAACTGATATAAGTGTTGCATTTTATTAACTTAATACATTATACTATTACAAGTTAATAACTCAAAATATATTATTTATATTGTAATATCGGGAAATTACTAAATTGGTACGCGAATGCTGGTTGGGTTGCCTAGGTATAGATTATACTTTTCCGCGATAAATATATAGATGGCAAGGGTAACGTTTCTTTAATGGCGGGAGAAAAAAAAACAGGTTTTAACGTAGATGGGCTAGGGGGGCTAGGGAGAAATTTTGGTTAATCGTTGTTGAGCTGTTGAGGTAAGCACTTAAAATTAATAAACGTTTTCTTAGTTATGGTATTTTGTAGCATGTAAAATTTCAAATTAGATCATCGTGATTGTACATATTTATATCTAGTTATGGGTTAATTTAAACATTTATTTTAAACTGGCAATTATTATCGCTGATGAATCGAAGGTCGTTCGAATTAGACACGTGGGCTACAATCAGTGGCGTGCTGGTAACTCGTTTAACTTTACACTTTCAATTATTATCACTGATGAGTCAATTTTCGGTAATATTATAACACACGTGTACTAAAATCAGTGGTTTGCGGGTAAATGAGTAAAATTTGTGGCGTTTTAAATATAACGGGATGTATGATGTGGTTTGAACGAAAACGACCCTGGACCGCGACACGTGTGTAATTTTTCTAAGGTTCATTCATTGCTATATACAGGGTGTTTCTTTAACAAATAACATTATCAAGGTGTATGTAAATTGATTGGATTTGTCTTTCTTATTAGATTACTGATCACAAGGTAATTCTTAGTATTCAAAGGCCAAACAGTTGTGATACATATATTTTAGGCTAATTAAATTTAACATGAATGTAATTTCTATTCAAATGTTTTGATTTTTATCCGTGCCATTAAATCTAGAAGAACGATGTTCCTCCTGCTTTACTCATCATATTAAATGCCCTTCTCTAGAAGCAAAGCACGAAACCCAAAAGTCCGGGCGAGGGGCAAAAACCCTTCAGCACCAACCGTCGATTCCACCTTGGAGTTTGAATGTAAATCACTATCATGTTTATTTTAATTGTGCCATTTTGTTGGGGAGATATAATTCAACTTAGGTATGGGTTTCTAACTTCCTTCGAACAACTAATTATCTTTATTTAGACACTATCGTGTAGTATGATATTCCCCGATTATCTAATATTGACCATTAATTTTGAATCCCTACTATTTACGGATCTAACAGGTGACCCAGGTTATTTAAAGTAATTTTTACAGGTATTTAAATTCAGGGTGTTTTACTTGCGCGTCTTATTCTTATCTTTGCTTCAGCCTCGAACCCAGATCATAATTGAAATAAAAGATTTGACATAACCCAAATATATGTAGTTTCATTTGTGTTGCGAGTTTAGATCGTCTCTCTTTTGGAGCGGTCATCAATTTTGTTTCAGCTTTGTTAACAACTCTGTTTGGTACAACGGAAGAAAGAATTGGTCGATAGGTGGTGTTCGGTAGGTAAATACATAACGTGGTGGTGATCTTGGCTTTTTCCGTGTCATCGATGATGAGATGTTGGCGCTAAATTCAAATTTAGAAGTCGCATCTTACAATATTTTTAATTTTATTTTTTTAAAGGTCTGGTACGAGCATGATCTCGCTCATCATACCCCCAAAAGATCAAATTTCTAGAATCAGCAAAATGTTGGCTAACGAATTCGGCAGTGCTTCTAATATCAAATCGCGGGTTAATCGTTTATCCGTGCTTGGAGCAATTACCTCGGTACAGCATCGACTCAAATTGTATACAAAAGTTCCACCTAACGGTTTAGTGATTTATTGTGGTACTATCGTAACGGATGAAGGAAAAGAAAAAAAATTAACATTGACTTTGAACCCTTTAAACCAATTAATACCTCTTTGTATTTGTGCGACAATAAGTTTCACACGGAAGCCTTAACTGCACTACTAGCAGACGAAAATAAGTTTGGTTTTATAATTATGGATGGTAATGGAGCACTCTTCGGTACTTTACAAGGAAATACTAGAAATGTATTACATAAATTAAAAGTTGATTTACCCAAAAAACATCACGGTAGGGACCGATTTTCTGTCTCCGCTTATGGAAAATATAGAAAAACGAAAAGGAACGCTTACATAAGAGAGGTTGCCAAACTTGCTAACGATCTGTTTCTTGCCAACAATAAGCAAACCATATTAGGAATAATACTGGGCAGTACTGAAGACTTCACGACACAATTGTGTCAATGCGATACATTTACTCCTGTAAGTATTTCTTTTCTCATTTATTCTGACTTGAGAAGTGATTTTGCATATAAAGTGGTCAATTAAAAATGGCAAATTTAGTAAGTGGGGCGTTTACCTGACAATTTTATTTTAGCTACTTGCTTAAAAAATGTTTCTATAATAAAATATTCTTACTTCCCATGACTTGAAAGTCATTACAAATTTTAAAGTAGGTAGACCGGGGATAGTTGAAACACTTTCGACAAAATCACTACCCAAACAACAATTTGAACTGAACGTATTTGACAGTAGTACGGTTAATCCCTCTCCTAATTTTTACCCATTAAATTTAAAATTAAATTTGTAGTTTTATAAACAGGACCAGATCAAAGCTTGGGGTCCAAAACTAAAACCTTATTTAACTATTATCGGTCCTGTAATTAAAAAATCTTTTCCTATCATTAACCTAAACTCGACCGGTGGATCTCTCTTTTAACGGTTCCCGCATTAAAAAAAAGTTGATTCCTAACATTAACCTAACCCCAACCCGTGGATATATCTCTTTCAGACTACAAATGGATAAGGTTATAGCGGTTATAGTGGCATTATCTGCTTTACAAAAAAACACCAAAAGATAATTTATAAAATCAGAGAAAGTGTTTCAATTGTCCCCATAGCTGGGGCAGTTGTAACAGTGAATTGGATCGGTTGTAACATTAGCAGAGTAAAGAAAATAAATGTTGTTACATACTAACTTATTTATTAAGACAAAATTACAGAATATGGTCAATTATTATCGATATTGCTAAGTTAAAAATCAACATTTGTTGATGTAGCGAAACACATCTTCTGTCTTCGCAATATACTAAAGAAATATTGATTTCTAATTTATTATGCTCTGAACACAAAAGGTTACAATCAATCTTATCAAAGATATTATTAGAGCAAAAATATTGACAGCAATATGCATAATGTATTTCCTGACAAGTAACCATAAAAGTAAAGAAAAATTTATTTTTTGTGGAGAATCGACATTGTATTTAAGAGGGGGGGGATTGCAGATTCGCTAGTTTTGCATAATGGTGACGATGACGGTATATAAAACTGTGATTGGTTAGGTTAGTGTTACTATCTTTTTAATGAGGGGACCGTTAAAAGGGAGATCCACCCGTCGAGCTTAGGTTAGTGTTTTAAAAATTTTTAAACAAATTCAACAATCATGTAATTAATTTATGGGGGTATATATTGCTATGTCCCCTATTTTTTATATAAAACGTTCTGATGGATGCCGCGTTATAAAAAAATTTGTTTACTGACAGGTAAATGTTAGAGAATACAAAAATGAACATCAACTTATAAACTAGAAAATATTTGTTAACACAGAAAATTATAACCTAGAAACCAGTGACGTGTTTAAATATTTCTGACATACGATATCAGTGGCGTAAGTAAATTATTTAAATTGTTTAATTAATTATTTAGATCGATCTAATAAAATTTTAATACCTTAATTTCAGTGGATAGTGGTAATGAAGCACAACACTCCGGACTAATTAATTTCGCACAAGAATTAAGTAAATAAAAATTATTTCAAAATAATTTTATTTCGACGAACAACTTTTTCTATCGTTTTGTCAAGTTTTAGTCAAACGCATGTGACCTTTCGGTTGCAGCTACTAGACAGGAATGACCAAAACTGCATTTTTCCACCGCCTTTTATAGTTTTTGGTCGAAAAGGTAGCTTGATTTTTGTGATTAACCAAAATTTATGCAGTTTGGATCACTTGATATTTTCGATTTCCAAAAATCTCCACCAAACTTCTTGAAATTTTGGACACATGTAGGTACGCCCTATTTACACTCACTGAAGAAAGGAAATAATTCTAAGTACAATAGCAACAGCGCTAGAATTATTTCAAATTGGTAAATGTCAGAAAAAATATTATTTATATCAATTTAAATTTTAACATTATTTTTTAGATTTCATATCACAAACATCATCCTGAACACAGAATACAACAATATCAATATTAACATTTGGTCGAGGAATTGAAATAAACCCCCATCGTGCAATTCAAAATTTGACATATGAAAAGCTGACATCTTCTCTCTGGTGAATTATATTTTGTTACCCACACTTGTATGTCTTCTCCAAGTGCCCTTTTACCTAATTACTAACAAACAATACTTAAAATTAACAAATTCTGTCTCAAATATCTAAAACATTGATATCGGAACACATCTTTCTATATTCGGTACTCCTTGATAGTCATATGGACTCTTAATTATGTTAATGCAAATTAGTTTCAAGTATAATTAATCAAACATGATCTTTACTTCAACTTTATCATATTTATTTTTATGAAATGTAATATTTTTAACTTGATTAACTTTGAAAAGCCACATCGGCGCACACCATCCAAACAAAACCAGCTCTGTAGCCTATTCCTGCGTCTTAAACATGACAATATATTTGCACTTTAAAAAAATCTTCTAAACTTTGTACTAACAAACTATAAAATGATACATTTGCACTTTGGATTGGGCACATTTAAACTTTAAGCTTACCCACTATAAAATGATATAATCGCACTTTGGATTGGGCACATTTAAACTTTAAACTTACCCACTATAAAATGATACAATCGCACTTTGGATTGAGTACACTTAAACTTTAAACTTACAATATAAAATGATACAATCGCACTTTGTTTAGAGAAGTACTAATTTATTCGTATATTGCGTATATCTTTTCATTTACAAAATTCAGTTTTACTTAAGCAATAAATATGTATGAAATAGTAGAACAATAAATGTCAAGGAAAATAGATATTTTCGATACTAGTGCGAAAAAGATACTTTTCCACGCGTATCGAACAATATTTTTTCTAATAGTTTTTGAAAAAGAACCAACAACATACTTTTTATACCTAATTTAAAATAATTTTATATACTTTATGAAAATATATATAATATTTAAATTTGACGGTTGGTAGCCGTGGTATTATTGACTACCAACAGTACTTTGGTATACTATATTAATGATCATGATCAGTGTGATCAGTTACAAAAGAAAATAGGTTAGTGATCGCAGGTTTTTTTAAATTTGGTGAAATGCTCAACTTTATGGAGCTGTAATTCCATGTTGTGATCGACATTGTCGAACTTTTTCTTTTCCGCACTAGTTTCCCTTCTCTTTTCTCTTTCCCACACAGCATTACTTTTCCACACTCTTTTGGATATCACAATGTAAGACTTTTTCAAACACTATTAGAAAAATTATTATTGAACTATTAGTGCCTTTTTTGCTTTGGTTGGCCGTCCTCTCTTCCGTTTCGTGCCAAGAGGTACAGTTTTTGCTTCCATGGGCACCTTTGCCTGTTTTAAAATTACTAACATACCCAAAGAATGCTTGCAAACATATTATTGCTTCAGATAACTTGAACAAGTGCACCGAGATGTAACTTTATCATTTTCGGAATAGCAGGTTACTTTTATAATTTTCTGAGCTTTATGAAAACTGTCAAAAGATTCCCATTTCAATTGAATATCTTTCCAGCTTTGAATGTCCTCTTGGGTCCAGACGTCTGTACTATTCTGTGTTGATTTAGCATAGAAGACAGACTTGTCATCCTCTTTTGGATTGTTATTAACGGTATTAACTTGAAAAGCGGTGAAATTTTAAATTTCAACCGCCTTCAAAGTATTTACTCATTGGGTATACCAACGTTTCAAAGTGCGATGTATCGTTTTTATGTGCAAACGGTATTTAGAGAGCGCGTTAAAATACTTCAAAGTGGAATTTCTTTTATTTTTCGTGTATTACCTTTCATAAAAGTTTTAATAATTTTTTTAATGTTCATTAATTTCTTTTAAAGCTATTTTGATCTATTTTAAGCGTGTTAAAATATTTCAAAGTGGAATTTCTTTTTTTTTAGTGTATAATCTTTCATAAAAGTTTTAATAATTTTTTTAATGTTTAATCATTTCTTTTTAAAGCTATTTTGATTTATTTGAAGCGTGTTAAAATATTTCAAAGTGGAATATATATTTTTTCGTTTATTATATTTTATAAAAGTTTTAATATTTTGTTTTAATGTTTATTCACTTCTTTTTAAAGCTATTTTGATCTATTTTAAAGTGCGAATAATTGGCACCCTTAATTTATTATCTGTGTGCTAATCTAATCAGTAGGTATATTTAGACCGTTTTGTTCAAACTAGTGTGCGAAATATCAAGTTAATTGGTGCACTCGTTTGTTCGTAATCGTTATTTTTTTTTAAGTTTTTTAATTAAAATTATTGTAAACTGATATTGTTAATTTTCATTACCTATATCTAATCTAAATTCCATTTTTTGTTTACAGAGGCTACAATCGAAGGTAATAAAATTAGTGGATGTATCGTATGGTGGTGAAAACGGTTTTAATCAGGCGATAGAATTGGCTGCAGAATCGTTGCAGAACGTAAAGTTCATTCAAGAAAAGAAGTTAATCGCCCAATATTTCGATGAAATTAGTCAAGATACTGGCAAATGTTGTTACGGCGTTGAAGATACGTTGAAAGGTTTAGAGCTTGGCTCAGTGGAGACGTTAATATGCTGGGAGAATTTAGATATCCAACGCTATGTTCAGAGAGAATGTAGAGAGATGCAACTTAATGCTAAATTTTTATTCGCTAAAGACAGAGAGAACTCGTGTTGGTCTCACGCACAAGGCTTAAGGTTAGCTCAGATGGCGCGGCAACCACTGAACGCGGGAAATTTGAGTAGAATATTTATTTGTTTTAAAAAATATAAAATGTAGTAGATTGATCTAAAATCGATAGAATTGTTTTTTTCTTTCTTGATAACCAAAATATGAATATCAAGAAAGTCAAAAACAAAATCTAGTCGATTTTAGATCAATCTACTACATCTATTTGAAAAATCTAAAAAAAATTTGATAACAATGAATAACAACAACTTTTTTCTGTTTTTTATTCAATCTTTGAAATTATGCACTTACAAAATAAAATAATAAACATAATTATTATAACAAAATAGAGGTGAAATTAAAATATGACCGTAAAAACCTTCACTGTATATTTTTTCTTAATTTTTTGTTTTTGGAAAGACAATCGTCAAGAAGAAATGTTATATTATGTACATAAAACAAAAGTATAAAGTATCCATAATAGAACTTTTCAATGTTAAGTCACAAGCGGTTTGTTTTTTGCTAATAAAGAAAAAGAAAGGAAATTTTGAGCAATATTTATATTATTCTATTAACCACTAGAAAGCGAGAAAAAAATATAGAATCTATAATTTATTACAATATTGAAAAATAGAAATTTGTGATCTTTTCTTGCATTTGCACAACCAAGGTAAATAAATATTGAATATTGATCACTGCCTTGACGATTTGCTCCACAAAAACAACAGAGTGCTGAGTACATTCAACAAAATTGAAGGACACCTGTTCCTTAATAAGTTAGTGTTTTCAAAATATCACTTATATTTCTCACATTCAGAGAATATTCAAGTTGTCGTTTGATTACTGTTACTGCATGGCCAACTGCAACTGACATTTCTACACTAGGATATTTCAAATGATTGGAACCGATGGAAAGAAATGCAACTTTTCTACTTCACTTCCACAAACTAAACAAATGATTTTCCTTATTTTCTTTAAACGATGGAACCAGATATGAGACCTGATAAGTTAACCAGGTATGTAACTAAAAGATAAACAAGCAGTTTTTTTATCTAAGAATATATTTATAGGAAATGTTAACTTACCGACTTACTCCAACAACAACCACCACCAAAAGGATTACCAAAAGAAACAATTTACTGGAATTCAAATGTCCATAACAACATAACCAAAGAAAATATGGAATGAAGGGTATGAACCACGTGTGAATATAACCTATATAACCAAACAAAACAGCCAAACCCGCCAACAATGAACTATATAACTACTGGAATGGCCCCTACCACTTGCTTTCTGTATTACGAATGTGTCAGGGGCACTAAAAAGAGATAGTCGAGCATTGTGGTATTTCCCTGACTTTGACCGGTGTTTAGCATTCTTATCTCAGGTTTCCACCGCAATAGATATAATAATCGAATAATAATAATAATTAAAATAATAACTTTTAAATAATTGCTTGCACATTTTAAAGTGACCTACCCTTCGAAGAGGTAACGCCTTCTTCGAAGCTGGACACTCGAAACCCCGGAAACATAAACAATTTCCATACGGTTGTTCTCTGGACATAATAGCTCTGTTTGGTACGCATAAAAGTGTAGTGCAGGCAGGATAGCCTAAGGCAGTCCAGGGCAGCCGGAACTGCATGAGAACTCGCTAGTGCACATGACTGTAACAAACGACTTTAGTGCAGGCGGTGCAGGATTGAAACGTCACTCATAAAAGTTGAAGTTTTTTTTTATAAAAAAATCAAAATATATTAGTGTGCGAAAGGGTAGTCTCTAAAAAATCAGAACAAATCGAGCACAGTTATTTCTGAGAATACTTAGTTCAACAATAACATCATAAATGAGGACAAATTTATGAGTTCATTTCAAGAAGGCAGTTTACATTTTTATGGCCTACGACAAGTTAGTATCATAAATATCGTTCTTCACCCTTAATTATTAGATATTTTTTTATCAAGTTTCCTAATCCTAAAATTGTCTAAAATTGAATATAATAAAATTATATTCAACCTATAAGAAGTTTTTTGGTACATACGTTTGAATTATTAAGTGATTAAAAATGATAAAAATGCAATTTTTATGCAAATTTGCATACAAAATTATTTTAAGGACGTTGTACCCAATTACAGCGAAAAGGAATTCAAAACAAATTTTAGAATTTCAAAAAATTTATTTTTATTATTATTATAATTTATTTTTAATATAATAATTTATAATAAAATTTTTTTAATTAAGAACAAATCAAGTAAATATGTCGTTTTCAATCGCAAGTTTTATTACCCACCCACAAATTCTACTGCTTGTCAGCTACCTGCACTTATGGCACGCCGTTTTACTTTTTATTACAAAATTTAAATTGCCTAAAGTTTTATTTCTAAGGTTCTAATTCAAATCAAATCGACGTTACTTCAAAATTTTTTTCGCAATTTAAGCAGTTGTTTAAAAATATATGTTCATTTAATACAATTGTTGAATTATTTTGTTTTTAAAATTTTTCATTTTTAAAATTATAAATTTTATTTTCTATCCTTTAAATGACAAACGCTCTAATTCTAATCATTTAAACGTTTCTTCAAATTGTTTATTCTAATTTAATCAATTGTTAAAAGAAATATTTGAATTTATGCAATTGTCGAATTTTTACAATACAATTTAAACAAATGACAAAAATTTTTATTTAATGATATCGATTTAAAGCAATACACAGAAAATTTTTGCCTAACGTTTTATTTGGCTCTGCCCATCGGTGGAGAAATTTTGAACTTCGCTTTAATTTTTTTGGCAACTATGTTCAAAATTCAAATCCTTAAGGCAGGTAGTGAGTGGCGTGGGTTGCCTATGTAATACGTAATTTTTATTTATTTATGTTCAGATTAGACAAGAGATAAAAGATGCGCTGAAAGTGAAATGTATAACAGCAACTATATATTATAAATCAATAATTATTAAGATATTCTAAAGATTTTAAAAATAACTAAATCTTTAACCATTTTATGTTTAGCATAAATGAATCCTTTACTTTTAAAAGGACCTAAGTCATGTAATTATATTTTGAGATAAATAAAAAAAATGTATAACATTTTACTACGGGCTGACCGACGTGTAAGATTTTGATACCGAAATTTACAACAAAATTAAAAAATTTAAATTAATTTATTTTAATTATAAAAATAAAATTAAAAACATAAAAGCATAGACAAGATTACATTTACATTGGTGATTATAACGAAATATCAGGAATCCACGATTTCTTCATATATGATTGGTTGCGTCGAACCGCAAATTGATCTGGCATGCTTACCGAGGTGCCTAGCCCCTCTGGAAGAAACGCCACGAAGCCATTATCATATTGATGCTGCTCACAGAGTACACCACGGAGAACAAATTCCACGGGGAAGCGAAAATCTTTTAATTAATCCATGTGATATTTTTGGAGTGGTTAAGACATTGGGAGCAGGGGTAGAAAAAGTTTTCACGAATTGGGGGGTGTGTCTGCACTGACTGAGAGTTTGTAAAGTGTTTATAAAGATATTGCTCTAGGCCGCTCGCGAATTCAATAGATCGGGCCGCACTAGACCCCCCCCCCCAACTTAAAATTGAATTATCTCGAAAACTATTTGGGTACAAACGAAAATAAAACTTGCACAAACAGGTACAAACGATTGAGACTATTTACGTCATTATCCTGTAAGTTTTTCCCAGAATCTCGTTAGTCCAATCATGCGCGTCAACGTCCTTGAAAATCTCAAAAACTGTTTGGGTACAAACGAAAAAAATTTTTGCACAAACGCACAAACTAAGTGCAATCGATTGAGACTATTTTGAATCCGAAATTCTAAAATAACAGTTTATGTTACCACGTGCGATGTTACCAAAATTCTCGAATATTTCAAAAACTATTTGGGTACAAACGAAACAAATGTTTGCACAAACGTGTCAAACGTTAGAGCCTCGTTAAAGCCTAAAGGCGCTTCCATCTTTTCGTTTGAGCCTCAACTGTTACGGGGTTATTCGTGAAATCTTTGGAGGGGGGGGGTCGACTTGTTTTATATTTTAGCCCTTATTTTGAATTTTGGGGTAACTTTGGTGTCAAACTTAGAGCCTCGTTAGAGCTTAATGACTTTTCATTGAGCCTCAATCATCGCGGAGTTATTCACGAAATCTTCAGGGGGGAGGTCTGTAGACATATTTGACAAAATGAATTAGGTCACGATTTGAAAAAAATTTTATTTAGAAAGATACTAAAGCAGTGAAGTTTTCCAAATTTTTAAATAGTGATAATTTTTCAATAGAATTGCAAATTATTTAAATAATTAAAGTAAAATGTTATACATTTTTTTTGTTTATCTCAAAATATAATTACATGACTTAGGTCCTTTTAAAAGTAAAGGATTCATTTATGCTAAACATAAAATGGTTAAAGATTTAGTTATTTTTAAAATCTTTAGAATATCTTAATAATTATTGATTTATAATATATAGTTGCTGTTATACATTTCACTTTCAGCGCATCTTTTATCTCTTGTCTAATCTGAACATAAATAAATAAAAATTACGTATTACATAGGCAACCCACGCCACTCACTACCTGCCTTAAGGATTTGAATTTTGAACATAGTTGCCAAAAAAATTAAAGCGAAGTTCAAAATTTCTCCACCGATGGGCAGAGCCAAATAAAACGTTAGGCAAAAATTTTCTGTGTATTGCTTTAAATCGATATCATTAAATAAAAATTTTTGTCATTTGTTTAAATTGTATTGTAAAAATTCGACAATTGCATAAATTCAAATATTTCTTTTAACAATTGATTAAATTAGAATAAACAATTTGAAGAAACGTTTAAATGATTAGAATTAGAGCGTTTGTCATTTAAAGGATAGAAAATAAAATTTATAATTTTAAAAATGAAAAATTTTAAAAACAAAATAATTCAACAATTGTATTAAATGAACATATATTTTTAAACAACTGCTTAAATTGCGAAAAAAATTTTCAACTAACGTCGATTTGATTAGAATTAAAACCTTAGAAATAAAAGCTTTAGATAATTTAAATGTTGTAATAAAAAGTAAAACGGCGTGCCATATGCACTCGCTACTCTAGCTATTTAGGTGGAGTAAAATGTGTAGTTCCGAGCTGTTCGGAACTACAACAATTTTCGTAACAAACGGTTGTCCACTACCTGCGCCGCTTACACCAATTCATGCCAAACGCGATTTAGGAAAAAGTGCAGTTCAGGTTGCACTAGGACTGTGATACCAAACAGAGCTAGTAGTGTTCCCACCTAATCAGGTGTATTATGTATCACCTAGACCTAGACGTTATTATAGAGATTAACCTTTATGTTATAGCGGCTTTCGCTAGGTAAACGCTAAAAAAACAAGTTATTTTGAATCTTTATAATAACCTAGAAGTTAACCTTTATAATAATATCATCATCTAGAGATACTTAATAGACCTGATTGCTATTTAGCGAAAACTTCTATAAGTAATCCTCTATAATAACGTCTGGGTGACACATAATACACCTAATTATTTGTTTTATTTTAATAAAATTTCAGCTCTAATAGAATGATTTTTTTTGTAGGCCTCTTACGATACAAGGTGAATTTCCAAAGTATGCAGTTGGACGACGAAGTTGGACTAGAATTTGATCTGATGAGCGAAAGTTTCTTAAAAACATAGGGGACGGATCGTCGCCAATGTAATGTTTACGCGTTCTAATAATATTTTTAAGGGTAGTTTTACCTGCTCCCTCTTTAACTAACGGTGCACATTGCACATACACCACATTTCTTCCTGAACATAAATTATTTATTCGATAGGTTAGCAAAAATTATTTTTTTATATACGAGACGGTCATTAGAATCGAGATTAGGAAGGAGCACCGCACCGACTGCTAATACAAAGAACATCGGTCGAAACTAAAAAAAAAAAAGGATTAATTTCTTTTTTCTTACCATCGGTGCAGTCCACATACATACGTCCCAAAGGCAATATAATAATAATTATAGGAGGCACTCGAACGCTTCTCGAATGGTATCACCCCATTTCGCCGCCACTATTTTCCCATTTCGCCACCACTTTGTTTTCTCATTCGCAGCCGATTTAATTTTAATTTGATTTATTTATAATAGTAAATTTACAGTAATTAATTCAAATGTCCATAAATATGACTAACACCGTCCAAATATTCAATCCACTGAATTTCATTATTCAGCACAAGTTGTTGCAAGTTCTGTTTGCGTTCATTGTTGCGAATATATTCTGGTCGCTTGCGTGGTTTTGGTCTACCATTGGTAATTGCAACACGTCACGTTCTATTTTTCTTGCTCTCCTTTAAGACACTCAATCACTTCATAATTAATTCATAAATGTTGGGATGAAATTTCATGGTCAACGTATTAAAGCGGTTGTGCCAACCTCCCACCTGATTATTTGTCCTATATTCTTGATTTTCCCAGTGATTCCAAATCATGCGACTATAACGAGCTTGTATTTCCTCAAATTCAGTAATTCGATTCTTCGAACATGATACTAGAATAAAGCAATGTAAATGTTTCAAATTTTAACCAATCAAAAGTTTATTAAATTTTAGGATGTGGCTATTTATACATACAGTATGTATGTAATACGGGCCATTAGTGCATGGCGGCATCAGCTAGCAGCTTTCATTGCGGCCATGTTTGAATCCAAACAATGCAAAATTAACATGGGAAAATACTGAGCGCAAAGAATAATACGAAAACGAGAGATTTCTTAGCTATGAGATTCATATAGCACCAACAATGCACTAATAAGGAATATAACTGGTAAGTTTCAATGCAGTAGATATACCCAAATTTGAATTATTTCGATTTGAATATTTGAACTATTTAACCTCACTTTTTGTTACAGAAATAATTCTCGTAAAATCGCTCAAATAACTAGTTAATATGTTACTTAGACATGTTACAATTACTGAGAATTAATTTATCGTACTTTCTGTACGTTTTACAAATACTAACTAGTTAACATAATGGTTTCGTAGTTACAAATTGCTACGGTAAGGAAATTTGCAAGTTTTTTTAATCTCCCACCGATTCCAACAACAAATGAGACGGAAAAAACATTTCAGATCAGATTTCACAGCGAACTTTGCGATATGAAGCATCAGAAATTACAGTTTTGCAAAACCATTTTAAAACACACCTACCGGCGAAAAACCATTTGAATGTGAAAGTTGAAGTAAAGAATGCTTTATAAATAATGTAGATGATTGTGTTTGTAATTTGCTTTTCTTTACAGGTAATCATTGTCGTACATTTTAAACAAGAAATATTGCCATTTGGTGGTGTGGACTCCCAAAGAAACCCAAATTGTAATTATTTTAAGATCAAAAAGCTGGGAAATCAAGATTGCTATTTTGGAAAACTTTTATGTTAACAAATTTATACCAAATATTAGTGTTGTTTCTACAATTGCTAGTTAATTTGTTTTTAAACTTTTGTGTTTGTTAATAGTAATTTATTCAAAACATGCGACTCGATGCGAAATCGATAGATCCTAGTTTTCCCTAACTGCATTTTTAATTAACAATTAATAAAATATGAATAACAATAAGAGTAAATGTCTATTATGTATCATTGTTCCTTTTATTAAAAATTTGTATATAAAAAATTACAACACATTTCATTTTCAAACTAGGATCTATCGATTTCGCATCGAGTCGCATGTTTTGAATAAATTACTATTAAGGGTCCTGTTCGGGAGCAATTTGCAGTGCTCTAAGAAATATCGAATCATGGCGTTATTAAAAAAGATATAACCTTTTTGTAAACACAAGTTAATGAAGAAAGGGTTCATCTTTTGCGCCAAAGATAAAAATTATTAATTTTACAGCGAGAAATGTAATTATGAGATCCAGAAGTTGTTCTATTTTAACGTTTTTTAAGTCATAATTTAAGCTTTAAGAATTTTTGTTTTGCAATTTTGTTTCTTTAGCGCAGTGTCACAATATGTGTACAACAGAGACACTTTTTCAAAAATTTAATTTAAAATTTAGTTTTAGTGAGAAATCACTATTTTGAAGGCCTAGTTTTAACTAAAATTTTAGCGAGCAAAGTTGAATATTAGCATTTATTTTCACCCAGTAAACCAACCAAATGTGCATTTATGCACTTATAATGCATTTATTAATTCATGTTCAGTATTTACTGTGACGTTTGTATATCGTCGTTGCGCCTTTAAAACCCGACATGTGCACATTTTGAGCAAAATGCGTTAAGTACAGATTTCGATTAAGGGTTTCAAGCCGGACATTTCCATAAAAGAAATTTCTTTTTTTTCTGTAAAATAGTTGTTTAATGAAGGTAAATCAAAAAGCGCTACTATGTGTAAATAATAAAATGTGTGTCTTCTAAATACGCTATGACGCAACTTAAATCAGCTATGTGCACTAAATTTATTAATAAAACAAATTATAAGATTCATATAATTTCGTTTTTAATTATAATGCTATTAAATTGTCAATTAGGCCGTATAAAACGTAAAATTATACGTGGAGTCTGTACTTCAAACAGAAACAAAACAAATCAGTTTATACCTTCTCCTGAACAATTTACTAAAATGCACATGTCGGGTTTTGCAGGCGCAACGACGATATGCAAAGTAGTCGACCGGTAAGTTCATTTGGCTATTTTGCAGATGCATTATGTGAATCTTTAGTTTGACCACTGCATTTTAGTAGGCTTGCCCAAAGGACCTGCCTACCACATGTGTTACTACAAGAGTATTTTTGTTTTTGCCAAAGTCAGGTTTCTGCAAATTTGATCTAGTGTTGTATTTTAAAAGTTTGAAGATTCAGTTCTTTTTAGAGCTCTATAAATTTTTATTTTGTGAAAATAATTCAATTATTTATTATTAGATGCACGGATTTTAGGACGTAAAAAATGTTAAAAAGAACAATTTTAAAATATATTATAAACATAGGCGCAGCTAGGGTCAAAAGTTTGGGGGGATAAAAAAATGTTTTCAAACAATTAGCGGACATTGGGAGATTGCCAAATTGGAGAGGTGTACTTGATCGAATTTAAAAATGTTAGTACTCATTGGACGTAGAATTTGACGCTCTATAACTTTTATTTCATAAGTTTTTCTGATAGAGTACTCATCATCAAACTACAGACTCATATATCATAATAATCTCACAAGGGGACCTTTCCGACTACTATTCACCGATTTGCACAATTTTTAACACACCTTTAGGGTATAATTAGTTATACATAAACTGAAAATTTCAGCTTCCAATATGTCCAAATAAATCGGCAACGGGTCGAATTCGCCGTCTGTCTCCAACATATACATAACTATATATAAAGGGAGATATATTCAAACTACTTCGAACCATTAGAACTATTTTTCATTTGAAAATATTGAATTTTCAAAATCGATTTTCTCCAAATTGCCTAATTTTTGCAAGCTGAAATTTTCAGTTTATGTCTAACTAATTATACCCTAAAGGTGTATTAAAAATTGTGCAAATCGGTGAATAGTATTCGGAAAGGTCCCCTTGTCAGTTTTCGACTTTGTCCCCCCCTAATCCGACCAGGTAGACGTCTGCCATTTACGGTTTTATATTGAGGGGGTGCCTATCTATAAGTATTTCGCCGCCTATAAAATCGCCGCCAGTCATTTCGCCGCCACTTTTTTCCCATTTCGCCGCCGATTTAATTTAAATTTGATTTATTTAAAATAATACATATAGGGCCGATTTCATAATCAAAACGTTAATGGAGACTTAACTAAAAGATCATTGCTAAGCAATAGAAAACGTCCGTTCACTCTAACAAGCCAATAGCAATCCACTTTTATTTTTAACGACTCGTTAAAAGTATTATGAAATCGGCCCATACAGTAATTAATTCAAATGTCCATAAATATGACTAATACTGTCGAAATATTCAATCCACTGAATTTTATTATTCAGCACAAGTTGTTGCAAGTTCAATCTATACTCATAATCACGAAATACCAGCACAAAAGCCCCCCCCCCTTGTGATTTTATAAAACGTATTTCGTCAGCCATTTCCAAATTTTGAAATTTTCTTTTGTAGTTTTTTAATTAAATAAAATAATGTTAAATTGAAAACAAGGTTATTCATTTGATTTGTAGAATAGTTGGATAGATAGGCAAACTTAGATCACCTTACCATCCTAAGCGCTGAGCTTGTGTCAAGTTCAATTCAAAAACAAATAATCGGAGAATAGCATATTGTGAAAATTTCAACTTCCTACGATTATTCGTTTTTGAACTGAACTTGACACTAGAATTAAAGCAATGTACATGAAAAAAGGGGCGAAATAGAAAGCGACGAAATGGAAGGCGGCGAAATGGGAAGCGGCAAAATATAAGGCGGCGAAATGGGGTGTATTCATTCCTAACTATAAGCCATACAATTTTCGTGACTCCTAAAATCCGGGATGAAATCTGTCAATGGCTCTTAGTCTATAAGTCGAGTCGAAGGTAGGTACCGTGGTAGGCACATAACCTTATACGGTACCCTCTAAACCAGCGGTCGGTAACCGGTGGTCCGTGGCGTAATTTTAGCATATGTTGCTCGGAGCAAATGTAAGCATGGGATTCAATTTAATTATGACAGGGTTAAAAAAAAGTTATTCAAAAAAATTTAGCAATTAAAAAGTTAGTGGTCCTCGAAATTTAAATTGCCAATTTAGTGGTCCGCAATACCCAAAAGGTTGCCGACCGCTGCCTAAACGGTCAATATGCATCTTTAGTTTTAGTCCATATGGAGTTGATTGACGTGTGTCATTTCTAAGGTTGTTATGCCCTTACCAATGAATGAATTTTTCACACCAATCAGAGCTATAGAAAGCTAATAAATTAAAAAAAAGAAAGCTTGCACTTTAACGCTCATATTTGAATACTTCCGTCTTCTTTTATACAAATGCGATTTTACTAAACGTATGTGATACTTAATTTCATCCTATTGAGTTTTAAGCAACGCCTATAAGCATACAAATTTTTACCTCGTCCCTTACCGTTGCCCTTCAGCAGAAACTCAAAAGATTGTAAACAGGACCCTTAACAAACACAAAAGTTTAAAAACAAATTAACTAGCAATTGTAGAAACAACACTAATATTTGGTATAAATTTGTTAACATAAAAGTTTTCCAAAATAGCAATCTTGATTTCCCAGCTTTTTGATCTTAAAATAATTACAATTTGGGTTTCTTTGGGAGTCCACACCACCAAATGGCAATATTTCTTGTTTAAAATGTACGACAATGATTACCTGTAAAGAAAAGCAAATTACAAACACAATCATCTACATTATTTATAAAGCATTCTTTACTTCAACTTTCACATTCAAATGGTTTTTCGCCGGTAGGTGTGTTTTAAAATGGTTTTGCAAAACTGTAATTTCTGATGCTTCATATCGCAAAGTTCGCTGTGAAATCTGATCTGAAATGTTTTTTCCGTCTCATTTGTTGTTGGAATCGGTGGGAGATTAAAAAAACTTGCAAATTTCCTTACCGTAGCAATTTGTAACTACGAAACCATTATGTTAACTAGTTAGTATTTGTAAAACGTACAGAAAGTACGATAAATTAATTCTCAGTAATTGTAACATGTCTAAGTAACATATTAACTAGTTATTTGAGCGATTTTACGAGAATTATTTCTGTAACAAAAAGTGAGGTTAAATAGTTCAAATATTCAAATCGAAATAATTCAAATTTGGGTATATCTACTGCATTGAAACTTACCAGTTATATTCCTTATTAGTGCATTGTTGGTGCTATATGAATCTCATAGCTAAGAAATCTCTCGTTTTCGTATTATTCTTTGCGCTCAGTATTTTCCCATGTTAATTTTGCATTGTTTGGATTCAAACATGGCCGCAATGAAAGCTGCTAGCTGATGCCGCCATGCACTAATGGCCCGTATTGGCTATATATACATACAGTATGTATACGGAATTGACTATCTATACATACAGTATGTATACGTAATTGGCTATATAAACATACAGTATGTATATGCAACTGGCTATTTATACATAATTATAGTAGAGTAGCATGGACAGAAGTGAGCACCACTTTGGTTTCAGGCTATAGAATGTTCAAAAATTAATATTTTTGAACAGTAATTGCGTCTATTTGTAGAGAGAGGGGCCGGTTATCTAACATTCGGCACACACATATTTAAAAATTTTTAATTTTAACATATTGTTTTACAGCGTTAAGTAAAAAAGGGGAATTTTTCGATTTCACGATTTTGCAGACAGAAGTGAGCCACCTAAGTTTTTCAGCTAAAATAAGTAAAAGGATCAAGCACTATGATTTATTATGTTAAATAATTAATTTTTCAAATAAATCGTATTATAAAAACCAATTTTCATGTGTATATTGCTTATTAAATATAATATTGACTCAAAAATACACAAAAAGTGAAAAAATGTGAAGAAAAGAAAAAAAAATTATTCCTTGTCGTCCAATCTAGATCAGAGTCACAAAATAAAACAAAAAAAAACAAAAAAAAAGAACGTCAATGCAGTGGCTCACAATGGTCCACAATCATAATTTGGCGCAAAATAACGTGGGCGAGAACACCACGCGAGAATATGCTAAATTCTCTTGAAATTTTTGAAGGTCAGGTCTAATACTATAATAAGGGCTATTTGCCCGATTGAATTCGATGAAGAACTTATGGATATCACGATAACTGTCACAATGAAAAAAAAGAAAAACGTAAAAATTTTTTACATTAATTGCTGGAGAACACAAATGTACGTCTTCACTCTTCAATACCTACTGAAAAGTGAGGTCTTATCGAAAAATGAAAACAAAAAATTCGGTTGGCAGATATGTCACTTGCGTCAACAAAAATAGCGGGTGGCCCACTTCGCACGGTGGCTCACTTCTGTCGATGCTACTCTATGTATATTGTCGTGTTAATTTTGGATAGGGAACAACCAAAATTGTAAAGTGAGAAAATTTAAATTTTGAATTTAATTCGCGGTTTTTCGAGGTCGCTGCGGAGCGCAGGTTCCGGAGCGCAGAGGTGAAGAAGAAGACTTGATGCGTACGCCGTCCAAGTTGTAGACGGTCGACATTTTTGATTAATTATGAATAGTTGTAAAAATTGATTTATTTTTTTGAAAATTAAAGGTGCAATAATTGAAAAGTGTGTTATTTCTTTCAGACCAAGGATTTGGAAGAGAAAATTGGTTAATATTTAATTAAATTTTGAAAAGTTAACGTATTGAAGGTCGGTTGATAAGGGTCGGTTTTTAAAAGAGATTACGACTGAGCTGGCGGGTAAAGAAGATATTTTCCGCCCAATTGGATTTAGAAATTGGAATTATTTTACCAAGCTAAAAGAAGTTTTTCTTGGGGATTATTTTAAGGGTGGAAAATAATACTTCAATATGTTACCGGCATTCTGCGAAATCAGTCAATTTGCACAATGCCTAGATAATGTGCAAACCCACCAAGTCGTAAGGTATTGTGCAAATTCACTAGTACTTTAGGCAATCTGCAAAATGGCTACGGTCTTTCAGGCAATGTGCACATCTATCTTCTATATATTGTTATGATTATTCTTGCTTTAAGAATTATCACCCCAAAAAGGCCCCAAAAACTAGTGTTTTATCGGAGTAGAGTTTTTCTCTTGCTCAAAGTCAGTGGATTCAATAGACGAAATAAGAGGGCAATTCATTGTGGAGATAATTTATTGAATGATAAAAGGAAATCAGTAGTAAAAATTTGCATCAAATTACTTT
Organism: Rhagonycha lutea; assembly: GCA_958510855.1. Taxonomy (NCBI): domain Eukaryota; kingdom Metazoa; phylum Arthropoda; class Insecta; order Coleoptera; family Cantharidae; genus Rhagonycha; species Rhagonycha lutea. The sequence goes on from OY294037.1 coordinate 13,492,308, forward strand.
AGACAATAATTTTGTCTGAAACCAATGTGTTATTTTTGTGTAATAATTAAAGCATCCAAATCACATTTAAATCCTCGATTTTAGGAACTAAATTTGGATATTTCATTATTGGTGTAATTATGTAAATAATTTATAATTATCAATTTTAATAAAGTCCTTTAATCAATCTAAAATCAACACAAATCGTTGATTCACAATTTAGATTCATTAAAAATAAAAAAACAAATTTTGTACCTTATCGCAAACTTATAACATTCCATTAAACTTCGTGTGTTGCCGGATGCATGCGTCGAAACTCCTGCCAGTAGTCGCCAGCCGTTTCAACCTGTCCAAAGCTGTGAATGTTCCACACGTCTGCCAGTATTCCAAATACAAATACGTCACCAAATGTGAAGTTAATTTCCAATTCGCCACGTTCACGATACACAATTTTTTATAAACTACCGGAGTCTCGTAACTTTACGACTCCATTAGAATTCTGTTTTGGTGAAAAGATAACTATAAAACATTAATATTTTAGGGCGCGCCATCTGTCGAAAATGTTTTTGCATCAAAATTTGCAGCGCGACAGCTGGAAGGCTCATCCATGGAAACTCAATCCAAGGAGTGATCATATTAAGTTGGTACGACCAACAACCAATCAGAATGCGTTGCGTGTCCTAAAAAAATGACACTCTGGAAGCGAAGGAGCGTGCTTGCTGGTCTTTTATATGTTTGATGATGATCCCTTATATACTGCCCAGTAGAGTGAGTGTGGACAACGTTGGGAAAACAAATTTTGCTTTTTTGAAAAATTTTGAAAAACAAAACCTGATTGGTGTGCTACTCGATCCCAGGGGGAGATGATTAAGTTGATACTACCAACGACCAATCAGAATGCGTTGTGTGTCCTAAAAAATTGACACGCTGGAGGCAGTGTTGCCATCTTAGTGGATTTACCACTAGAACTGGTGGTTTCGACCCCCCTTTTAGTGGCGAAATATTGCTTTTAGTGGCTGGTGGTTTTTCTAGTGGTTTAGTAGAATTCAGTTTCAATTACTGAAAATGCTATCACTCAACCACTAAGCCACTAAAACGTTACGAAATATATTATTTTTACTTCATTTAATTTTCAGGAGTCAGAATAACGTGACATGAACATGATATGTCAAACTGTTGAACTAGTTTGCTTTGACATCTAAGCCGTCCCTGTATAGATTTAAATATTGGCGCCAAAATTATAATTAAATGTTGAAATAATGGTGCTCAATGTCCAATGTGTCGTATTATTTTTGCGAATTTATTCATGCGTAATTATGCCGAAACCACAATATACGCAAAAGTTTCGGGATTCTTGGCTTCAAGACACACAAATTAATACTAAAAATCATAAAAATTTTGTTTAGTGGAAATTTTAGCGATTTTTAGAGTAGGGTCGATTTTTGTTAGTGGTTTTAGAAGTTGAATCTGGTGGGGAGCAAGTTTAACTGATGGCAACACTGGCTGGAGGAGGCGGCGGCGGCGGAGGAGCGTGCTGGTCTATTATATGTTTGATTAGAATTGTGTATTGGTGAAAGATAAGTAGAAAAGATTAATATTTTAGGGCGCGCCACCTGTTGAAACATGTTTTTACATTAAAATTTGCAGCGCGCTCTTAAACTAACTTTCTTTATTTCTTTTTTTTCCTCCTCATACACTAAACCAAGAAGCGAGAGCAAAGCAGTAGGGAAAAAAAATGTAAAAATAAGTTTTTTGTTTTATAAGATAACTGATGCTTGTACTTTTAATCTCAATCAATCAAATGTGTGTTACAAACAAACACGCAGAACTGATTTTTTATCTGTACCATTTGTGATAAAAATGGCGAAAAATTGTATATGCAGCAAAAATATCAATTTTCTCTACTTCACGTCGAGAATAATTTTGTTTCCTTGCCCCGAAGTGTCACTTTGCTTCCTTTCATTGTAAGCACTATTGGATTAAAAAACAATTTATTATTATATTTTTTATTTTAGTATAAACTCAAACAAAATTTTATTTGGAGTAAATAAGCAATTATTTCTGGATTATGTCTAATTAGACAACAAAATTTCTAAAAACACTGAAATAATTCGCCAATAATGGATCATTCCATATATTTAACCCAAATGAGACATCAGGTCCTTTTTTTATATAATTTCTTTGAAGTGGTACTATCCATTAATGAAAGTTTCGCTAAAATTGGTTAAGTATTTGTAGGAACCTCATTAAACTGTTCATGCGCGTCACTAATTAGTATACAACCACCTTTTTTTAGTCTGATAAAAAGATTAAGGGCCAGTTGTATAAAAGAGGGTTAACTCGGGGATCAGCTGATCCTGGTTCAAGAGCTGACCCAGGATCAACGCAAGGTAGATAGATTTACGTGATAAGTCACGATACACAAATGTATCGTGTTGATAGGTTTATTTGTAATCTATCTACCTTGCGGCGATCCTGGGTCAGCTCTTGAACCAGGATCAGCTGATCCCCGAGTTAACCCTCTTTTATACAACTGGCCCTAAGAGGCTAGCTTTTACAATCACCAGGGGGTATAAGTAGGGATAACTTGCACGATGATTGGTCCATAGCAAACATTTATCCCTAGGTTAGTTAACCGATAATTATTATAAAAATGGACCTAAATGGTGCAATAAAATATGAACTATCAAAAATATAAATACAGCTCCACCAAGCTTAGAAAGGACGCGGCAAATATGCCAACTAATTTGATAAAAATTTGAATGAACCAATGAACGTTGAGTTATTTCTCAAGTACATTCTGTTGTAAAAGTTACAAATCATTGCGTGTGTTTACATTTGTCGTGGTTTTTTGTGTTATTCGGTTTCGTGTTATTTTATAATTTATTCCAAAAGTGCTTTATTTAATATTTGCGGTAACATTTTTTACGTATTTCGTGACTGCAATTTGACAAAATAATTTATGGATTTTAAATATTCGCGCCGAGAAACTTCTTCATTTGAGTGTACATTTTTAATTTTAGCAGCGCCTGACACGCCCCTAAAGTCGGTTCTAACGTTGGTGGAGCTGTATATAGCTGTTAAACATTAATAATGTCGGAAACCAAACAAATAGTCATAATATTATGGTTGATAATAATCAAGATATTTTTGGTTAAAAAAAAAGTAAAAATGATGAATTTAAATTTAAAAATCGCTGATATAAATTAGCGACCTTTTGTTTTCATTAAAATAGTGGAATAGGTTCCCCGTAATACAAAATTACTGACATATTTGGAATATTAATAGAATTAATTTCTTTGTTGATGTGATCTTTTTTCTTTCTATTTATAGATTATTATTGCTGTAGTATCTGCTTTATTTTTGAATTTACCCCTCGGAAAAATTCATTAAGGCTTCTATTAAAAAAGATTAGTGCAGTACAAAAACAAAAAATGTTTTTAGAATATTTTTTTTTTACATTTTTTAATTTGTCTCAAATATCTTTATAAAAAGCACCTCGACACTTTTTCTGTAAATTTTGAAATAAGATACAATTCAAATTTCACAAAAAAATCAATAATAGCGCATAGCTTGATAGCAAAAAATGATAACCTACGGGGCCATTTTCCTAAGCTTGGTTAAAACTCCAATTAGGCTAATTAATGATGAATTAACCATGATTGGTGAAATTTTAGCCAATTAAAGAATGAACTATAAGTCGGTGATAAAAAGGATGTTTAGATAGAGGGACCACCTATTTTTTAAACTCAATTTAATGGATGAGTTTTCTGTACTTGATTGTCTCTTCAACTATTTTTTAGGTTGATAATAAATAAATGAACCAATCAAAGGTACACATTAATTGTAACGTGATGATAACCTTGCCCTCAAAGTGGCGCAGAAAAGCAATCTGTTGAATAAAGTTTTAAAACTAGGTGGTGCCTCTTAGTGGTTAAAAACATCGATTAGTTTAACCTTATTGGAAATTTAACTGAGCATTGAAAAATGACCTCAAATCTTGTTTATTTTTAATAACTTTTCTCGTTTAAAATGTAATAATAACCAAGTCAGCTTGCAAAACATTGAAACTTGCCCACCCTGTATGTATCCCATTTTGTGTTATTTAATAAAATTGAAAAAAATATCAAGATTTGATATGCAAAATTGTATATAAATTGGAAGAATAAAATAAGACTTACGATAACTTTGGGCATTATTTTTGCACCCTATTTAATAAATTAAAACGAATTTACAAAGCAACTTGACTTTTTACACTTGGATTTGGTGAAAGCGGTGCCCTTAAACTAGCTAAGCGTTTCTGCAAATCATCCAAATCGTCCTCTTCCTTCACAGGTGGTTTTACTATTTTTTTGACTTCTTCAGCGGGAGGTCTCGGCGGGGTGGCATTGTCATTCATCAAGTCGACCAATTCCTTTTCCAAATCTAAATCATCTTCACCAAACAGCGACTGACCTAAACTTGTTTGAATATCGTTGTGCATTTCCAATGCTTCTCCCAGATCACTCATGGTGTCGATGACCGAATCCGCAGATATACCACTTTTTTTGAAGGCACTCAAAGCTGCACTGTAAGCTTCCACAACCTCGGCGTCACTCCTGGCATCTTTTACATTTACCAACAAATTTTGTATGTTGTGCAGGGCTCCGTCTTTTTTTGTGATTCTAACATCAATCTGGTGTTTCTTGCGTAATAAACGTTTTGCCTAAAATTTAAAAATTACAGTTAGACTCCAGAGGTTGTAGCCGGAGTAGAATATTATGATTAAGTGCAAAATTTCAGCCCCTCAATTTAATTCTTGTTGACTTATGAAGAAAAAGCAGTTTTTGCACATTTCTTCATTTTTTTGTACTAAAAGATATTAAAAAAATCTCAAAAATGTCAGGTGCATATCGCTGCCCACCCTCCAAATCGAATTTTGGGGTGAAATAGGTGTCAATCGTTTTAGAGGTTAGAGCACACGCATAACAACGCATACGTGTAAGAACTTCAGCCGCAGGTTTGCTTATTTTTTGTTATGTTTGCGAGCATGATAAAAAAGAGTTTTTGGGTCAGTTCATAACTGTAGATGAAACATGGATCCAGCACTATACACCGAGACCAAGGAACATTCCTTACAGTGGATATCTCCTGGCAAACCTGTACAAAAGAAGGCCTAGGCGGTCATAAGCGGCGTTCACAATGAAATGGGGTCTTGCCTTGCTTTGTAGAAAACTAACAAGAGCCAATCAAAATGAACGATTTTTTAATCAGAGGAAAGGATAGAAGAAAATACTTTAATCTAATTAAAGCCACCTTTCTACCGAAGCAAGGCAAGACCCCACTTCATTGTGAACGCCGCTTTATCGGCCAACAAAGTTATGGCCACTGTTTTTAGGATATACGCGAAATAATCCACATTGATTACCTTGGAAAGGGAAAATCAATCAACAGCGAATATTATTCCAGCTTATTGGATCGTTCCAATCAGGTTTTGAAGGAAAAAGGACCGCATTTTGGCGAAAAATAAAGTTCTCTTCCCCCTGCGACTATTTTTTGTTTCCACATTTGAAGAAATAGTTCGGGGGAAAAAGGTTTGGCTCTAACAAAGATATCATTGATGAAACAAACGCCTATTTTGAAGGCTTACAGCAGTGGCTCTCAAAGTGGGCGCTTTCTAGTTCTAGGAGGCGATAATGGACATGAAAGAATTTGGGGGGAGACGAGGCGTTCAGGTGTGGTCGGGGGGGGGGGCGGTGGAAATAAAACTTCATTCATTTAATAAAAAATTTTTTTAAAAAAAACCTTTTATTTAAAATTAAAAAAGTGCACTAAAAAATAAAAAATAATTTTAATAAGAATAAACAGAGCTTCTTGGAAACATGAATATAAAAGCGTGGGGCTATCAATTGCTTACTTACCTCTAAATAAATAGCCCCACGCTTTTATATTCATGTTTCCAAGAAGCTCTGTTTATTCTTATTAAAATTATTTTTTATTTTTTAGTGCACTTTTTTAAGTTTAAATAAAAGATTTTTTTTTTAAAATTTTTAATTTTTTATTTTATATTGATGTTTTCAAGAAGTTTTGTTTATTCTTATTAAAATTATTCTTTATTTTTTAGTGCACCTTTTTAATTTTAAATAAAAGGTTTTTTTTAAAAATTTTTAATTTTTAATTTTTTAGTCATGTTTTACTAACAAGGGGACCTTGTCGACGACTTTTCCCCGATTGACACAATTTTTAACATACCTTTTAGGAAATAATTTTTTATACTTCAGGTTAAAATTTCAGGACCCGGATTTGAATAAATTTTGATTAAATCGATTTTAAAAATCCTATAAATTCGTATTATAAATTAGGTCTAATGCGAATTGCCTCCAAGTTCTTATCTAATTTAAAAAGGTTTGTTCAACTATTTAACCTCACTTTTTGTTACATAATTATTAATAATAATTCTCGTAAAATCACGCAAATAACTAGTTAATATATTACTTAGACATGTTACAATTACTGAGAATTAATTCATAGCATTTTCTGTACGTTTCATATGTACATTTACACAGTTTAATAGTTAACATAATGCTTTCGTGGGTATTCAAGATTGCGACAACTGCCAAAAGGAACATTGCAAGTTTTTTTTAATTTCTGAAAGATTTCAAACAACAAATTAGATTAAAGGAACTTCTCATATCAGAATTCACTGCAAACGTTGGATTTATAAAATATCAGATTAATGAAACTACTAAGAAAACAAATTCACAAGGGTAAAAAGCCGTGTAAGTTTAAATTTGAAAATCAATAAGAATTTAAGAATCCTTTATAAATAATTTAGATACTTCTTTTACAGGTAACTGGGGCACTTAGAAATTTGTAAAACCCATTAATAAAGGAGGTAGAAGAAGAAAAGCGATAATCGGAATCAACCGAAGGAATTTAATCGAAAGGAAATGAATTTTTTTTTTAATTAAATATTGTAAATTATTAACTTTAGCCAATTCTTTAAACAAATAGAAGTATGTATATTATTATATAATTATATTTTACTTTTTTAATAAGAGTAACAATAATACCTAAAGGCATTTATTCTTATTTCACAAGGCTTTTCACCCTTGTGAATTTGTTTTCTTAGTAGTTTCATTAATCTGATATTTTATAAATCCAACGTTTGCAGTAAATTCTGATATGAGAAGTTCCTTTAATCTAATTTGTTGTTTGAAATCTTTCAGAAATTAAAACAAACTTGCAATGTTCCTTTTGGCAGTTGTCGCAATCTTGAATACCCACGAAAGCATTATGTTAACTATTAAACTGTGTAAATGTACATATGAAACGTACAGAAAATGCTATGAATTAATTCTCAGTAATTGTAACATGTCTAAGTAACATATTAACTAGTTATTTGCGTGATTTTACGAGAATTATTATTAAAAATTATGTAACAAAACGTGAGGTTAAATAGTTGAACAAACCTTTTTAAATTAGATAAGAACTTGGAGGCAATTCGCATTAGACCTAATTTATAATACGAATTTATTGGATTTTTAAAATCGATTTAATAAAAATTTATTCAAATCCGGGTCCTGAAATTTTAACCTGAAGTATAAAAAATTATTTCCTAAAAGGTATGTTAAAAATTGTGTCAATCGGGGAAAAGTCGTCGACAAGGTCCCCTTGTAAGTGGGAGGCGGTCGCAGCATAGTGCTAACGCGAGTTGACTATGAACGCTAAATACCCGGTTCGAATCCGAGTGAAGTAAGAACTTTATTCTGACCGTCTCCCCTCGGAAGGCAATGGCAAACCACCAAGAGTAATATGCCAATAAGAATCCTTAAAATGTTAATGATCTAATTAAGTCCAAAATTGATCTGTGGATACGCAAACCGCCACCCCATTAACATTAACATTTCCCTGGTACAGCCTTCTTGGTTAAGTCGGGGGGGATCGCCGTACATCCGAAATCGGATAGGCACCTAAAGAAGAAAAGTCATGTTTTTTACAGCTCCTGCTTCATCCTATCAGAATTCCTCTGGTATGTGTTTTTGATGTTTGATGCTTCACCCTGTATACATCATTAAAACAAAAAATTTCACCCTGAATGCGGTCCTTAAAAATGCGAATGCGATTTAGTAATGTAACTTTTCACCCTGTATGGTAAAACTGTACAATGCGCAGCCACGAATGCGCTTTATTATTTTCAGTTTTTTCCCGATTTTTCGCTTATTTCGCGGAATTTTGGGACACAAAATTAATATATGAAAATTCCCTGCAAGAGAAAGCTATGTTCCAAATTTCAGCTCTCTAGGACTTCGGGAAGTTGGTTAAAAACGGCCTCGAAAAAGTCCAAGGGACGGACGACGGACAACGGTCACACCAAGTTAAATAAAAGCTTTTAAAAATACGAATAACCTTTGTTTAGTAATGTGGGGCCATATTTATAAAGAAAACAATATTAATGACGTTTCTTTAGTCGTATTTTAGTAATGGGGGCGATATAAAAATTTATACTCAGGAAAGTGGGCGATGGTCCGAAAAAGTTTGAGAACCTATGGCTTACAGAAATCGTATTATTTGCAAGTGATCTAAAAATTGGAAAAACGTTGGACAAAGGGTATAGACATTCCACAACGGTAATCGCTAGCCTACGCCATCGCGGGGCCATACCCTAGTTACGGCCACTGAGAAGAAGAAATTAACTTCTGCCATAACACCACAGATAATATAATCTTGAAGTATGCTGCCAACTTATAATTAAATTTTGCAACAATGGAAAATTGGAATTACAACAATTAGAGAGTGCGCATAGGAGAATGCGCGAGTTCAACTCTTGGTCATAAAATCAGCCCAGTGAACCTACTCACGAAACCTACTTATTCTATCTGTTCTTAAAATTTCATAATTTTTAAAGGTGGAATTTTGAGATTTTTTGTTTTAATTAGTAGGGATTCCAAAGCAGATTTATGTCAAATTTTCTTAGCGGTCGGAAAATTCTAACATGGTTAAATACATTTTTTTGAAGTTGATCAATTTCTATTTTGTTGAATTTCATTATGACCGAATTCCAAAAATTTGTTTTCATGTTTCTTAGGACATTGATTGATTTTTCTGAATATTTTGAGACTTTTCTGATATTTTTTAGTACAAAAACAATAAAGAAATGTGAAAAAACTGCTTTTCTTTCTAAAGTCAACAGGAATTAAATTTAAGGGCTGAAATTTTGCATATGACTATCTTTTTACATAAAAAACTTTGTAAAAAATCGCCACCATAAAATTCCAAAGGGAGCCCCTTTGTTTATAGCATAGTAACTGGATGGATGATAAAATTGGAACATATTTAAAAATTGTAAATAAAATAATATTCCAGTTCAAACTGAGAATCAAAACATCTCACAAAATTCAGGTAGTAAACTAACCCAAACAGATAAAAAAAGTATTCCTTTGGAATTATAGTATATCCTTATGGTTACTTACCGATTCCTTGTCACCTCGACCGACACACTTCTTAGCTTCGGAAATTAACGAATGTGTTTCATTTTCCAGTTCTTCTATTTGTGATACTACGGTTTTCTCGTTGTGTTCCAACACGTGGACAGTGATATCGAAATCCGAAATTTCCCCAATTTTTTTAATATCACCAAATTTGATTAACGTATTTTGTGGTGAGGCCGCATCACCAGCTTTTATGGAAAGTTCTTTGATATCCACCTCTCGTTTGCACAACAAATAGTGAAGGAGTAATTTGATGGTGTTAAATTTACTTACATCCAAATCTAACACGTCTAACAATTCTTGACAACTCATAATTTTATTCCTAAAATTATCTGGTATCGATTCCAATAGATTTTCCGCCTCACTTTTTATAACGGACAAATTTATGAAGGTATTTTTCGTTGGTGAGGTAACTGTATCCTTTATTTTATCGTACGACCAGAACAACGGCTTCTTTATAAATAAATCCGTAGCCCACTCGCCCCAGCTTTGCAGGGGTCGCGGTTTTTGTAAAAATTGTTCCAAAGGTTGCAACTCTCCGCTTCTATACATTTCTTCAACAACAAATTGTAAACATGCTGGCGACCTGCCTTGATTGCTAAAAACTTTATTTAGGTCGTTTAGTGTAAAAATATAAGTTTTACTGTGAACACAACACTGGAAAATTAAGTTTTTCCAAAACGTGTACTTGTAATCCCAATCTTCTGAATTTGTCGAACGGCTTCGAAATGGAGCGTATAAAACGTTCATTCGTTCTAAGTCGGTCCAACATTCTGGTAAGTTACTTTTAGGCAAAGTTAATCGAGTCGAAGACATTGTGAATAAAAACAACAAAGGTACTAAAAATAGAATTTCACAACAACATAACCTAATTCGCCAACTTTTGACGTTTTGGCCATGTTCGGTCTGACGTTTAGAGCGCATTCGGTTTGGAGTTTGGAGCGCCTCGGAACATTATGCAGGTAGGGTTTCCAAGTAGTCCAGGCAAGTCTAGGAAAAATGTCAATGAAAAAAGTCTGCCAAAATATTAAATATTAAAGGTAAGAGGACAAGCGGAGTATCCATAAAATCAAGAAAAAAATGTTGTTGGCATAAAATTATTAATTTACAGATTGCCATGTATAATTTACAAAATTTAATTTTGTTTTTGTGAAAAATTATATTATATTTTATGTCCTATCAAAATTTTAAGTAAAAATATTTTATCAATTAGGTAGGTAAGTTTTGATTTTGTGAATTTAGAAAATTTAAATAAATAGATCGAATTTTAGCTTCTATAATCTACCGAACCGACTATAAAATGGAAACATTGATGGTGATAAATGCAATATCCCAACTGAACAAAAAGGAAGGTGCGACGGCATATCAAATATTTTCGCACATAAAAGAAAATTCAGAAATGTTATCAGGTTTACGAACACATAACTTACTTATACATATTCGTCGATGTATTTTACGCAATGTACATTCCAAAATGATCGTAGAACGCAACGGAAAGTATAAGATTGTGTATAGAGGAAAAAGATTTCCTTCAAAGGCTTCTAGCGAAGGATTTGATGTTTCCAAAAATGGAGTTTCTTCGTATTCTTCAATTTCTTCATTTTCGGACGGAAGCAATGTGAAAAAAATGCGAAAACAAATTGATCAACCTATATTAATAGAACCTGAAGAGAAACAGCATAATGAACTGAAATCTTGCGCAAGATCAATTAATGCAAGAGCATCACAAACATCTTGTAAATCTGTCAAATTAAACAACAAACCATCTGCTACACAAATAAGTTCTTCACGCAACTTGCCCCGAGATGACTTAAATTATATAAATTAAAATAGTGTTTTTTAGTGTCGAGTAGATAATAAATAATAATAAATTGTTATTGCATATCAAAATTAATATTGCGACATACACTTAATTACAACTACAGTATATTAAACAAGAGCACGACGCTCGTAGGATGTGGACGTGTCAGACACGTCAATGAGAAAAATTAACTATTATAATAAGAATAAAATTTGATATCAATAATATATTTCATGCGTGTCGGGCCTCTTGGGGGTGCCTGGCACCACCTGTTGCTACGTCACTGAGTAAAAATAATTTAAAAGGTAAGTAATATAGGGGGCTAGCCCCATGTAAATAAATTTCTGCGGACGCCTATGATTTTTACACTGTTTGAATAAATTATACCTGAGTAAGATTTTTTGCAGGAAATAAATCATACGATTGATAAAACGTCATGTACGCAAATAGCAAATAAAAAGCCGTAATCGGTCTATGTACGTCACCAATCACGCTACATCACGCTCTCTTTCGCTTCTTGCGCGATCGCATTAAATGAAATCGCATTTACAGTTGAACTTTCGTGCTGTCTGTGCAGAGCAGTGCTTAAAAATAAATATTAGCATCGGTCACCATTATTTAGGATTTTAAGAGCAAACGTCAAACACTTAACTGAATATGTAAGGAAATACAATTTCTTTTTAATATTTTATGTGTCAATAACGGGAATTGCCACAATGAGTTATTCAGGTAATTTTTATAGTCTTAAGTTCTCTGACCCATTTGATTTTTAAGGTTATGTTAAATGAACCTTCATGCAACTTGCGAGTTGTTACATAATTAATAATTCAACAATGTGGAATATATTGAACTTGCCGTTGTTATTTAAATTTCTGTAACCTTAAGAATTCTTTTAATTATGTTTTAATACATACTAAGGTCAAGGTTAATTTCCTACTACTCTACTTAGTACCCACTTAAAAAACTTCCAACCAGTTCATTACAACTTTTTTCACAATGTGCGTTTCTTTCGTATTGTAGATTATGGCACTCCACAACTGTAACACCTGTTTACGTAATCAAGTTGGAATTAAAATGGCAGAGTGTAAAAAAGAACCCGAGACTGTGGAGATTGTTGTGAACGGTGTGGACGTGAATGGATTTAATGTTGTCGAAACACGTAAGTTTTTATTTTCTAAGCTCCCCCTGGAACCTTATAATCAAATAAAATTCCAAGCTAATTAATTTTGTGAACATTTATCGAGTGATATGCTTTTTTGTATCTCGAACGTAGTTGAAAGATAAAACTTTATTATACTTTTGAGACCAGATTATTTAATACTCCTCACCAATATTATTTTCTATGTCAATCATAATTGTTTGGTAAACAAACACCCAAAATTTAATTATCAATTTATTATGTAACGCTAAAATTATATCAGATTGATGTGATAATGAAATTGGTTTGATTAATTAGAATGTATCAAGTTTATACAGGGTGTCCCCGCACTCACTTTACATAACTTAGGTGGTGATAGAGGACATTTTTCTAAGAACAATATTTAATAAAATTTTTTTTCTAAATTCAAACCCTCGAGAGTTAGGCCTCTTTAAAACATTTTTTTTAATTTCCACCTTCACGTGGCCATAGCCCCGAAAATATTGATTTTTCAGTAAAAATGGTTTAGTGATTTTTTAAAGAGCGTGAAATAATCTACAAACTAGATTCTAACATTTATTGTCTAAACTCAACGGCTTTCGAGTTATGAATTAAATTAAGTTAAAAAATGTCGAAAAATTTGAGCTTTTTCTTTTTTTGGTTTTTTTCAAAACCCTGTAACTTTTAAACGAAAGATTTTACACAAAATCTGACGCCCCATTCCGGATAGGAAATTTAACGGACTACAACTTTTGTTTAGTAAAAATTTTTGAGAAACCAACCTATTTTACAGAAAATAAGAAAATAATAAACAAGGTAGCTACAAAACAAAAAATAAAATTCGCAAAATTTTTATTTTTTTTTGAAAAATTATTTTATTAATTAATTTTAAACTATTAGATTATTTAAGTAAATGTTGAAAATGACCACCCTCATTTTCAATACACAATCGTGATCGTTTTAAAAGATGTTTTATAGTATTATTTATAACACTTCTTTTTTGGTTAAGAGCCACTATATCAGGGGTGGTCAACAAGGTCGAAGGGTCGACCGGTCGATTACGAGGCCAATTTTGGTCGATCGCTGAGTGTGAAAAAGTGTCAAAAAATCGAATTTCTGCGATTAAAAGTGTCGAAAAATCGACTTTTTTTGATTTTTTTCGACAAACATCTTTTAAAACGATCACGACTGTGTATTGAAAATGAGGGTGGTCATTTTCAACATTAACTTAAATAATCTAATAGTTTAAAATTAATTAATAAAATAATTTTTCAAAAAAAATAAAAAATTTTTAATTTAATTTTTTGTTTTGTTTAATATTTTCTGATTTTCTGTGAAATGGATTGGTTTCTCAAAAATTTTTACTAGACAAAAGTTGTAGTCTGTTAAATTTCCTATTCGGAATGGGGCGTCAGATTTTTTGTAAAATGTTTCGTTTAAAAGATACAGATTATTGAAAATAACCAAAAAAAAGAGAAGCTCAAATTTTTCGACATTTTTTAACTTAATTTAATTCATAACTCGAAAGCCGTTGAGTTTAGACAATAAAATGTTAGAATCTAGTTTGTAGATTATTTCACGCTCTTTAAAAAATCACTAAACCATTTTTACTGAAAAATCAATATTTTCGGGACTATGGCCACGTGAAGGTGGAAATTAAAAAAAATGCTTTAAAGAGGCCTAACTCTCGAGGGTTTGAATTTAGAAAAAATTTTATGTTAAATATTGTTCTTAAAAAAGTGTCCTCTATCACCACCTAAAGCTCCGTTTTCATAGGGTAGTGTAGTGGTAGCGTAAGACTTAGTGTGTAGTGTAAAACTTAGAGTAACGGTTTTTAATGGTACCGTTCTAATCGCTGTGTAATGTGTAAGAAGCGTGGTAAGGTGTAGTGGGGATGGTAAAAGCTAGGTAGGTTTTAGCTTTTACCATACACAGCGTTACAACGACCAATCAGAACAAACAGATCAGGTAATCCGACTCGTGTCTAGAGACAGTATATTTTGTTTTTGATCCTGAATCCTTACGCATGCGCATTTGTTTCTTTTTTGTACTTAAGAAAATCAAATGTAATTTTGACAGCTGTCAAATTTCGTCAAAGTAGTACGTTTATTATTTAAATTATTTCCTTCTATAATAATAGACCGTAAACGGTAATACTACTAATTGTTTAGTAGTTTCAGTGTGAAATTTGTGATTACAAATGTAAATAAAAGGACAATTATTAAAAAAATCACTTTAAAACTCATACAGGCGAAAAGCCGTCTTGAAATTACCACATTTAAATTATTTCCTTCTACAATAAACTGGCGTTAATAATAATTAATTTTAATTAAATTTTAAACTTCCCTAATGTGCAAATTTTTTGTCACAAATTATATACTTACAAACGGCTTTTCGCCTGTATGAGTTTTAAAGTGATTTTTTTAATAATTGTCCTTTTATTTACATTTGTAATCACAAATTTCACACTGAAACTACTAAACAATTAGTAGTATTACCGTTTACGGTCTATTATTATAGAAGGAAATAATTTAAATAATAAACGTACTACTTTGACGAAATTTGACAGCTGTCAAAATTACATTTGATTTTCTTAAGTACAAAAAAGAAACAAATGCGCATGCGTAAGGATTCAGGATCAAAAACAAAATATACTGTCTCTAGACACGAGTGGTAATCCGTTTCGTTTGACATTTGTGTTGACATGTTTCATGGTTACCTGACGTTTAGTTTGACAGAAAGCCAACTACCATCCACTACCAATGTGAACGCTAAAATTCTTACACACTAATTTTTACACACTACACATTACGCTACCAATACACTACCCTATGAAAACGTAGCTTAAGTTATGTAAAGTGAGTGCGGGGACACCCTGTATATAGTTCAAAACTTTGCTTTGCTAATAAAGACCTAAGTAATCTGATTAATAGCAAAATTGTGTTAATGTTTTTTAAAAATCAAAAATGGTTTTATTATTCTCAAATGTAGCATAATTGAGTCCACACAGAAACAAAATTAGTTATAATGAGTCTGTTATTATATAAGAAAATTTTATAGAATTATTTACTTATCATCAAAATTTGTAAATATCAACTATCAGAATATTCTCACATTTTTATAATTTATTATTATACTGTGAAAATGTTATCAATGGGGCTCGCGGTTTTGTCTCAATTTAAAATTTAACACCCAGGTAAATCTCATAAATGGTAGAAAAAGTAAACAATCTGATTAGGAGATAATCAGTGGTGTGATGTACTTTTAAAATAATAACATAACGTAAATACGTTATGTTATTCTATAGTGTTTTTCGCGAAACGGTCTCACGTATCATTTTAACAAAACGCTATTATTATAACGTGAACGTTATAATAAAGGTTTTCCTAACCGTTATAGTGCGAAATATAAATGCACCTAAATTTCACCCGTTATATTTCGCACTATAACGGTTAGGAAAACCTTTATGATAACGTTCACGTTATAATAATAGCGGCTTGTTAAAATGATACGTGAGACCGTTTCGCGAAAAACACTATAGAATAACATAACGTATTGATGTTATGTTATTATTTTAAAAGTACATCACACCACTGATTAACATAAAGTGCAGTTATGCCCTAAAAATTCGCCATCTTAGAAAATACTTAGTGGCCTAAAGTCGAGTTTTCCTAATTACATAATTATTATCAAAACATTTTTTAATGATGCATGAATGACGCGCATGAATGGATTATTGAGATTACTGCTATTGACCGCTCACTCACTGGCCATACATTTAATTTAAAAAGAAGAGCATATCTTAACAAATAACTTAAGCTATAATATATTTGGAAACGTAATTGTGGTTTTATTTCTTTTTTTGGAATAAATTTGTGATTAAGAGGGGAATTTAAATTTTGATGCGAAAACATGTTTCAAAAGATGGCGCGCCCTAAAATTTCTAAGAATCTTTTCACCAATACAGAATTCTAATAATTTATAAAAGTCATATGAATAAACGATAACTAATTTAGGGAATGAGGAAGTATTTGAGGAAGTCGAATATTTGAAGTTCTGAAAATCAGATCTTGTTGTAATGAACTTTTGAAATATTAAAGAAAAAGAGTAATTTCACGTACAAACGCACTTGTTGATATATTATAATCATGATAAAGTAAGGTTTTTACGTTAAACGAGAGAAATGAAAATTCACGAATGGTGAGGATTTTGTGGAGAGGCGTCTGAGCGTGAATAAGGGAGATATCAGCAGTTAACGGACAAAATATACAAACCGTAAGCGCGAACTAAATTATGATGCGATAAGACTTATTTAAAATCAGTGAGGTGTAAAAAATTTTTACGATTCGTTCAAGGTGCAAATTGTTGTATAAAAGACAATCAGAGCTTGCCCACTCTCCACAGCCTGGACCATCCAGAATGTGCATGATAGTACCCTGCTGGCATGATGACCAACACTCCAGTGGCAATGGCTCACTAGCTCAAAAAACTACTCCATCTCAAGTGAATTTAATAAAAATATTAGAATATTAGACATAGTACAAAATTTTACACGGAAAAACGCAATGAAGAAGAAATTGAAATACGAAGATCAACACATAAATTTTGGGAGACAACAAAACTTAAAAATCGAGATACGCAAAACTCGAGTAATTATTTAAGAAAATTTCCCTCAAGTTGGCGTAGCTGGTGGTAAACGGTAATTATATCGATCCTAGCCTTTGTGGAGGACGTTATTGATTATTGTTCTTGCAAACACAGATGAGGAGCTGCAAGAAGCACTTAAGATCCCCTCTGAAGAACTTGATGCCATATGTCTCCACATCTCTGTGAAGAAGAGCGCGGTTTTTGCTTTTTGGCATCACAAGTGGAAAAAAGACTTAGGCGCCGAAAGAAGTAAAAGTTAGAGTTCAAAAACGTGAACTGCGAAACTACTCCGTGGATGAACAGTTCGACTACCTGGGGGCAACGTACACGTTGGCTGAAGACCTCTCCAATAAGGCCCAACTATGTAACATAATTCAGGCAGCTAATGCTTGCAGAAAGCTGCCTCTGAAGCCAAACCTTCATATAAACTTTGTCCTCCCGAAGTTCAACCACAGAATGACTATAGACTCTCCGTCCCAAAATACACTTACCAAAATTGACGGCGAGATCAGAGGGGTATACAAGCAAATGCTACACCTTCCCCATAGTACAACCGACCACCTGTTGTATGCTAGGAAGAGGGGCGGCGGTCTGGAATTGGCCAGGCTCCAAAATCTTGTGTTGTCAAATGCGCTGATAGCATTGTCGGTAGGTACCTTGCAATACATCATTTTAAAAGTTGAAAAGATCCTCGTTTATCCGATAAAAGAATTGGATTTAGTGGATCCGTTTATGAATTAGAGGTAAAAATTGAAACAAGGAATAATTTTATTCGAAAATTATTAAAATTTTTGAAAATTCATTTTCAAAATGTTTTTCATTATTGATCAAGCAATAGTACGACCTATTTTCAAACTCTTCGCGAATTTCCTGATATGTTTCTGGACTAATCCGCCTACATTCTTGAGTTATCCTATTCTTCAGTTCTTGAAGATTATCGGATCTAAAAAACATCAAGCGATTAAATCTGGCATTTTGTATCGGACCTCCTACCAATCCATATGCTAGAAAATTTTTCATCCAACCATTGCCGCACATTTAATGCTTAATGTGGAGGTGCTCCGTCTTGTTGAAGATGTAAATTTTGTTCATTTAGCAGCATTATTTACTTCTTCATTAACTTGATTTTATAAAGTAGAAAAATTTCATCTTCTAATAGATTGTGATACATTTGTCCGGTTAGAGGTGTCCTTCAATAAAAATTGTCCCGAATGTCATTTCCAAGGATACCAGCCCACACATTGACCTTTTGAGAATACTTTGTATGATCTTCTCCAAATACATGCGGATTTTTATTGTCCCAATATCTACAATTAATTGTGTTTGTTGACAAATTCGTTTTTAGATTAAAATTTTTTGAGGTAGTTAGTGGCGGGGGGGGGGGGTAAATTTAAAACTAAAATAGTATGGTTTTGTACGTCTTTTTCGCTGCCTAAATCGACATGTTTTTCTTCTTGAATTTACTCAACAAGTTGTTTTGACTGGCTACTTTTGAAATGAACATCCGTTATATTTTTGCTTGAAATATGCCCTACGCTCGCATACTTTTTGAGGCACCCTTTATTTAAAATTAATATAGGTACTAAGTTCCGTTCTAATTAAGTCTTCTAATCCAAGTCAACGACCTTCATTTAGATGCAACGCAGAACTATACCAAAATTATCAAATTTTTTCAATTGTAAAGCGGAACAAATTTATTTAAAAAAATAATTATGATGATGAGGCCGACACATCAGACACGTTGACCTTCTTGCATGCACTACTAGTCGGCAGTATTGACCATTTCACTCTTAATTTAAAAACAAAATTTTATACAACCATTTCAATTTAATTAATTATGAATAGAAAATAGATACACATAAAAATTATTTGAATAGAAAATCGTACTGAAAATTTGGACAAAAGGAAACGAAAATTTTTTTTTAGATTTTAGTATTATATTTTCGAACATCAATGTATTTGTTAGGCCTTTAAATTAATTTTTTATAATATGCTTCTTACAAAGTTATTTTTTTAATTTTGGAACTTGTTAGACCAATTTCTTGGAAACCTCATGACGTCTAGGCACTCATTTGTTAACAGGTGCATTGTCTTGCAGTATAAATATGCATTTGATTAATTCTCATCTTTTGTTTGATTTAATTTTAAGACCACCCTTTGAATGTTACTGTTTGAACTCCTGCTTAGAATACAGGTTGATCAAAATAAATCCAAGTTTCATCTCTAGCGAAAATTCGGTTGGTAATTTGGACCATCTTTAAAGACTTCTTGCATAATTTAATCTTGAAAAGCCACGCCGATGACACACTAAATGGTTCAAGGCATTTGTAAATCGCCTGTGACCCACACAGACAGACAGACATACATCTTTAAGCGAAGGCGAGACTTTACCAGCTAATAATATATGGGTCCAATGGATATTATCGATATATTTGGAGTTTTATGATTTTGCTTTTCAAATCAAATACGAATTTTATTATCATGGTTTTATAACTATTTTATCTGGTGTAGGTACTAATACCGTAATTTATTAAGATTTTTAATTAAAAACTTACAAAAGTATAAATTTAGTGACGTACAAAAATGAATTAAAATTTACGCACGTGAATGGATTAAAAACGGGTTAATCGTTCGCAAACGTAGGTAGGGTTTCATTTGGAAAATTTTATTGTGTAGGGCCGCGGTTCTCAAATACTGTGTCGTGAGAAGTTCCCCTCTGTGTCTCATGAAGTGTTAAACTCCTGTAACGTGATCCATTAATATTCTTTAAGGTGTTATTGATTTTCGAATAAAAGTTCAAATATTGAACCGAGGTTTGTTAACTTAATTTTTATTAAATCTATAGATAAGTTTAATTAATAATTACATTTCTTCATAATCATAAAATGTCATTCCACATAGCTTTTTGCCTACCCCTTCGAGAGGGGTTTCCCATAATATGCTGCATCTATTAATATTTGAATATAATCTATGCGAGACAACTGAACAGTTTTGTTTTAACTTTGAGATCTATGTTAATGTGCAATTTTTTATCGAGTAAGTAATTGGCACAAACCAATTTAAACCAATCTTTTCTTCAACACCAACTGAAAATTTATTGTTAATTGTGTAATTGACAATTTAAAATAAGCAAATTTATTCTCACACATAAACTTTCAAGGATTATACAGTACAACAATACAGTGTTTCCGGCAAACTTACATAAAAACTATTTCATTTGACTCGCTGTGTGATGCACAATATTGATTGCGCGCTAGAATAATTTTATAAATTGCATTAAATTTGGTGACGGTGAAACGCAAGTTACAGTAAAGTTAAACAAATATTATTATAATTGCTAATGGCGATTGAAGTCTGCTAAAATTTCAATTCCACTTTAGATTATTATTTTTTTTATTAAAATTGTTTTAATATTATTTTCATCAGTTGATTGGAAATGTTATAATTTGAATTGATTATTATATAAAATAAACCTTGAAATAGATAATCTAACTAATCTTTTTTTTAAGTAGTATAAGTAGATTAAAATAATTATTTTTTTACGTACATAAGTATGTACTGTAACCTGTAACTACTATTTAGAATGTAATTTAAAATAATTAAAAAATTGTAACCTACAGTGCTACAGTGGATTCGTGGGTTTTTTTCAAACTTTGAAGTCAAGTCAATTTGATTATTATTTCCTTTATAGTCTGCCCTTTGCACGCTAACGTATTCTTATTATACTTGGTAAACTTTTTATTCATTCTTGACGCAAAAGAGACCAAAACAATACAAAAAAAATATGTTGTGTTGTCCTTGAAGACGAGAAGGAATAAAAAAGGGGTAAAAAATAAATAAAAGATTTATAGTTGATATTTTTGGATTTGCAAGGTTGCAGTGTAATTTAATTTTTGTAACGAGTTCTTGTGTTTCATTTAACATTTCTCACTTATACTTTTGAATATAAAGTTTTTGAATCATACTTAATTTAAAAATATTAAGTCATGCTTAATATTGCATCAGTAATAATGTATTTGTGAGATTGACGGCTAAGTCATAAATAGTAATATTATGGAAAGATATCACAATGGTCACGTTTCCAATATAACAAATAAGTGGAAATATACATTTTTTTAAAAGAAAATGTGATATTAAAAATGGAATCAATTGGTCAAAGTTTTTCATTTGTCCTACATTTGGTTACTTAAAATTTGTTAAAAAGTTAACATTGAGCAAGGTCATCACTTGATTCTATACTTTTTGTAAAAATGTTATCAAAAATGCATCCTTTATGTAATTCTTCAACACAACTGGTCCTTGGACTTCAAAAAGAAGAAAACTTCATTCAAGGACAAAATTTTATAAGTTAATTTGTTTAAAAAATGTCGTTTAACCTATATAGCAATAATTATAACGTAACAGATTTTATTATTGTTTAACATTTTCAGTTTGCTGTACTTTGAGTTTAATGACAATTATTATTTTTTAAGTGGACTTCTGGACTATTTATAAACAACTTTGTTTATACTTTACAGTTATGTTTAATTTTATTTTATTGTTATTTTTTTTAACATGATAATTTTTATTGGATTACTTAATTTTTATGAAAGTATCTTTTTTCTTTGATAAACAATTTTTATTCACTTTTTAATTGTTTTTTGTCTTATTTAAAAATTATTGAAAATTTATAGAAGAAAATGAATTTTTTAAACGAAAATTTTGAAGTTTAGCTGTCATATTTTATGAATATATTGGCACAATGTTTGAATTACAGTTCAAAAAATTTAAAAAACGTTAAATTACTTAATAATTTAGCAATTGGTAAAAAAATGAATGGTAAATAATTTTTACTGCAACAAATCTTGCAATTTAAGTAAATTAACTGAGAAGTAGAAATTTGTATATTTGTTTATGCAAATAAAACTTTCTTATTCAAACTTTCAAAGTATTAAGTTTAACAAAATTGTTTTTTTTTGCAGCAATGCCCTGGTTTGGAATGGATATTGGTGGTACCTTATGTAAATTAGTTTATTTTGAACCTAAAGATATTACACCCGATGAATTAGACTGTGAGATCGAAATTTTGAAGAAAATTAGGAGGTACCTAACCAAAAATTCCGCTTATGGAAAAACTGGACATAGGGATAAACATTTACAAGTAAGTCGTTTTTTCTTTTCTTCCATTTACTCAGTTGAAAATATTTTATCTTGTTAGCAAATCCACATGGAAATTAATTGTACGGTATTGGATGAGCTTGTAAGCACTAATCAAATTGAATTATAGGAGAGTATAAGAGAAATTATTTTGTAATTTCTGATGATGATCGCAACGCGCTATTGAAAGCTTAAAATACATTAATAAATATGTTTCTATAATTCGTAATTTATTAAAATACAACAATAATTTATTTTCACGAATTAATAATTAACCAATTTTAAGATAAGTATAGATTAGAATATCAGTTCAGTTTGATTGGTGCTTATGTAACTTTTACATACAATATATTTATATAAATAATAAAAATACAATACAGAACTCAACTAATTTCCATGTGCATGGGCTCAAAGAGTGTTGCAGGGAATTGTGTTATAAATTCTAGAAATATTTCAACAATTGATGAAATCGAGGAAAGTTTTTGAAATTACAGCAAAATTATAGCGATTTTTAAACAGAATGGATTATCACAGGTCAAATTGCACATAAAATGATTGTCAATGGCAAATTTATTTCCTTTATATAATATAAGCAACGATTTAAAAAAAAAGTATATATTATTTATTATTGCATTTTAATATCCTTAATTTTGATGTTTGTTTATATAATCACTTAATTACCGAGTGATCTTGTTTTTAAATATTGTGACCAGGTTTTTATTAAAATATTAATCACATACATTTTTTGCTTCTTAAAAAAACTTGTTCCTCAAAATAAACATAATATGTTTATCCGAGTGTTTATCTTATGCAATTTAAAAAAGAAGTTACAATTGTTCACTGTTTAGCTGGTTTACAAATTTTAATGAATTAAACTTTGTGCTAATTATGAATTATTTTGCATAATAATAATGTTTTGAATTGCCTTTGCAGCAGTAAATTTTATAATAAAAATATTATGTCATTCTAAAATAATAATAAAGATTTTTAAAGTCAACTATGGCAATATAAATGAATCATTATTAATTTAGAAGCAAGTGGAACTTTCCAACGGAATCTTAAAAACTCATACTTATCTAAGAAACACTCTTAGGTATATTTTAAGCCAAGATTAACTTGAAAAAGCGGAAAATTCCGCAAATGCTGATATTTGAAGACGGTTTTAATGGTTTATTTTTTATCTACGTATCAAATTTAATTACAAATATTAGGAATTTACCCGAATTCTTTTTTCTTCTTAATTTTAACAACCTAGGTCGGACCCCTTAGTAATTCGTACACATAAAACAGTGATTTTGTTAGAGAAAAATTTATATTGTAAATCAACGACATTTATTCAAGTTAATTTTTTTTTAATTGCCGAAATACTTTTGTACCATACCAATAAAAATTAGTACCTGCTAGATTAATTTTCGGCTCCCAGTTCTTTATTGTTTGATATCGTCAAACATTTACTTTAAGTATACATTATTGAGGTGTTAATTTTTTATTAGTTAACCACATCTTTAAAATTAAATCAATTATTGACCACACAGAGATCATACAAACAACTCAAAGAGAATTATTTACTTTTATTATACTCCATGGTGCAAGGTGATCAGTAAATAATATTACCTAGTTTTATTGTTTGATGTCATCAAACATCCAATGTAATAATTTACTAGAAAGCTCCTGCTTCTCTATATCATTTATAGGCACAGAATTTTACACATAAATCGGTTCGTTCATTTATTACCGACCAAAAAATTTCCAACCTAAAAAAGTTTACCAATTATGTAATGTCACACTCCCCCTGAGTGAAGTCGAATATCTATGGCCTACACCCAAAGAATATTAACTGTAACAACAAGAAGCGACACTTGACAGCGTTTTTAAGTGTACAGACATTATTGCAAACTATTTTTTATTATTAGATAAAGATAATGGCAGATTATTTATGCCATGGTTCGAATTTCACGTTAAGCTGTAGGTCCAATAACGATACAGAATTGAGTAGGACCCTACTGCATCCATATCTTTGTCCCAAGTGTGACACTTAGATTGTCAAATTCGTATAAGTTAATAATAATTCTTATTACTATCTTTTTTGTAATTTTCAGATGGAAAAGGTTCCTTTACGCGGTCGCAAAGGAACGTTACATTTTATACGATTTCCTACATGTGAAATGGGAAACTTCCTGCTTCTTGCCAGATCCAAAGGCATAGCGACACTTGTCACAACAGTTTGTGCCACAGGAGGTGGGGCTTACAAATTTGAAGAGAATTTTAAGAAGGTAATCATGTCTTTGCGTGTAGACCATTTTAAAATTTGTTAAATTTAGGAGGTCAACATGAAATTAGCCAAATTTGACGAATTTGATTCACTTATCAAAGGAATGCTGTATGTTGATGCCCACAATCCGACTGAATGTTACTATTGGTCTAATCCAACTGATGAGGAGAAGTGCGCCAAAGTCAAGTACGATTTTTCGAATCCATATCCATTTTTAGTCGTAAATATCGGTTCCGGTGTTAGTATTTTAGCCGTTTATGGACCAAATAATTACAAAAGGGTTTCTGGTACTAGGTAAGTTACTTCATTTTTGTGTGATATTTTGTTTTATGTCATTTTTTTTATTTTAGTATAGGAGGTGGTACGTTTTTAGGATTGTGTTGTTTGTTAACTGGATGCAATTCATTTGAAGAAGCCATCGAATTGGCAGCTAAAGGTGATAATACTCACGTGGATAAATTGGTCAGGGATATTTACGGTGGCGATTATAATCGCTTTGGATTATCCGGAGACCTGGTTGCAAGCAGGTTTGTTAATTTCAAGTTTTACTAATTTTTTTGTGAAATTTTACTTTTTTTAAACATTTTTTATGCCCTGCTTAATTGACGGCTTTGTATTTATTCTTATACATTTTTTTTTAAATTTGATTTTCTTTTTCCTATTTTTGCACTGCATGTTGTAGTTTTCTTATTGTTGCTTTATTTTCTTGCTCTGTCTATGTTGTACCTTATTATGGTGGCACTGAAGTTTTTCGGCTGTCTGTAGTTTTGGACAAATGAGCTCTAAAGAGAGATGCAACAAAGTGAGCAGAGAAGACTTGGCTAAAGCTACACTTGTGACCATCACCAATAACATTGGTTCCATAGCCAGAATGTGTGCACTTCAAGAAAATATTGATAGGGTAAGTTTATTTTGTTATTACACATAATTTAATTATTATTGAACGTTTCATTTGAGTTTATTTATATAACATAGATCAATAGTGTAAACTTGTCTGATAATTTATTTAAAGTATCAGTTCAAATCTTTGTACAGATACAGAATATTCTGTTTTTTAAATAGAACATCCTGTGTTTACTGATTTGCATCCTGACATTCAATTTGAATAAGTGTTCATTTAATAATTCATAACTCAATTGTTCTTAGGAATATTTTAACAAAATTTAATAGTCCTTAAAGATCAACTATCCTGTCATTACTATGTTTATTGTAAGGTGCAATAATTAAATACCGTGATACCAAACTACCTGGTAACCTAAAATGGAACACTAAGAAATTAATTTAGCCCCACGCTGGGCGCCGAATTGTAATAGATAATAATTACCCCTAACGTACTTTCTTTTTTCGTTTAAAAATAAAAACTTCTTATACTTTATAATTGAGGAATAAAAAAGTCACTACAATTTGGCGCCCAACGGGGGGCCAGATGTTGATTTTACAATACAAACCACCAAACTATTTTTTTTTAATTCTAGGTTGTATTCATCGGTAACTTCTTGAGAGTAAATCCAATTTCTATGAAATTATTAGCATATGCAATGGATTATTGGTCAGATGGTACAATGAAAGCTCTGTTTTTGGAACATGAAGGTTACTTTGGTGCAGTGGGATGCTTACTCCAATTTAACGGTCACAGTTGAAATAAATCAGTTTTTAATTAACAAGTTACACTATAATTAAGTAGTAAAAAACATTCCAAATAATATGGTGAAGGAATTTAGTGCGCAAGCAAATTCCATTGTTTAATAATTATGTAAGATGTAATTTTGTATTGGGATATCTTTTGGAGTGGTAATGTTTTTTTTTATTAAAAGAAACGTTTAAGATTTTAGTGGCAAGTATTTTTGTAAGTTCTTTCTTAAGGATGGCACAGATCATGGTACCTGCCAA
The DNA here is from genome assembly GCA_958510855.1 of Rhagonycha lutea. Taxonomy (NCBI): domain Eukaryota; kingdom Metazoa; phylum Arthropoda; class Insecta; order Coleoptera; family Cantharidae; genus Rhagonycha; species Rhagonycha lutea. Next base: position 13,518,641 of record OY294037.1, read on the forward strand.
ACAATTTTTAAGTAGTAAAATGCATTATGCATAATTAGGATGTTATTTTTGTTACTTGCTTTGTTTAACAATTATTTTTAGTAGAATAATTTTTATAAGATAGAGGTTTTAATGTGAAGCTTGTTATTTTAGATTTTTTATAACCATATGCTTCAGCCAAGTAGCTAAATAACTGAGCCATTTTATCTTTATATTTAAATTGGGTACTTTTTGTTTAGTTTTGCTTGGAACTTATTTAAATATTTTATATTGATATTTTTTGTATTAAATCATGTTATGAAAATTGTACATTGTTAAAAATGCGGTTTATACATTAAATAAATGTAGTGATTTAGTGGCGCTGTCTTTACATGAAAAGTGTAATGTACAAAATTTTTATTAAGTATTTATTTGCAAATATACTGTATTTTATAATTGCATTTTTAGTTCATCATTATACAAATGTATAAAAAAACAAACAACCAGTGAAAATTAAAAAATAATTTATTTTTCTATTTATTATTTACATTGGATTGGATCCACATCATTGCTAATTCCCTCTCCAGCTAAAGAGGTGGAATTAAGTTTAAATAATAATTTTTTGGTTTGCCTTTATGAACGGAAAAATCTAAAATATTTAAGTTCCTTGCAGTAGCAGTATACAAATGTGTAGAATCAAATGATAAACTGTAAATCGGCGATTTTAGTAACCGATTTTTACAAACGCCCATAAAATAAATCTGAAACAAATTTCAAATTAGCTCAAAATGTTGATTTTTATGGAAATAAACAATTAATTTACTTATGAAAATATTAGCATAAATTTCTTTCAAAAAAATTACCTGAACATAATCTTTTGTTTTTCTCTTATCCCATAAAACAACTTGGCCCTCAAGTTGAGTCCCTGACATCATTGTACAATTATTGTCTGTTTCTATACAGTAAATTGTGTTATTGAATGGATCTTCCCATGTTGCAACACATGAAGATGCAATTCGTTTGTCCCAAATTCTTATATTTGCGTCGTATCCACATGATATTAATTCGTTTGGACTCTCCCATTTAATATCCAAGACTCCCGCACCTTTTCGAAAATTTGAACCATAAATTTGTACCATTTTTTGGCTAAAATAGAAAATAATTTTAACTCAATAATTATTAAAATGTTACATCAGCGATTTTCAAACTGGGAGGTGTTTGGTGGTGCCAAGGGAGTCACGAAATTTTGTTGAAAAAAAGTTTTTATTTTATTGTACAGTCAAAACTCTCTAAATCGAATTCTCATAATGTATTAAAATTTGTTCGAATTAGGGGAGTTCGAATTAGAGAGTAAGAATTGCATTGTAAGTTAGTTGGACGTGCCAATAAATAATTCGATTTAGAGAATATTTCGAATTAAAGAGAGGCCGATTTAGAGTTTTGACTGTACTAATGCATTTTTTACCGTTTTTTTTCAATGGAGGCATAGTAACAGAACATTTGACAATTACTCAGCTAAGGGGTGATTTTTGAGAGGGGTAAAACAGCAAACATTTTTCGGCGCAAGTGAAAGCTGTGTACCAAATTTCAGCTCTCTAGGACGTCGGGAAGTTGGTTAAAAAAAGTCTCCAAAAAGTCCACCCACAAGGACGACGAATAACGCTCACACCAAGTTAAATAAAATCTTTTAAAAAGTGATTTTTGAGGGGGTAAAACAGCAATAATTTTGTTTAAAAGTTTTGAAACTTGGTAAATATTGGTGTTAAATTTGTTAACACTGCAAAAACAGCGAAAAAATTCTAAACGAAAATGGGGTAGTTTTTTAGAAGTTTAACATTTTGTCTAAAATTTTTAAAACTATGAAAATTGATTCATTTAAATCTGGAAATACTTCCAAAATAGTGAAAAAATTCTAATCGCAAGGGGTGACCCACCCACGATCTAGTGGGTGAGTCATCAACAAAAATTTTTGTCTAAAATGTTTGAAACTTTGTAAATTATATTACTGTTAATCTTGTGAACACAGCAAAAATAGTGGATAAAATCTAAACAAAAAGGGGGTAGTTTTTGAGGAGGTTAATTTGTAACATTTTCTCAAAATAGTGGAAAACTTTTAAACGAAAAAGGAGTAGCTTTTAAAAGGGTAAATAGTAAAAATTTGAGTAGATTACAAAAAGTTATGCTGAAAGATAGTAACCCCAAATGAATAGCGCCATCTGTGAATGGGGAGAAAATTAAAATCGGAAAAAGCAATACAGCTTTGAGGAGGAGAATCCTAGTTGCTTCTGAAAACCTGGAAATATGAAAAATAAAACTTTATTTTACCTCTTTAAATCCATAACATGAAGAGGTGGAACTCCACTACATCCAGCAGTTCCCACAGCTAAATATTGTCCACAGTTTGATATGGCAGTTGACCAAACATAATCTTGCATATTATAACTAAATACAGGCGAGGATTTCGTTTTATTTGTAGTAAATTTCCACAATTTAATAAATCCATTTTTTGATCCAGACACAACCACATCACCATCAATATCAACAGAATTTATATCATCATCATGGCATTCCTTCCAAAACATGTTTTGATCTTGTGACTCCCACATCATCAAACTGCCATCCCTTGATAAAAACTTTCAAAATAAGTGAAGGCCTGGAAAAACATGTCAAATACCAACCTTTGCCCACTGACAAGACGACCTTCCTTATAAGCAAATTTACTAACATCGACTTTAACTGGCATTTGTATGACAATGGAAGGTTTTTGTAAATAAAAATTAGAATTTTCACGATTTTGCCTGCTAAATCCATAAATATACTGACGCCGAGTAATCCACAAGTAATTTTTGTCCAAAACCAACCAAGGAATGCATCTTTCACAACTTAACTCGACATTTTCTTTATATCGACCAATCTTCCAGTTACGAGATATCCGACACTTTTCCCAAACATTAAACCGATTTTGCTTCGACCTCATTCTCATCTGATTAGATATTTGATTTGTTACCAAAATGGGAACAGTGTTTCCTAAAGTAGTTGCATTGTAAATTACATCAGCGAAACGTCTACACGTTGCTGCGAGATTATGAAGGTCCCTAACGTCGCACCATTCGAAAATTTTCAATATTAACTCGTTGGGTAAAATGGGTAAATTTGCTTCCATCATCTTCGTTTACGTTGCTTTATTTTCATTCATTAAATTATTTTTAAAATATTCGCATAACCTTGAACTTAAAAGTATGGTTATATTTATCCCTGCGGTCAATCCTGCGGTTCTCAAATTATACACAATATTAGTGCTGCATCAGTTGTCATGGTAGGTCAGGTTTTTAGATATAACCCATAAAACAAATAAGCAGTTTGGTACATTTTTCGATGGATTCGAGTAAATTATACAACGTTTTGTAAAAAAGAAGGCACTCGGGTACCAACTATTTTCAAATTTTTTTGAAAAGCGAAGAACAGCTCTTCTAATAAATAGAAGAACCATATTTGAATGGATGGCACTTGGTAGTTGGCGCAAAGCTTTGAGAAAATTGGAATACAGATTTAAGGTAAACTGCTTTACCAGAACAGAACGCATCAAAACTATTTACACTGATAAAGGTAAACAAACTAAAATTGATAGTTGCAGGGAAAGCAATGGAAGGGGACCTTGTTGAGTGTTACCTTCAAAAATCATAAAATAAACGAATTAATGAGAACCACAACACAAGTGGAGGATGTTTTTGGGAAAATTCGTTGGTAAAAGTTACAGTGAGTTGGGTTCCCAAACTTCTTGACTCTCGGAGCCCTTTTTGGAAAGAATTGAAGAATATGAGGTCATTCTGCTAGTTTATAGGAATAATTATTCATACTCGTATTGCAATCAGGCTTTCTTATTCCAGGTTTTGCGCTACGTCATAATATTAAAGTTCAAACTGAAAAGCAGCAATTTTGTTAAATTTTTTAATTAGATTTTCAAAATATAATTAATTACAAATTTTGGTCGTTATCCTAAATATGTTTATTTGTTTTTGACTTTTTGGAACAAGGATGGGACGGATCCGTACAATTGGACACATTATTTTTAGAACAACAGTTTTTATCCAACTTTCTTTTGCATTTCATAGAACTATCACTTTTTCGACTTAATGGGTGTTCACAACAAGAACGTAATTTATGAGGAGCCGATTTAATTCGAGGAGGTGGAATAACTTCTTTATTTCCCTTTTCATTTTTCTGTTTGGAAGAATCTGTTTTACAATTGTTCGGTAAATCGGAATCAGATTTATCTAATTCTTCAATTATTGGACCATTCAAAGATTTACTTTCATCTGATATTGATGTTAAAGATTCAACTTGTGCCGGTCTGGTGTAAAGGCAACTGATATCTTCTTGACTTAAGCTGGTTATCAATTTTGAAAAATTCGAATTGTCAGCTACATTCGGAACATGTTGTTGAATTGACCATTTTGCCAGTCGGTTTAGTTCCTTTTTGCTGGTCAAAAAGTAGTGCCTACCATTCCTTTTGACCAAGCCATTCGCGATTCCGTATTTCAACGCAGTTTTAATTATTTTTTGGGCTTTATAAATCCGTCTTTTACTTTCGGATTTCCGGCAAGGCAATCTGGGATTCGCAGTTTCCGATTTCTTTTCTAAAATTTTATCGTTCTTGGATGTGTACTTTTCGGGAATCGGACGCATTGGATTTGCTACATTTTTATTAACTCTATCTTCTCCGGTGTTTATATTGGTACTTTCAAAACGTTCCTTTCCGGTTTCCTTTTTCTTATAATCGTTCGGTAACAAGATATGTTTATCTGGTATCGGATCGGCATCACTAGAACTCCAGCAGTAACTTTTTATTCTTTTCAGTAATTCTAAAATTATGTTTTCTGAACTAGTGGATGGTTCTTCATTGCCCTTAGTTTCCTTATCCAACTTTATTGATTTTGAAGCTACTTCTGACATTGCTGAGACAGATGTTGTGCCACTCTTTGCATCACTGTCACTTAAATCGCATTCGGTGTCGCTGTTGATATTCCCATCCCAGTCTGTTACATCTTCTTGAGAATTATCGGAAAGGGTTATTGACGATAAGGACGGGTTAAAATTTGACTTAACCGTTTGTTTTGGTTTATGCTTACGTACGCGTTGAAAACGATGACGAGCCATAATAAATTCAAAAAAATTCTAAAAACGTTATGACATTTTAACACTAAAATTTGACAAAACAAATGATTTTTGTAAATACCTTTAACAACCACTTGATGGAACGTAATGGAGAGAAGGGAAGAACGAGACGTAGCTATGTAGCTGGTAGATTAGAGAACGAAAATATTGAGCAAGGGAAAATAATTCACTAAGCTGCCATAACATATTTTAGATACATTGCCTATCTGCATTTTCTTCTATCTTTTTCTATGATTAAAAGATCATTAATTTTGATTGGCTCTTGCTAGCTTTCTACCGAAGCAAGACAAAACCCCACTTCATTATGACAATTACACTTTGGGCAGTCCAAAAATAAATAACTCAAAATATTTTTACGTGCTATATATTGCCTATAAAATATGCAAAAACTAAAGAAGACTCATAAAATATTAATTGAAAATACATTACAAATAAATTTTTTTTATTCGATTTTCATTTTCTTCTTTCTATTTCTGCTTCCTTTAGAAGAAACAGTACTACTTGCTCCAGAAGTATTAGAAGAGAGATCCCCATTTACTTTGGGACGTTTATTTCTAATTTTTTTCTTTTTCAATGATGAGGTATTTGAAGTATTTGATTTATGGATAGTATTTAATTCAGCTGCAATATGTACTGGTACATCAGAATTAACATCTTCTAATATTTTCAAGCTGCGTTCCCTTTGTACATAATTTTGAAAAGATTTGCCACTTAACCAATTCGTCGAAAAAATATTATGAACTCTTGTAATTTCTTGTGTTTGTTCCACACTACCGGAAGGCACTTGCTGAATTTTGGCAGAATTTACTATCACTTGGTACTGATTATTAAATTTTCTCACATAGCCTAACTCAAGTGAATGCATTAAAGCGGTTGAAATTTGATTGGGAATATCTCCATCGGTTAAACAGTTAGCTTCTATGTACGTCGTTAAATCTTTCAATCTTACACCATGATGAAATTCTGGAATACCTTGCAAATGATGCAGGCTCATTAATACACGATAAATAAAACTGGAAGACGTTACTGTGGATTTATTTTTTTCCATTACGTATAATAAATTATACTTGACTGATAAATTTACATGATTTTGACAAGAAAACTTTGCTTTCAAATTGACACTTTCTAATATTCATCTATCATAAGTTATAAACAAAATGTAAAGCGTATCTACGGGTAAACATTAGATCAACGATTAACTTTTTGAGGCTGATTGGAACGCTCTTCAGCTTCAGTGAGGGAAATTTTGAGGCTGCTCTCAATATTCAATAATCACATTTAGTGCCGTTTTAGCCTACTGGATTTGTTGATCTATTCTATACCATTTCCAGTTTTAATTCAGAAGATGTCAATTGTAATTCAGATTAACTCTGCGAAGCCTCTCAGCATTTGGTCTTAACCCCTATGGCAAGCTTTGCGATGCCGCTCAAAATAAAATTTTAGAGTTTTTAACTTGAGAAAAAAATCTGAAGGAGATTTTTACCAGTAGCGTTCTACATGCTCTCTTAAGGGCACTCAATTGTTTGATACACCATCAACTGCTTGAGCACCTTCAGCACTCACAATGTGGTGAGTTGAAATTGATGAAGAGTTATTTACAAGACAGATCCTAAAAAGTCAGACTTAATGGAGTCATTTCTAATCATCTGCCCATCAAATGGGGTATTCCTTAGGGTAGCATCTTGGGTCTGTTGCCGTTTTTCATTTTTACTTCTGATCTTCCTAAGGTGCTTCTTGACAGCTGTCGGTGCCTTATTTATTCTAACGATACTCAATTATACACTTCGGGGAACCCTGAATCCATCAATGAAGTCAGCGCTGATCTCAACTTTTCTCTTCATTTGGTCTACAATTGGTTTTCTGCTTATCCCAGGAAAACTGTCTGCTCGTGTATGGGTGGTTGTTACTGTTGCTCAGTGGCTCTCAGCTTGAAGCGCACGGATATACTTCTTAACATTAGTTTGGAAACTAAAAACCTCAGTGTGATTTGGGATGTTTTACGTTTGAGAGTCATGTCAAAATCTGCTGCTTTGAGTACTTCAAGCTCAAATTGATTTACAGATTAGGCCAGTCATTGTAGCAAAAAAGGTATGAAAAATTGCAAAAGTTTTCAAATTTTGAGACAACATTGAAGGAGGTAAAAAAATAATAAATCCGAATTTGCACCCTTTTCTGCCCCCCCGGAACATTGTTAAATTAAAAAAACCGAAATTCCGAAATTTATTCAAACCTTGGAGAACATTTTAATAATTAAAACACATCTTCAATAAAGTTTACACCCTGCTACAATGTCCGAAACATTGCAAACAGTAGCTTATTAATATTTTTTGGTGTATCCTGTCGAAAAAAATTGCAAAAGTCATGCAAATAATTCCTTAATACAACCCTGTATGCAAATTAATAATCACAACTATTTGCAATGTTCCGGTCATCGTAGCAGGGTGCAAACTTTATAGAAGATGTCTAATAATTATTAAACTGTTCTCCAAGATTTGCATAAATTTCGGAATTTTTTTCATCGAGTTATTGCAAATTTACACTCTTCTGTTAACAATTTAACAATGTTCCGGGGAACAAAAAAGGGTGCAAAAATTGGATTAATAATTTTTTGACCTGTCACAATGTTGTCCCAAAATATAAAAACATTTGCAATTTTTGTCTAACTTTTCATTTTTCAAGTGAAACCTTGTCCAGAACTTGGTCTTGTGTCATCTTGATTACTGCTCAACAACTGTTGAATGCCTGTTTACGCTAGCGTTTAATATACATTTTTTTGATCATGTAACACCTTGTTGAAAATTTTGAAAATTGCATGCTGTTTTGAACTTCAGTTTGTTCTGTTTTTATAATTAAATTTGGTCAGCCAGGCTATTTGAGTAATTTCTTGGAGAAAAGGATCTGATTGTCACTCGCATAACTGTGATCACCTAGCCTCAATGTGTTCGATTTCACAAAATTTCAAAGTTTAAGGGCCCTTTCCAATAAAATGTCGCAGTCATCTACAAGAAATTTTATGATTTACTAGCTGTTGCCCGCGACTTCGTCCGCTTGGAATTCACTTTTTTGCGCGCAAACCTTTTTTCTTCCGTCTCTATATTCTATTCTCTACTCCATCGGTCTCTCTCTCCTGGTATGTTGTCCACAGTTTCTCCATGCAGTCCTGTCCTGCACGCTCTCTTTCCACTCATCCACCTCTACAGCTTCCAAATCGTACCTCGCTTGTTACTCCTGATGGCTTCAACATTACTCTGGCACTCCATCCTCCAACTCCCATCAGTTCCCATTTCCGGCTACCTCCCCCTCTCGTACTCTTTGTATCTTCCTCATTTTCCCTTCTTCTTTCCATTCCGTTTGACGTTTCATTTCTCTCTCTCTCTACTCGCACTAGAAACGACAACCCAAATCAACTTTTCGGAGGTTCTCTTTCTATCCTAACCTATCTCACACTTTTATTTTTTAATTTCTATAAGTTTATTCTTTTCCTTTCTAAAGAAAATTCCATGCTTCTGGACAGTAGACCCACCGGTTTAGGCTGTGCTTTGGAAACTTGAAGGACGTCGACAGTTAATCTGGTTAATCTGAATCTCGTTAATCCATTCGCGCGCGTCACCACTAATTAGATATTAGGTGATAAATCCCATATTTATGTATATTTTTTTTTTTAAGAAAATCCCATGCTTTTAAACGTAGACCCACCGGTTTAGGCTGTGTTTTGGAAAATTGAGGGACGGCGACAGTGGGAATCTCGTTAATCCATTCGCGCGCGTCACCACTAATTAGATATTAGGTGATAAATCCCATATTTATGTATATTTTTGTTTATAAAGAAAATCCCATGCTTCTAAACGTAGACCCACCGGTTTAGGCTGTGTTTTGGAAAATTGAGGGGCGTCGACAGTGGGCATCTCGTTAGTCCATTCCTGCGCGTCATCCCTAATTAGATAATAGGTGATAAATCCCTTTTGGATAGGATTTTCATAAAATCCTTTCTTAGTGCTCGCCTACGTGATAACAGGAACCTCTGTGCAAAATTTAATCGCTAAGGACCCAGTCGTTTGGGCTGTGCGTTGATATATCAGTCAGTCAGTCAGTCAGTTTATTATTTTATATATATAGAATATAGATAGATTTCTATGTGCCAGCTCCAAGCACGGATTCATGTCGCTTGTCATGGGGGGTTCCTCAGAGATCAACATAGCAATCGATTAACAAGTTTCCCGCTAATGCATTCCCCCGAGGAAATCTCGTTAATTTATTCATGCATTTTAGTGGTAGACACACACGGAATAAGATCCGTTGTAGACGTAGAGAATACACTTAGCTAGATGCATGGTATAGTTACGTTACAGAAAGAAAAAAGGGCGTATCCAAAATCCAGCGCAGTAAATGTGGAGGGAGAACTTGCAGGTACTGTCGTGTAAATGGACTGAGCCAATTTTCGTTACTGCACATTAACTCCGCCCTTTTTTCCTTCTGATGTAACGTAACTATATCTATTGTCAAAATAATCCCCAACTCTAACCAAAAAGTTTTAGGTTTGTTTTCTTCCTCTTGATGAAACGATATGTTTTGCCCATCTTTGGTAATACCGCATATCGTGGGCTTACTGCAAGAACTGACCAAGTCCATATTAGGACCTTAAAGGACCGCACTGCATGGTCAGTTTTTAATTCTCTTTTTGGGCTTAAATTTTAGTTAAAAATTAAAAAGAAGAATGGGATTAAATTGTTCGGCTTTCGGCCCCTCTGGCAAGATTTTTTTTTTAATTTTAACTAAAATTTTAGCCTACAAATGAGAATTAAAAGCTGACCATGCAGTGCAGTCCTTTAAGGTCCTAATATTGACTTGGTCAGTTTTTGCAGTAAGCCCACGATATTACTTTTTAGTATTTCCAAATCTTCCTGCACCTGATATGAATCAAGTGCTCTCCAGTCATACATGGTAGTACCAAGGTATGGAAAATAACCAAATGAAAGGAGTTTTACTAGACAGAATAAAATTAGTAGCTACATCAGGCATGCTCGTAATAAATTACATAGTTATTAATAAAATATATAATTTAAAAAAAATAATTATACAATAATTTAAAGTAAAAATTAGTAAAAGTACAATTATTATTGTACATTTTAATTTGATCGCAATTTAAGAATCGATCGTAAAACTAGACGATCGCGATGGTACTAGTACACTTATTTTGCGCTGTCGCTTGATTGGCTTGTACGTGCGCGCTTTTCGTTTGCAAACCGTCTTTGCTTCCTCAACATACATTTTTCTTTCGGATTCACTTAATTGTCTCCATTCTACAGCCCCATACTGTACTCCTCTCATTTCCGTTCGACTAGCGCGGAAAACTTGAAGGAAGTTCAGAAAGGGATTACTGGTAATTTTGCGAACCGTCCTTGCTTCCTGAACATACATTTCTCTTTCGGATTCACTTAATTTTCTCCATTCAACAGCCCCATGCAGTACTCCTCTCATTTCCTCTCGACTAGCGCGGTAAACTCGAAGGAAGTTCAGAAAGGGATTACGTGTAATTTTGCCTTGTAAGGTAGCATGGGACGTCTGACGTTTTACTGGTTTGGATTGATGAGATCTGGCAGGCTTTTCAGATTTATTGGATTGATTCTTACAGAATGATAAACTATCCATATCTCAGTTGATTGATTACACAAACATCTACTTCACAATTAAACTTGCCAAAATTCGAATAGGATTAGTTATCAAAATTCTAGTTTATAAAATTAAACTAGATAAACATTGATGTGACAAAATTTACTTTTCTATGGCAACGAATTAAAAAAAAACAGCCCTCTGAACAAATATAAATTTTGTTGCACATTTGATCGACGTTGAGATGCTACCGTATGCAGGTGAATTGATTGTGTGCAGTTTTTGTTATTTTTAACTTTACACCTGAAACTCAGTTTTAACGATGAACCATTAATATCCCTGCATTTTATTTAGAAGACCGGCGCCAGAATTATTTTTTCTTAGTGAGGTGCCAAATGATCACCGAGTCGCAACGTGAAGAACTAACAAACCGCGCACGCACGACCTAAGCTCTGGTACGGGACAAGGGTGTATTCTCTTAGCTAGCCTGTCTACAATTACATCGTAGATCAGCGGGGCAAGTGGTCAAAATTAGAGCAATTTGTGTCACACATTTTTCAATCATAATCATCCCATTGGATGCCAGATTATTTTGGAGTCCTTAATATAATTCAAGATATCTTAACAGTAGCTGCCCAAATATAGTCTCCTGGGAAACTCTATTCCTCATCGTCATCACAATGGAATCACTTGAAACTTTATCGAAAGAGAGAGAGAGAGGTATGGAAAATCACCAAATGAAAGGATTTTTAATAGATGTATAAAATTAGTACAGACATGTTCGTAATATAGTTATTAATAAAATATATAATTTAAAAAAATATTTAAACAATAATTTAAAGTAAAAATTAAAAATTTGTAAAAGTACAATTATTGTACATTTTAATTTGATCGTAATTTAAGAATCGGTCGTAGAATTAGACGACGGCGATGGATTTCGTACCTTTACAATTGGTTTGCGCTTTCGCTTGATTGGCTTGTACCTGTGCATTCTTCGTTTGGGAGCCGACCTTGCTTGTAGAACATATATATTTTTTTCGGATTCATTTAATCTGTTCCATTCTTTAGCCCCATACTGGAAGCTTCTCAGGTCCTCTCGTCTAGCCCGGAAATCTCGAAGGAAGTTTAGAAACGGATTGCGTGTTATTTTGCCTTGTGGGTTGACAAGTAGCGTCTTACTTTTTACTCTTTCTGGTTTTGGTTCGGATTGGTTAGAATTCGCAGATTCATCAGATTTATCGGATTGATTCTCACATATTGTTATAATAGTATCTACATCCATGTTGATTTATTACACAAATATCTACTTCACACTTAAACTTTCCAAAATGCGAATATGATTTATCAAAAATTTTAGTTTATAAAATTAAACTAGATAAAAATTGATATGACAATATTTACTTTTCTATGACAACGAATTAAAAAAAAAAACGGCCCTCTGAATAATATAAAATTTTTAAATTGAAGAACCTAGCAAGATTCAAGGCTTCCTTCCTAAATCTAAATACGAAAAATCATCTCCATAGTGTTTTCTACCACCTCAGAAGTCAAATTGATTGCCATCCATAAAGTCAGTAAAAATTCCACTGCGTTAACTTGGTAATTTGCAAAAATGATTATATCAATTATTGTTACTTTATCCAAGCATTAATCGATGAATTATTTTTCTATTTACACGTCTGGACGAGAAACAATAAATTAGAAAAGTAGTGCACGAAAAACTATTAGGTAATTGTTTTAATTTTTGATGAGGTTCACACGAGAATGGGTGAAGGTAAGTAGGTCTATAGGTAGCATAAATATTATATTTTAGATAAAACTTTTAAATTTGACATTATAAAATCAATATCGTTTAACAGTGCTGGTGTAAATACAGAGTATGGTTCAAAAAATTTGAATATTTCGTTTATTTCGTAAGATAATAAAAACTACCTACTCTCTCATCTACAACCGTAATTTTGTAAAGACAAAAAATGTTTCAAACTTCGGCACCACTCTGTATAATATATAAATATAATTTCTAAATTAAAACTATGTTTATTTACAGTCTCTTCACGTAGTTTAAAAATTTTTTTACGTCCTGTTGATATTGAACTAAATTCGATGGCCCATATTCAGAATTAAGGATATGCAAATAAATTTTACCACTCTCTGTTGCCAAAACCTAAAAGAATAAGAAAAATTTAGTGACGTTTTACCACAATTGTGCCATTTTACCATATAAGAAGTGTCGTTATTTTTTACTAAAATAGGCGATAATTTCATACAAGTTATATTATCCTTAAATGGTATCGAGTAAATTGGATACAAATCACTAACAGCAAGATCCCATAAGTGTAAGACATTGCTGCCATCTTTGGCGTAAAAAACGCAAGGTTTATGATAAGACCATTGCAATAATTGAATACCACTTGGAGTATTATCGTCATCTTTGTTGGACATCGTCATGAGAGGTTTTTCCAATAGGCACGAATACAGCACCACCGTTCCATCTTCATACCCAGCAAAAAAGTACAAAGGCGAAAAAGGACAAAACTCCAAACAATTTGCAGATGATACATTTTCTAAAATTGAAAAATGAAGGCACTTGTAACTACAAACATTAAAAATAAATATACCTGGAAGATATTTTCGTGGATTAACTTTGTGTCCAGAAACCAGGCAATGCGCAATGTATCCGTAATTAGTTTGCACAAATATGTGGTTTGGATTCATCACGTTGATATTCATTTCGATACATAAGAGATCCACCAAATCTGGATTTAAACTTCTGAGGGAAAAGTTTAAGTTTTTAACTATCGAAATTTTGTCCCAAACCATTGCGGACGTAACCGATTTATGTTTTGATATGATACTCCATAAAATAATTGTTCCGTTCTCGTCCAACGAGCAAATCTGAAATTATAAAATTTGGTTTTCTGTTGCTATTTGAAATCCATCCCATTTTTACCTGGCTATTGATTTGTTTGGATGTTAAGCTTCCGTTATCGCTATCTTCGGTCGTATCTGCTAGGCTACAAATCGAAACAACTTGACAAGAATGCCCACTTTCAATTTCAGTGATATAATTTGGCTTCACAAAATTTTCTTCCTTTTCGGTGCTGTTTTGAAAAATGTCTTGATTTTTGTGGTTGTGTCCATTATCCCATATTGAAATCGAGCTGGGAACAAAACACATTAAATTAAAAAAAGAACAAAAACTAAAAACTAAAAACTCTAGTAACTGGATCACTCACCCATCACTTAAACCTCCAAAAATCAATCCTTTTCCTTTTGGTACAAAACAGCAACAGTTTAGGTCGCCCGAAATCGTATAAACATTTTCAGGTTTCTCGGTATTTAGCACACACCAAACACAAATATAATTATTCAAGTACGAATCACTTCCTATTTCGGATCTTTTTTTACTTCTTCCGTGCACGGTTAAAAGTTTAACGTTGGTATTGGAACAATAAGCAATAAAAACGATTGGCCTGTCTTGAAGAAATTTATGTAAATTAGTATCAAACTCAATATAACCTTTACTGAAAGGAATATCTCTTAAATTCGGTTTCACTTTTTGGTCACGATTGTGAACAGATTCGTCCAAAAGGTTCAAAATAATTTGGCAATGTGAAGTCACAAACTTTTCCAATCGTTTTTGATTTATGATGGTAGGTTTCGTTATAAATTCGGAAGTGGGAACAAAATCATCACCCACTCCCACAAACTCCCGTTTGTAAACCTCCATGTAATTTGGATCAGCGGTATCAATTTTTGAAAATGCCACGGGAAATTGCGTCCACTTGTTGGCCAATTCTATCGGATCGGTTTGTACTTCTTCGGATACATCGTCATCACCAGTTTGGGTCGAAATCTGTATAGTATTGGTTTTTCCGTAAGATTTGATGAAATCTTCGTAAGTAACCGGAGGTATGTCGAGCAAGGTGAAGTAGGAAAAATCTAGGTGTATCATACTTAAGATTTCTTCGCCTCTCTTTCGTTGTTTTGCAACGTTTTTATTTTGTTTCCATTTCTTCTGTGCGTCGACGAAGTTTAGAAACTGTAAGTTTCCGGATTGGATGGATGATTTTCCGTCTTCGAAGCCTTCGTCCGACATGGAACCTAAATTGCTGCGAACGGTCTCGTTTAGCTTTATCACAAAAGTTTCGGGTTCTTTAGATTCTGTTATGTTTTCCAATAATTGTTTGTGTTTCAGTTCGGGCAAATCAAAATTTCCCGAGTCGAACATTTTTTCTTCGTCGGTTTCTTGTTGTTGTGGTGGAGTCCTTATTGCCGGAGGGACGTCACTGCTGGAGGTTGTGTCGTCGTCCGATATAATGTTATTTGCTGATAATGATGAAATGGGGGAGGAAGATACATATTCCTCAAAATCCGACTCATAAGAGTCGAAATCGTCTTCGTAATCGTAGTCATCTTTGGATTCTTGAGCGTAACTTAAATCGAGTGATGATAGTGGGGTCGTATCATCGATTGGGATATCTGGACCAGCTATGTTGGAATTAACTATACTGCCTCGTTTTAGAGTTGCAGTTCTTGGACGGTCAAATTCGGGTTCTATTTTGATTCTTGTTTCACTTTTAGAATGGATTTTGGTAGTCTTGCTCTTCGATTTTTCGACCGGTTTGGTTTTAATGTTTTCTTTACTGGATGATTCACTTTTCTGTTCTTTTAAAGCATTCGAATACATTTCCTTACTTGGAAAGTATTTTACGTTGGAAACTCTTTTGCTAGGAAGCGTTTCTATAGTACGCTTCTTGGGTTTGATCGAATTTAGGTTAGATTTTTTGAGTGTTGTCGAGGATAATTTAGTTGTTAATGATGATTTGGTCGTTGGGGATGATTTATTAGTGGTCATTGAAGAACTCTTTTCAGGTTTAGATTTAGTGTTGGTTGCCCTGAGAGTGGCTTCATTTTTCTTAACTATTTTTGGTTTTTCGACTTTAGCATTATCTTCACTTACCTTATTCTCCGTGGAACTAATTTTAATTAATTGGCTACTATTTGATAAAATTTTTGGTTTTAATTTTAAATTACTTGTTGGGGTTGCACCTGTCTTTTCCGCAATATTACTTTTTGAATTGTTTGTATCTTTTCGATTTGTCCTAGATACAGCAGTCACATTTGCATTATTCTTAGTTGTTGACTTTGACATTATGGGAAAAAATGAGCACTTTTCACTTATTTTACAGCAAAATCATTTGATTTTAAATAAAACTAACAACAAACTTACAAATTAGACTTTCACTTTGACATTTTTTCAACTTGACACAAATGAAACGTAACACGTGCCCCATTATAAACGGTGGTCTGAAATAATCAATGAAACTTGTTATGCATGGCTGATTGTGGGGGAGAATCAATAATAACAATACCATTAAATTAAAAAATTTAATTGTGGAATTAAGTAATACAAATAATATCACAGAACTTGACACGTCAAATTGCTACCATAATCATTATTAGGCCCATTTTCTAAATATTTTTCGTTTTTTTCATAGGTTATTGATTCGCCTTGAAGGCTATAAAAATTTTCTGCTTTACATTTACGTCAGCGATGGACCGTAGGAATAAAATATGAGCTCACTTTACCATAAAAAATACTACTTAAACAATTAATCGACAGCCTTATTGATTTTCATTATCAATTTTCAATATTATGGGCTTTGAGTTTCTACATTCTAAATACCACAAACAAACAAATAGAGAAAGGAACCAAACTAAACAGCGATGTACTGAAAGCACCAGATCCAGGCGTGCACTCTTCCATCCCCTTCCACATTTTCTCGTATTCTCTTTCCATTTTATCGGTATTCTTTGCAGTTGGAAGCTCTCTCAACTTGACAGTGTCATCGTTAAATAAAACATTATCTTTACCATCAAACAACCCAAACATTGTGAACGGTGTAGTGAGAGACTTATAACCCTTCCCAAACAAAGTATCCATTTGCAAAAACACATCCAAGGTATCCTTCTTCCAAAGCTCGCTACTGTTATACCTAATCATTGCGTGACCAAGTGGCGCCCAACTTAAATAGCACGGTTCCATTCCTTTATCACAAATAGTTTTATAACTGCTTTCATCAGTCACTATGTTTCCTTTCTCATTCACATCTAAAATAACAACAACATAAAAGTTATCAAATCTAAATCAGTTTTACAAAGTCTTACCCATGAAAAATTTTCTAAAATTACTCTTTGACACAAAAGCTACGTCCCCATTGTCGTGCGTTAAGCACCTCATCGCACCGAAATCACCATAACTCATATCTCCTTTGCACATTTTTCTTAAACTTGAAGGGTATGTTTTTGGGATACCAGGAACACAACTTTGGCTGAAAAATTCGGCCATTCCTTGAGAAAACGGACAAGATGTTAGCATTCGCTTTTGGTTCAAATAGTTGGCCACACTGTTCCATGCCACCCCATCGTACATAGGAAAACATGCTTTCTTCCCTTTAAGATCCTTGAAGGAATTGATACCAGAATTTTTCTTGACTATTGCTACGGTGATGTACTTATCGTTCTCATTTGTGGTTTCGTAAAACAATGTCTTCAAATTATAATTCCTAAAAATGAAATCATAAATATCAAAACGAATATTCAAACCGAGCTACATACTTTTCAGCAGTCGGAATCAGATCTGGTGAAACCATAACGACATCTGCTAAGTGATCCATAACACCTTGCATGCAATGAGTTTTGTTGTCAGCTTTCACACAATCAATGTCAGGCTCGACGCCGTAAACGGCTGCGGCTTCTCGTAACCACGAACACTTAGAGTTTTCTATATTAGACGTGGTACATATCCTAATCGTACGCGGAGGATGACACCCAGGAAAACTATTTGCGCTTAGGAAACCGACAGGTCGTGCCAAAAAGCTTTCAATCGCTTCAATTGGTTGTAAATTATGGATAGTCAAGTGGTAAACTTCTATCAAGTTGAGTAAAGCTGATTTCCAGGAGCTTATATCGGCGTGGTTGAGCGATGCAATAAAAGCTTGAATTTCTTGAGCCATCGTCCTAAAATTGAAAAATAACTAAATTTTGCTGGTAAGTTTGCTTAAAAGTACCTTTTTGTTGCTACAGCAGGCCATGGTTTAGCTATCCAAACGCATGGTGATGTAGTTGAGTTTAACGAAATTGTGGTTCCATTTGGACACAGATAACTGTATCCAGTGGGATCGGCAATTCTAGGCCCTGGAACTAAACCAAAATGACTACGAGCATCTTCCAAACGAGCCCAACTGATATCTCCAGCACCATCCGTCAGACACAATAACGGACCTTGACGACCCCAATATTTATCATCCGTTGAGCACGACGCAGGAGAGTCACACAATTTGCACAAATTGGAGTACTTTTTTTCTAAAATGAAACTTTAAATTGGGAAGTCCTAAATGTGGTTTTATGTAACCTACTTAGTGTGGCGTCCAATGTGGGTTCGTTCACCCACGGTCCCGCTTTACAGGCAGCCTTGAAGTAATCGGACGAGGCTTTAATCCTATTTTCGGTTAAAGTAGAAAAAGTGTTGCAGTTTTGAGGAACGACGGACATTTCTAAAAACTATGACAAAAATTAAATAAAATTTTTTTGGTTTATTCACATTTTTACGTTAGCTAAAATTTGGGTCCATTCGGATTCGTAACCATATCCAGGATGACAAAAACGTTTATCTCTTAAGTCGTACCGGTTCTTAATTCCAGCGTCGTCGCTTACTATTGCTACGACTTCGTACTCAAATTGATCTGTAATTATTACAAAAAAAAGGTAGTAACGAGGTAACAATACTTTTGTGTAAATTACTTACCATCTGTGAACCGCATTTCATTGGTGACCAAAACTTCGATTCCAATATTTGAAGCAGTAACTAAATCTTCTGGGGTAAATATGGAAAAATCTGCTTTACCTTTTGAAATTCGTCTGAGGCAGTCTAACCTAAGAGGTTTGTTAAGTTTAAAACGTTGTTACGATAGAAGAAGTAATTTTTACCTATCCAATCCAATGATGCACTCCACTCGACTTTCGGGATTGTCGAGAAGTGGACAATATAGGGCTGCTTTTCGAAAACTTCCTTTTCCATCGACAACGCATACTTGATCTAAAACAAAATTTTAAGGTTTAGCCACAAATTTTTTTTGAGGAGGTAGTGGTTATGAACATGTGAAAAATCGTATAATGTCAAATATGATTTAATAAACAGTTTCTGAGGCCCCCCTGTACCTAATATTGACCAAATGTGACCCGTGCATTTTGGGTGTCTCTTCCTGTACTAGAACAAAGTTGTATATTATTGCAGTATAGCGTTGATAATTCGTACATCAATATTCTGAACGTTAAAAATCCGAACATGCATAATATACTAAATTTGCACCATAAGAATTTTATAATTTAATATTAGCAATCTTTAGATATAATTACTTCTCTAATTATTTGAGAGATAAATTTATTGTAAGTAAATTAATTTTCTATAATAGAGAAAAAAAACTACATCCGTATATTATATTATTATTGTTACATGAGATAAAAAAAATCAAGGAAACTAAGTGCCGATTAATGGCACCTATGTCACTTTACAAGAAACTACTTCCATTATTATCTCCATCAAATATGGCCGACTATCAGCTGCTCGATAATCAGGAGGTAGAGAAACATTGAATTTGGAGCCATTTTTGTGGCATTTTAACTTTTTACCACCTGACCGTTGAGAAAAACTTGCAAACTATTAAATGGTAAATAAGCAGCTGTTAGACGCATATTGTTGTGGTGAGAAATGTACGTTGTTCGAAAATTCGAACAAATCGAAATTACGAACAAAATCAAATATTAATTAGTTCGGATTATAGACGCTCTACTGTCTACGAGTCAGGAAAACATACATGCGAACTGTGACGAGCGAATGTTCGACTGAGGTTCAAGCCTCATGAATTTTGTTTTTATAAATTGTTAGTATTATTTATATAGCTGTCCGTGATTATATGTAATTATTTAAATTAATGTTTTGTATTATAAATTGTGATAAATATGCATGTCGGAATTACTACTTTAATAGGAGTAATGAACTTGACCTTTGAATGTTGAAGTGGTCAACATCATCGTGGAATAAATGAAAATAGCACTTGAGTATAATTTTGAATTTAATGTACTCTTTATTATCCAGTCACGTAAAATTAGATATACTTGTTTGTAGGTATAAATATTGATGTCTGGGATGGGTCTGCTTATCTAAGAAGCGTCTACAATTGGGTCATGCTATAGAAACGTGTTGCAGTTTCAAAGTTTCGTCTTTTAGTTGTATTGAAGTAGACAAAGTAAATTATACCGGAAGCAGCTACTTATTCGTGATTCAAATTGAACATTGTAATATTGAAGTATACATTTTTGCAAAAAATTGAAAAGGAATTAAAAGAAGTGTAATTTGTTTTTGTAGGTAATTTTGCACTGGGTTTTTAGCACTGCTTGGATATTCCCAGTTAAGTCGACGTTTAGACTAATTGTAAGTGCAGTATTTATTACTTTCATACAGTTGCAAGAATTTATGAAGTTCATGAGAATTTCAGTTACGGCAAGAACATGGATTTTCCAGTAGGCTAGTCAACGAAACCAGTTGGTTAATAAAATATTAATCAATCAATCAATCAGTTTCTAATATTATGTATTGTATTTTGGGGCATTAGTGTGTTATGGCGGCTGTCTTTTTGTGACTTTGTAGGTCAAAAAGTAACACTTTTCAGGGATTTAGAGATAAAAAATTTTTAAATAGTTCCACTCCAGCTCCCGAAAATTCTGCAAAATGACGGGATTATCAGAACTAATTTAAAAGGATTGAAATCATGCCCTTGAAAATAGTTTAGGTTTTTGGCCGGCTCATATGCGGCGTAGATAATGTACCGATGGTTCCTGAATTACAAAAGGAAATATAATTTTAAAAATAGCTGTAGACTCTCGTTAATCCGTTTATGCGCGTCAACCCCATTTGCAAGCTAACGTGAACCGATTTCTCCAAGCTCCAAGTCTCAATATAAAAGTACTAAATATGAAATTTAGTTATGAAAGCTAGAGAGTACACAAAATTGATGTTTGCTCTCTTTTTTAACTTGTGGGACCTAATGGAATGCCAATCTGTGAAAATGTGAAACCAAATTTTTTTTTATTACAATGCTTTCCCATACTATGTATGGTAAAATACAAATAACTTCTGTTTTGAATAATAATTTACACACCATGTTTAAAATCCTTGAAGGTAATTTTTATTACTTGCACTTTTTTTTGCAAATATGTACAAATGCAATTAAAACTTTTTATACCAGAAGTAAATCTCATATAATTAATCAATTACTCATACCCATTAAATAATTTAACATACATATATGCAGGATTTTACGTTAAAAATAAAATAAACTTGAAAAATGCGGAAAAATGTTACCCAGTTGGCCGTTCCAGTTTTTCTAAAATCTAAACAGTATCTACTGTTGTATTGTAGATTTGCAATTTATGTTCAGTTAACTAGGAGCGTCATATCTCCTCCATTAGAAACTTTAAAATGCAGCCGAAAGTTGTCTTTTGTTTTATTTTACGACAAGAAGTCAGTGGAAGATTCAGACATCATTACCAAGGGCAATTTTAAATAAAGCAACTGACATGTGCCCACACAAAGCAGTAACCGGTCTCATAGATTTTTTGCACCTAAACTAGATTTTTAT
The DNA here is from genome assembly GCA_958510855.1 of Rhagonycha lutea. Taxonomy (NCBI): domain Eukaryota; kingdom Metazoa; phylum Arthropoda; class Insecta; order Coleoptera; family Cantharidae; genus Rhagonycha; species Rhagonycha lutea. The sequence goes on from OY294037.1 coordinate 13,540,087, forward strand.
GAAATTTTAACGATTCCAAAGATTATCAATCTGGCTTACCTTGCATTTGCTTGTAAGAGCAGAGGAATTGAAGACAATTTTTAACAAAACGAAATAATAATGACGCCTGATAGTAAGGGTTAATAAAATATAGAAAGAAGAGTTTTTATAGGTACTTGTCGGTATATGTTCCCATGGCCATAAATAAATTTAACACTTTCTGAATTTTAAAAATCTTCGTGCCACTGAGCAACATGAAATTAGTTTATGACTTTGGGTTACGATTTTTGGTACAAAATTTTTGCCAGTAGTTTCTAATTCATCATTGTGGCAATTCGATCCCATTCGAACATTTCCATCTAACATAAATAAAGGTTGGGAATTTCCTCTGATGGCAAAGCCGTAGTGGTAAACTTTGTGTTAAATAAAATTTGTATTCTTATAATTACAGGTAAGTTAGGTATAGTAAAATTAAATACAGAACGATGGGCGGAGCTAATGTGCAGTAACGAAAATATGTCCGGTCCGTTTACACGATGGCACTGGCATGTTCTCCCTCCACTTCTACTGTGCAGATATTTGGTTACACCCGAGCTACCGAGCCGACAGTAAAAAGCGCCTGCGGCAAACGGTTTAATTTGCGCCCCCCCCCCCCCAGCGCTCGCCGTTTGAACCAAAGATTTTTTTAAATGTTAAATATTTATTTATACAATTAAAAGCATCGTTAATCCAAACGAAATTTGACATTGTGTATTAAATAACGAACTAATAATGAAGCAGAAAATTCTATTGTGATGTCCTTTTTCTATTTCCTAGGGTGGATTCCGCTAGATCTACACCCCTAGAAAATGTGAAGAAACGGATGTGAAACCGGGGGATCTTCTTCTCCAACTCAAGAAAGTGACGAAGTGACTTCAAATTTGATAAAAACCCAACTTTAATTCTTGAGACATTATATATTTTTTCTTAATGCTGGGGGGTATTCCATACCACCCAGATCCCCCGTTTTCCGAATGTTTAGTTTTAAAGGTACCCTGAAGAATTGGGGGAAGATTTTTGCAGGTGAATAAACTACATAATATTTATCTCACTTTTAAGTGTTTTTCTTTATTTTATGGTCTAGGGTGGCTAAGCCCTCCCAAAACGTCCCAAGACCGGGGGGTCTGGAGGTATGGAATTCCCCCCCCCCCCAGCACAAGAAAGTTACTAAGTAACTTCAAATTTGATAAAGACCCAAATTTAGTTCTTGAGAAAATATCTTCTTGCTAACTTATGGTTGGGATCCCAGATCCCAGTTTTCCGAATGTTTACTTTTAAAAGTATTCTCCAGATTAGGGGAAGATTTTATCAGGTTAATAAACTAGATAATATTTAATTTCATCTCATTTTAAGTGTTTTTCTCTATTTTATGGTCTAGGGTGGTCAAGTTCCCTAAAATGTGAAGAAACCGGCGAGTCTGGGGGGGTATGGAATACCCCCCAGCGCAAGAAAGTGACTGAGTGACTTTAAATTTGATAAAGACGAAAATTTAATTCTTAAGAAAACATATTTTCGCTTATTTGGGGCGGGTGGGGCATTCTGATAGCTTACTTATAAAAATACAGATCAGGGAAAGATTCTGTCAAGAATCTACTTAATATTAAATTTTACCTAAATTTTACCTAAGTTTTTCTTATTTTCTAAGGTAGCTAAGCCCCATCTGTTCGCCCTAGTTACAGTTCTGAGTTTGTGGATTACGTTTCCAAATTAATTTGTTTCTTTACTTGAAATCACTTAATTCAAATTAAATTTTAATTTAGCATATAGTCAGGAAATTAAGAAGACGTCAGAACGTATAGAACTTACGTCAAATGCATCCTTTTCTTTGATTGGTTTGTACCCACATGTTGATGTGATATACTTTCTGATGCAACATTCGGTAAAGTATTTCAAGAAATAGGAAAGAAAATGCAAGGTAACCAGTTCGATTCTGGGCAAAGTCCAGAAAATTGTGACCCTAAAATTCTCGGATTCAGGATGAAAAGTGGCTTAAACATTGAAACGTTGAAATTCAAAACGGATGTAATCGAAGCACCCAAATTCCAGTGGATCAAGAGGGAGTAATATCAGACGTAAAAAAATAAATGAGAGAGCAACTGCTCTCTCGTTTATGAAAAATTTGTGGTTGTCTAAAAGTAGAATCTTCTTGAGATAAGCATTGAATCCCATGCAAAACGTCAGTCATCAGATGGTAGACCCTAAAAATAGGTCAAACACAAAGTTTTTGTAACTTAATGTAAACAACACTACCGGATGCCATAGTGTGGTGGTGAGATAGGACACTTGAACCTGACACCAAAATAAAAGTTTGCCTTGTTCAAAATTTTAGTTCTAAAAGCCATTACAATAATTTATTGCGTATTATCTTATAATTTACCATGGTTAACAACAGTATAAAATTTCCTCACTCACGGTTTTAGAATTTTGCTGAATTTTTCAAGGCCTTTAAAAAAAACAGTTTAAAAAATAAATATTAAAAAAAACCTAATTTTTATACCCGAAAATAATGTTTACAACTTGTTCAATAATTAAGAGCCAACTTTATTATTAATTCAAGTTACATAATAATTATTATCGGAATACGATTAAATTCCTAATGATTTCGTATTGGGAACTTAATTAATTCCATTTATTATAATGCTTCGTTTGTGTTTAAAAATATTTGCGTCATAAACAAAATTCTCAAATTTACTAATTCATACAAATTATTTATTATCAATATTCGCAATAACAAATAAATTACGGGAAATAATATATTATAGATTATTTTCGTAGAATTGATAAAATTTGTTTATTTTCTCGCGAATTTTTAAAAAAATTTGTTGGGTGTTTTTATTTAAAAAAAGTTTGTACTTACATTTTTTTCGACATTCAACAAGTGATAAGAATGTGAGTGTTAAGATAAAAATAGTAGAACCACAATAATTATTGATGTGCATGGCACTTGATTAATTTGAACGAACTGGCTATCTTTCGAACACAAACATCGAAAATCCCAAAAGTGTATTTTACTCTAAAACGACTTCTTACTTCTTGTCTACTCGTCCTTGTTAAATTAATTATTCACCTATACGTACAAGGCCATAACTTGTATTACACCAATTTTTGTGGATTTTCCGACACTCAACTTTCCAACATAAAATTCAATGATGTGCTACTGGGTAAACATATCACACATTGCTAACGAAATATTATATTTTTCGGATCGTATATTATCTTGAACCACATAACATAGTTGCTCTGTAATATAATTTATATTTTACAAAGTGTATAAATTAGGTGGTGTTAAAAAAATTAAATTAATATTTATGTCGCAAGTTTTTTATGCTTACTAAATGATTCTTGTGCAACTGGTTAAAAGTTGAAGTATAATCTGCTTATCACTTGAAAATTATTGTTGTATATGAATAAAACATTTTCGCAAGTTAAAATGTTAATCGTTAACATATTTCACAATTTGTGATACAAATTTGGCAAATGCTTTAAAAAAATTTTTTAATTATCAACAGGTAATTT